>OX375880.1:60253073-60703073 GCA_947359465.1 Metellina segmentata | reverse complement strand
ATACATATTTTTATGTATCATACTTCAGATATTTTCTGTTTGCATTATGTGAAACATAACTATTCTTTCTCTTGGAGCTGACTTGTGTTTCAAATTAAAAATGCAAGCAGAGGCCTCGAAGTTAATTAAGCGCAGGATTACGAGGACAGCTGAATTTTTCATTTCCCCCCTCCCTCTACTCAGAATTCAGTCAGTTTGATGTCTTTTTATGGTGAAGACCGGCGTGTTTGAACATGACTTTGGACATTTACGCTACCACTTGGGACTAGATGGTATATCCCTTTTGACATCTTAGCCTTTTATTTGAGCTGATTACCAGTTTGATCGTAAAAAGTGCTTGCAGCCTAATTACTGACTCTGTCTCGCATGGTAACAGAGTCGCATTGTCCTGGAGAAGTAGGTTAATCATGTCTTGTTGGCTTCATTTATCCCTCCAAGTTTTTTAGAAGAGCTGTCTGGAAATACTAAAGACACAACTACAAAAGTTTGCTTACTACGCTACAATTCTTGGCAGGACTGCCTTGCCGTCCACCTACACATGAGCCATGTGTTGCCTTTCACACAATGTCTGCTGTGCGGTCAGGACTCATGGAGGCTGCCCATCTGCATCAGTCTCAACCTTGGACCAAAAAACAGACATCGAAGACAACGATGAGAGGATGTTTTCCCGTGTCTACTGATAGTCGCTCCCCACAATGGCCCAGCAGCCAATGTAAGGCAATTTTAACTAATCAATCCCCTAAGTGAATAATTGAGGACACCACGTAATTTTTAACCACGGTCAGATGACGAGGCAGCACCTGAGCTGGCACACCATTGTCCAAACTTCCACACCAATCCAACGCGAGGACTTTCGACCGCGACAGATTTAAGATGCACCACCCCGCCTCTAGACCATAGGCCTACAAATATTCATGCACTGACCTGGATTTGAAGCAGGAACCTTCCGAATTAGAGGCTAACACCCTAATCATCAGACTTGTTCGGCCAGTAGCCTAAGATAGGCGTAGGCTAGCAAGTAAAGCACTATAGTAATGTGCAGGGTGTTTCGAAAATACCTGGGTAAATGAGGAACTTGCACCAGTGAGGAAAATGCTAATTTCTGTATACTATTTTATTAATAGATTGATCGTCAAAATGTTCAGTAACGACAGTTAATACCCATAAAATGGACTTAATTAATAAAAATTTCAAGTTTTAAATTACCGAAAAGTACGGCAAAAACACGTGACCCCAAAACGCTACGTGTCCTCATTGTGCAACACGATGCAATGTTTATGCTTGTCTAGCGCGTTGAAATTTTATCTTGCTTGCTATTTGAATTTTTAAACAATGAATTAAAATTTTTTTTTGCTACTTCAAAGTCGCTATAAAAGTAAACAAACCGTCAAAGTGTAGGAAAACTAGCTTTTTTTAAAATGAAGTAAATAATGTGAACTTTAACTTTTTTTTTTACCTTTTCGGGCTATAAAAGTAAAAAATAAATATGCTTTCCATCATATTTTTTCATTTTCTATATTACAAAAATATAAGTAAAAAACGTACGAGTTCCTCATTGTAAAGGATGCTACAGGGGCCCAAAATAAAAGATTTTTGTCAACTAATATGTGTCCGGAAATGGCGATGCTAGGTAAGTTGATAGCATCAATGCTGAAGAGCTTGGCGTCCTTCGCAGCATGAATTTTCAACAACATATTCAAAATTCGTGTAGCGATGCGTGTCATTGAAAACCCGAGTAGGGAATGTTGTCTACGCTACAAAAACGATGTTATAGGTTGACTAAAGCAACCCCCCCCCCCAAAAAAAAAAAAAAAATACCACCTCAACGTGGCATTTTTGGACACATATTCTTCGACAGAAATGTTTATTTCGAGGCCTTCTACAACCGTTTACAACTTAGCCAGACTTTTTCTGCTCCCTGTATAACGCAGTGGATATACAGAGTCCTTAGGATAACTGGTAGTGAAAACTCTTTAAAACTTTAAAATATCATTACCAAAGATTTGAAAAATGTGGGAAATAGTTAGTAGCTATTTCAGTGGAGTTCCGCCATCATCAGGGCATAAATAAACAATGAAAGGAAATATATTGTATAATTAAATATGCTGTCTCAAGTCTTTTTTAATCAAGCCCTTGTAGTTCATAATAAAGGTGGGGAAACATTAATTACTCAATAGTTTGCTTGATAACGTAAAAATATTTAATGCGTCTCTAATATTCAACCCTTCAAGCGGTTTTGACGAGATAATTCGTCCATCAAGATCTGACCTGTTTTGCTGATAACGATATACTTCGTCCATCAAGATTTGGTCAGTTTTTCTGGAGACGATATTCAACCGTCAAGAGAGTTATTAAAAATAGATTTCTGAGAGATTGGACTACTTTAAATTCACTCTTATAAGTGGAACGTGCTCGATCTTTGTGATTTCCTCGAGTAACAATGTTAAGTAACTTCAAGGTCAAAAGTCTTCTTCTGTTGTGCTATCTTTACCACTTCTGTTTCCTCTGTAGTTGTTTTGTCTAGCAGAATTTTCTGCATCATGTGCCCGTGTTCTTTCCTGAACCGATCGATTGATTCGAGTCACCCTTTTGATGCCTTGTCTTGATTCGAGTTTGATTAAGAATTCGTCGATAGCGTAATGTTCTGAAGTAATTTTTTTTTCTGTGGTCCTAAGAGAATGACATACAGAGATGAAATTATCTGAGGTGATCGACAAATGTGGTGTGGATTTTATGATGCATGTCATAACCTCACGATATGACTGTCATGATCTCAAATGTCCTCACGTTGGTGTGATGTGTGAGTTTGTAGAATGGCGTGCCAGTTAAGATGAGACTTCGTAATCTGAGAGTGGTTCGAAATTACGCGGTGTTGTCCTCGGATCTATCCCTTTTGGTTTGATCCAGAACTGTTGCCTATAGCCTATTGTTTTGCTCCATTAGGACGTTAATTAAATAATTACATACCTCCTGATGCCACATCTTGGTGATCGAGAGTTTTAACTGCTTCATACAAGCTGCTTTGTGTTTAATAATTTATATATTATTGTTGCTATTATTATTATTTTGTGTTTTAGGGTTAGAATGATAGCATGTAAGCCCAAAACACTGATTTGTACTGAACTACATCTATTTGTACATTATGTCATTATTTTAAATTAACATATTAGCGAAATACTTCATTTTTTGAACAATTTGGTTTATATTATTTACAAGTTCAGCTTCAGCATGATACGATTTTAAATGTTCTCATTTAACACTAAATGATAATGACACAATTTAATTATATGCATTTTGTTTGCTCAGTCTATTACCGTTACGTGTATTTAACGCCTATTAGTGTGATTGTATAATGCTATCAAATATAGTTGGGACTGAGTTGTAAGATGCAAAATAATTATTTTCTTTGTTCTCATCTAATTTATTCCAGGAAGCGAAGCAAGTGTTTTCTTTGGTTTCTTCGACAAAACAAGTAGTATTAATTATTAGTAGCATTAGTAAAACAGCAATTATCACTTTTTTACAGAAATTGAATCTTTACACTCATGTATGCAAATAAATATGAAAAGACTAGTTGTGTTTCTTAATTTGAATTTTTAAACATCTATCTAATGTGTTCAATAGATTATAATTTTTTATGTGAGAGTTGTGATAAAAAATATCAGTGCGTTTTTACTTCGTCAATTTATTTTGTAATTATTAAACAATTATGTCGAGAAAGTTAATAGGTAATTACCAAAATTATTGCATTGTAAGAAATAACTTCTTTCTAGAATTTGTGGCATTATGAATGCAAAAAGTCTTATTTTAAATTCTTCATTTCCAGCCAACTTATAAAGTAACTCAAACGCCATACGTGAAACAGACTTAAAATTGCATTTTTCTGCTCTCTAAACTTAAAGATACAAGACCAAAATTAAGTAAGTAAAGTACAAATAGTAAATAAATTTTTTTTTTTTCATTTGTATAATTTTTTTCTTGATTTAATAAAACATTACTGATGAAACTAAATATTATTACTACTCTGTAAATCAATACAAAATGAAGTATCAATACCAGTTTAATTAATACTGTCACTTTCGATTTGAGGAAACACAATCACGAAATGTTATCCTTTTTTTTTGGTTAAAGAATGAAGAATACAGAACGAACAAATGTAAAGCAAACAGTAAATCTTACTGTTTTGCTATTAAATGGGAGAATTAGAGGCAATAGTTATCAGTGGTGAGAATTGGTGAGATGGATTTTCAGTTTAAACGAACAATCAGACTGAATATGGTGATTTTATTCCTTTTTCCAGAATGCTCTCGTATGTATCAATGTTGCATCGAGAGAAATTCCGTTGTGCTTGACCTTTAGGAAAGGTCACTTTCAGAGCAGGAGCCTGCATAGTGTCATCGGAAAGTCGAATACATTCTGATTAGTTTGCATTGGCTACAGCTACTGTTCTTTCGCCAAGCGTTTTACAACGACTTGAGAAGAACAAGTGCAATAGAGAGCCGAATATATTATGATTTGTTAGTGTTGGCGTCAACTGCTGTTATTTTACCACGTGTTTTACAACGACTTCAGAAGAACAGGTGAAATAGAAAGCCGCATATATTCTTATTCCCAAGTGTTGTCGCCAGTTGCTGTTCTTTCGCCACGCGTATTACAAAGACTTGAGAAGAACAGGTGAAATATAGCGTCCTCTGTCGGTGGTGTTCGTACAGAAGATCGCTGATTGTTTTTTACCGTTGAGTTCAGCAGCGGATGAGGCTCGTTCACCGCGCTGGACTGAGATACACATACTTTTATGTATTGGGGGTGATGAAACTAATGTGATGATGTAATTACTGTATATTGTTCTTAATATTCTTGAAATAATAAGAACTCAAATATGTTATTTGGTCGTATTCTCATTGTGTGCGATTCGTACTATTTTCACGCTACCGTTTTGGGACGAAGACACCACTGTTACCTTTAAATATAGTTCATCACCTTTTCGGCGAGTTTTGGTGTTTAATCTGATTAGTATTGATCAATAAACTGCCTTACATCAATTCGTAATTCATTGTTTAGAATTTCTTTTAGCGATGTGGTGAAATCGTATTCGAAAAACTCGGCGTGACTTCACGTTTGGAATGCGTATATGCATCACGTTCAGACACAAATCACTACCGACACCTACATTTAGCTTAACAAAATTCTCTCTTAGATGTATGTTTTTAATGTTGTTTACTAAAATAAAGCAATGTGATTTGGAAGTAAAATACACAAAAATTCATTTTCGGATCTTAACTCACCTTTGAAAGATAGGAGTAGGAGAAAAGCTATTACTTTGTTGAGATAATTATGTAAACAAGTACTCACGCGAAAACTAAAAGTATATCTCTGTTAAAATTTACAATGTGTTTCCATTTGAAATCGTTTTATGAATAAAGTTGATGCGAGAGAAACTATAATTTTTTTGTTTAATTTTATTTTGATACAAAAATTGGCAGAACAAAAGCTCTTTATAATGTTTTCCTTGCGTATTATAAACGGGAAACATTTCAACACTGTTCAGAATATGTATCCTAATATTCAAATACGTTTCTATTCTTGTGTATATTTCTATGCAAGAAAGAGCAGTCATAAAAGTTTTAATTGAAAGCATAATACGGAATTGTTTCTATTTATTCACAATTTCTTTATTTTTAAAACTGCTATTGAAAGAAGTTCTATTGTGTTTCATTCTAGATTCAAAAATTGATCTTAAAATGGGAAATACCGGTAAGGCGTATTTTTATGTATTCTTAAATAATGGTTATTTCTAAGTAGATCGTACCAAACGGATATACTATCAAAAATGTGAGTTGAGAATTTTCTTTTTTATCTAATTAAATATAGTATGGATATCACTATGAGATTTTATTACTTGCAAATTTTATTTCACATGCAAATGGATGTCGACAGGGAAATTTACGAGTCTATTGTTGTTTTATAAAGATAATTTTGCGAACAAAGAATCTGTGGTTTGATGGTGAAATGTTTGTCGCTCATTTTTGGATGAACTTAAAACATGTTTTATCCATGTACCATTACATGAAATCTGCTTTGATAAGCGTTTAATTGGAATGCGTTTCTAGGTGATTGATTTTAACTCTCCAAATGGTTTCCACAAGTTATCTGTAACATCTCTGGTCAGTTTAATTCTAATGACGTGAAATTTCGCCCATCACAATCAGGTCTGTTTTGTTTGTGACTTGAAACCACGTAGAGACAACTATCAGGAGGATTAAGGACCTTACATCGACGTTAGAGCGTGCATTTCAAGAACTGAGTTTTATGCATAAAATTATATTTTCAAGGCCAGAGTGTCCAGCGGAACTGGCCAAAATTTATACAGTCATTTTTTTTTGTGATTTTAAATTTAAGCTAGAAAAATGTATAGTGCGTAAGCTGGAACTCGTGTATTTCTCTCCGGAAAAAGAGCTGACTAAAGCTTTATGTTGTTGGTTTTTGCAGTTACTTCAAAATGCAGCTGAGTTTAAGAATAAGCAAACTGAGCAACACCAAAGTGTAACATGTTCGCTGAGATTTGTTCACTTCCTTAGTGCGAGTTCTCACGAATCAAGCTTAATTGACCGATTATATTTGATTGATAAAAGTTGAATATGACTCGAATCAGTTTTTGCTCACACATTTCAATAAAAACTGATGAACAGTTTAATGAGCAGAAATATAAAAGTTACAGTTGAAAAATTATTTATTGACAGAAAATCACATTTCAATTATCGAACCGGTGTAAAATTTTCCGCAGAAATTTTTACTCTATCTTTAACGATCGCGAAGACACAAACTTAGCCTAGAGCAGCGATTCTCAATCACTGTGCCGCGGCACTTTTGAGTGTCGCCAAATGCTCAGAGTGTGCCGCCAAATTTTATAAATGTAAATAGTAAAAATCATAATGCTTTTTTTTTATTACGAGTAAGGTTTGTTTAAATTAAAGAAAAGTACACTGTAAAAGAAAACTGTTGTTTTTACAATTAAGGGGGTCCGGGACACAAAAATCGTCACATTTTCGAAATTTTTTTTATGATTTTAAGAAATTCTCTATGTTTTTTTGCTTAAAATGACGTCTAAATCATGTTTCTATCTTAATTAGAACTAGAGATATAATAATTTTTGTAGTGCGTTGTTTTGAAAATCTAACACTCTTGACAGTTGTTGTCATGGCAACGACATCTGTCTTTAAAACTTTAAATGCGTTTTTCTCCATGATACTTTTTTCAAGATTTCCTGTATTCAAATTGCTATAAGTCGAAAACCAATAAAGTTTAAGGGTTGAAATTTGGAATATATATTTTTCAAACATTATACTTTAATTTTGATTCAGCAAATTTGAAACAAATATTTACTTTTAAAAATATGACTTTTAAAAAAAAAAGTACCTTAAAATTATCAAAATTTTTTATTCAAATATTTTTTATTTTTTGTTAAATTAATATTTTTTAAATTGCTGAATGAAAATTAAAGTTTATAAATTTGTGAATAATTTACTGCAAGAATTTTGAAAATGGACCAAGAATATTTTGAGCCTTAGCAATTTAAAATGACCCCTCTTTTTTTCAAAAAATTTTAATTTAAAATTTTTAAAAAACTTTTGGAAATATTTTGTGTTGTTATTTTGTTTATTAGTTAGATGGGGGTAATCAGTACAAAAAAATTCTAAATTCAAAATTAATTAATAAAATTTTTTTTCTGATGTGTCCCGGACCCCCTTAAATGCCATATTATTTAACTGTTTTTATCTTCGATAACTGCGACCTTTCATAAAGTGAAATATTCGCCCCACAGTGATGCAATTATCCCATGATAGCCAAAAAAGCTTTAAAAATATTATTACAATTTTCTACAACTTATTTGTGTGAATTCAGATTTTCAGTATTAACCAACATAAAAACGAAAAAAAGATCGAGACTGTTAAATGTAGAAGACGATATGAGAGTAGTATTGTCATTTTTACGACCCAATATAAATGAAATTATCAAAAGACATCAATCTTAAGTTTCTCATTAAAAGTATTCTTATTATTACCTTGTAATTAATCCCTTAATAAACGTACTGTTGTTTGTGTAGTACATATTATATTATTTTATTTTACATTCAAAATTATTATCACAAACTATTTTAAACAGTTTTATTATAAGTAAGTAAAAAACTTTTAAACTTCTCTTTTTCTTTGTGTGTCGCCAAATTTTGAAATCGTTAAAAGTGTGCAGCGACAAAAAAAGGATGAGAATCACAGTTCTAGATAATAAAAAATACTTTTGTTTTGTTTCTCGAATAAAATAAACCACGACAGATAGTTTGCGTGGAAATAACTCGAAAGCAGATGGCGGATGACTCATCACTTGAACGATAAAGTTTGAATGGTTCAAACTTTTCTTGATCCACTAAAAAATTGATCAACTCTATTGAAATAAAGGTTCTCACTGTAGTTTTCATTCAACTTTTGTTGATAAACTATAATCTATCAATTAAACTTGATTCGTGAGAACGCGCCTAAAACTGAATAAAATGTTAAGGTATCCCGACATGTTAAAAATGTTATATTTGACCCAAAATTCGAAAAAAACTTTTGATTTTATTTGATAGAGTATTTAATTATCGTTTCAAAATGTATTTGATTTTTTCTCTAAGTTAATTAACTGCAGATATATGAAGATTTCAATCAAGGCTGGAAAAAACCGGAAGTAAGAATGGAAATCTTCGGAAATAGCCGTCTTGTCAAAATTTGACAAAACGTTAAAAATGTTAACATTTGAAAATTCCAAAAAACCTGTCAAAATTTTTAATTTGAAGTTCATTTTTTTTTTTTTTTGCAATTATAGTTTTAGAAAGTTTTTTTCAAATATTTAAATGGGTTTCTCTTTTGGAAATATTGTGAACTTTTTAATGGAGAAGTGAAGAACAAAACTGTTTACACAAACAGTAAAAGCAAGACAGCAAATGATACACTTCAAACTAATTTTTACTCTAAATTATTAGTTATGCATTATTTTATCACTTGAAATGAACACAAAAAGTTATTGATGGATTTTCGTAAAACTTTGAGAACTTGTCAAAGTTAATAATAATATCTAGGGAATAAAATTTAATAATTATTCTCAGTTGAATTTTTTAAAGTTATGGCCATTTATTTAAGAAACAGTACAGTAAAATAATTAAAAATCTTGTTAACAATTTTCGATTGCTTGTTAAATTTTTGTTTCGTTAAATTTCCTTTTGATTCTAGATAATTCTTTAGAAACCTGCATGTAGTTTATTTTGGTAGCATCATTTTTCAAAATGGTTGAATAGGGTTTCACTTAGCACATGTAAAGTTTTTTACAAATTTATTAAAAAATTTGTATACATAATTATCATTTTTAGAAAATTTCTAATATATATTTTTAATATTTATCTCCCAAGGCTTGTTCTCAATAACACTAAACATAAAAATATCATTAAAATCTTTCTTTACCACATTTAAAAAAAGGGTCTCGATTTAGAGCGGTTTAGAGAGGATACACAGGAATGTGATTTCATAAACTAGAAAAATAGGCAATAACAACGTGTGACAAGTAAGCTAGCTTTTAAAGGTGTTAAGTTTATTGTCTCAAAAAGATTTTGAAAACAAGCAACACCATAGTATAATGTGTTCGCTGAAATTTATACACTTACCTACTTTAAAAATAGCTGTAAGAACCTTTACGTCTACTGGTTTGCTTTTCAAATGCCCTGCATTTGAAAATTCAAGAATGAGCCTTCAAAATGATTTAAGAAGATACGGTCAAACATGGACAGTGAAACTAATTTTTCGTTGGATCTAATATGCGTTTCTCATCCTTTCTAAGTTCTTCAATACTTGTAATTTTATTTAAATTTTAAATTTCACTGTTTCTTTGATAAATCAACTTAATTTTGGAAGCCATGTTTTGAACTTCAAGGGTGCGCTGGAAGCTGTTTTGCTTTTGTTCAATTTAAAACATATGATACTAGAAATTATCAGCACTATCATTGTAACGTGCAAGATATGAAAGCGGTGCACTTTTATTCTAAAATAGCTTCTAGGGGTTTTATATTTTACAGTTGATACAGAGCAATGGGATTTTGAAAATTAAAAATAAAATGGCAATACTAGAGCAATGTGTAAGCTTCAACGCGTGTCTTTCCTTTTTGCAAAAATAGCTGCTTGATCTTTTATATATTTATTATTTCAACATGGTTTCCAAAATAAGCAACACCATTGTGTGGCATATAAGCTGAAACTGGTGCATTTCCCATCAACAAAAGAGCTGACAGAGACTGTTTCAGGAACAGGCTGAAAGGAGAGTAATATTTTAAAGCACTACAAGTTCATAAATCTTCAAACCACGCTAAAAACTTACGTTATGCAACACAATTACAAATTTCACACCACTTCACACCTCTTGCTTATTTCGCGAGTAATCTCCTCAGTGGATGCAATTTAAAACAGCTATTAAAAGCACATAAGGCAGATCTCAAATAGCCTAATCAACCTCGAACGACGTTGCCCCAACAATTTACCAGAGAGGGCCCAAACACTTCCAAACTATTAAGCGCTATTAAAATTCTTTACATTTACATACTTAAATAACCTTATCTTCAGCTTCTCAGCTTTCTTCTTTAATTAATGGAGCCATTTAAAAGGCAAAGAAATGGGCCACGCTTAATTTACAAATCAATTTAAACATGGACTCCTTCTCCACTAATTCGGAATGAATTTATTTCTTTTTTTTTTCCGAGGGACGGTTCAAATAAGAAATCAGGTAGAATTAAATGAATGTCATTTCCATAAAACGGTTGAAAAAGAATCTGCATTCCCTATCTCAAGAGTGCTGTGGATTGATGTTACCATGGTTTTAGTGATTTTAATATCTGTTTGCGAAGAAAAATAGTAATAAGGTCCTTTTTTATTTAATCGGTTCCGCTGATGGTGCTATTAGAGACGATTTTAATAAATTGTACTTTTTCCAGTTGTAAAACTTTTAAATTGAAACTGGGAATCCTTTCGAATTGTGGTTATTGATTGGGGTAGTGTAAAAGGTAGTTTGTAACTGGAATTACTGGTAGATGGGGATGGTTTTTCTGTGTCGTTATATTAAACTGTGAAATTAGTATTCGATTTGATTGTTTAGGGTATTTAAGTCTAGTTTCTTTATCAAATGCAGCGTAACATTTCTATTATTATATCAAATATGGTCGGAGATTTTGATTGGAACTTTATTAACCCTTCAGGTAGTTTCAACGAGATATTTCATTCTTCCAAATCTGAACAATATTGCTGTGAAGAATCATATTGTTATCAAAATATAGCTGATTTTTTTATGATGACGAAAATGAGATCTGGTCAGTTTTCTTTTAATGTTAATTTTTTCTTAAATATACTATTATACGCGCCATCTTTCATTATTATCGAAGTACATCAGATGTTATTAACTATCATAAGCGCTTAGCTTTCGTTTTCTGAACAAATTAACGAATTCACTTGATTCGTTCTTCTTCTTTTAGAATAGCCGATATGTGTGCTCAATCAATCAACAATGCTATTTGTAAACGTAAACATAAACAAAATACAGAAAATAATATATGCTATAGGTTAAAACTAATTTAATTTATTTCCGATTTGGAGGTTATTTTTACTACCGACATGCTGAAATTGCATTTGGGTATCATGCCTAGTCACGCCTGATGTTACAAAAGAGGTTACCAAAACAGTACTGCTCTCTGTATTAAGCTCTACAAACTTTCCCGTAACCAAATGGAAAAAGTTCAACATAAGACTGGATCATAATTATTGGATCAAATCGAATTAACCTTCTCTGACATTTCTGTCTGTTGTAGAATTGTTAGTCTGCAACAGTTTACTTTTGGAATTTCGTCATGCAGATGTGTTCTATGGTAAATGTACAGTATCAATGACGTAACTTATATAGAAATCATAATTAATCTGGTTTAATTTTATTATAACGCATTGTGTACACCGAATGCCTTAAGCTGTGACGGTGGAAACTAGTTGAATAACATATTGTGGGCAACTTCTCCTGCAACTGGTAATAGCCATGATGAAAAAAGCTACCAAAATGATGCAGAGAAAATTTGTTTAGTGTGCTTGCTGGGAATGCTCGTATTATTTCTCATTTTTCCTGTT
Organism: Metellina segmentata; assembly: GCA_947359465.1. Classification (NCBI taxonomy): domain Eukaryota; kingdom Metazoa; phylum Arthropoda; class Arachnida; order Araneae; family Tetragnathidae; genus Metellina; species Metellina segmentata. The sequence goes on along the minus strand of OX375880.1, from coordinate 60,690,891 downwards.
ATACTTTTGGAAGTTATTCAAGTTTACTGTTTGCAAGTTCGAGCTAAAAATAATTGTATCAAGTACTAACTCGTGTGGACTTTATTTTATACTAGCCACTGCATGGCCAGCACGGCGTTGCCCATAACAGTTCTTGTGACGGGTATGACCACTGCTCGCTAGCCCCCTGTGATTGCCACTAATTCCCATTTGGTTTACTTCGAAAATGAAATGGGAATTCGTAGCCTATTGGATAACAGACACCATTGTCAAATGCGGCCAAATTCAAATTGCTAAGAGATCCAATCGGCGTGACGTCACAATCTCTTGCGGAAAATATAAATATTTAATTTAAAATTTATTTATTTCAAGAAAATCAAATGTATTACTTATCGATCTTTTGTAAAATTTTCCGCAGATTTCAATTTTGTAGAAATTTTTAATCTTCTATCTTTAACGATACCGATTTTACAAAAAAGAACTAAACGATGTCAGTCAAAAATTTGTTTTGCTTCCTTTTGCTGGAATCGTTTAAGCGCAGGAAATGAAATCTGTGATTTCTCGACCGCAAAGATCAAATTCGTATGGGAAAAAATATGAAAATTACAATTTAATAATTATTTATTTAAAGAAAATCATATTTTTAGGTATCGATAAAATGTAAATTTTTCCGCAGATTGCAAATCCGTTGTAATTTTTACTCTACCTTTAACGATCTATGATATAGAACAAAGAACTACAGAACTTCAGTTAAAACTTTATTTGTTTTGTTTTTTCGTCTGAAATCATTCCTCGGTAAATCAAACTGAAAAATAAAAAATAAATTTAGAATTTGTCATCTCTTTATATAGTTGCCATTCTAAGGAAAACAATAACAATTAAATTCCAATAAATTAATTTTAAAATGTTCTAGATTAAATTTTAAATAACGGGTGTGATAGAAAAATTGCGAAAAATTCGGACTACCTGTTTGCCAAATCTCATTATTGTGAGTACCATAGATTGGTCAGGATAAACCACACACACTATCACCTTCTTTTATAACTGTAGACACACGTTGTTAAAAGTGTGTCTATAGATAGTTTAAAAGAATTTACACAGATGTATGCAATAAAATGTTACAGAATGTATCTTTTCAATAAATCTCCTGTAGTTAGTCTATTTATTAATATTAAATAACTAATTATAAGGTTACGAAATGCAAGCGAATAGTTACAACAACGACCTTGTGTTCAAAATATTGGTCCCAATGGTGCCTAACTCAACATTTTTCATGTGTGATTCCATTTTAAGTGCTTACAATTCCCATGATCGTAATTCTATTACAATTTATACTCTCGAAGATATCTCCTTAACCTGAGTTACATTAACATTAATAACGGATTTAAAGTAATTCATTATATAATAATAATTCATAATGTATACAAATTCAATTGATCATGTTAAGAATTAGTTTCTCAATGTTTATGCAAATTTCACTCTTGAATGCAATAAATGTAAGATTAAATTAATAGAAAGTGAGGAACATTGCATTGGGAACAAAAACGGGTTTTAAAAGTTCTACAAAATACATAGGTTTCTACGAGATATCTCGTCCATCAAGATATGATGAATTACGTTAATGACAAGATATTGGCAAATTTTGTATAATAATGAGATCAAGATCTGGTCAGTTTTCTCTAATCGTAAGATGAAGTCCACGAAGATTTGGTCAGTTTTGCTAACGACGAAATATCTCGTTGAGACAACCACCAGGATGTGAAAAGTTTGTTTTGTTTTCCTCCATTCGTTTTGCAACAGGATGACTAATTAGAACCACGTGTAATGATATGTTGTATAACTTTCTTTATTTAAAATGTTAAAGAAGTTTTGTGGTTCATGTATTGCAAACAAGACTCCGCAAACAATGTAACTAAATTTGAGAAATGTTGTGAATCATTGCAAGCAAATTACGCATCAAATCATGATGCTAGATTTTTTAAATAGAATCTTCAAGTGTAATATGTTCTCTCATTCCAACCTTACTTATAGTTGCTACCTTATTAGTAAATCTTAATCTTTTTAAAATTTTAAGATTTAAAAAATTCCTAATGCTTACAGTGCAAACATTATATATCTAGAAACAAAGAAATGATCGAAGTCAGTTCCCGAAAAGTTATCTCGACCCTCAAAATCTAGTCACTCTAGTCTCAATCTAGCATACCTCAGAGAGTTCATGAATGCCACTACATTGAAACAGAAGATTTCTATCCGTTACTTTTTCAGAGACAATGTAGCAATTCCCAGTGAAAAAGTCCTAACAATACAAGAGTATTGTATTGTTATCAGGCGAAAGGCCGCAACTGACTTGTTACAATGGCGTGATTTGATTTGAAATTATGGAACATTAAAAAATTATTTCTGAAAGGTTGGTTGATAATTAAAAAAAAGATGTATACAGAAAAGAACTGGAATGCTTTTTTGTGGAAAAAACCTCTATCACAGGTTCCTTGCCTCAAGCTATAGTAGTGACTTGATTTTGACATCTTACAGGACATGGCTATCTACAAAAACACATTATTGAAGTAGAAAGATCAGCTGTGTCCTCTTTACGATCTGAATGATTCGACTGGAGATCACCTCAAGGACTGTCCTAAATTTCCTGAAAATAGGATAGCAAATATTGTAGATAGCGCTTTTAATTCGCGTCGATTGATGATTGATAAGACGGAGACGGACGCAGAATTAAAACATTTTTTCTTGTTTAGTATAAAAATAGAAAACAGACATTTAAGGATATAGTTGAATGACTGCTAATTGCGCCACGTCATTGGTTCATATCTTCAATCTGTTAATTAATTCATAAATAAAGTCCAATTTTCAATACAAAGTTATTTCCTTTTCACAAATCATAACAAACAAATTAAATGAATAAAATATAGTATGCTAGCTGCGATAGATTATTCTGAAAAGAAAGGAAGAGCAGCGAGCATCTTAACAACGTGAACGAGTCTTCTTGTTATGTGGCCATGAGTAAGTAATACAGATCCTACTAGTCAGCGCTCTCAAACGTTGTCCAATCATCTGTCCAAAATAATGTCTGTATGTTACTCAACATACCTTGGTATAGTGGACAGGAACATTTTTGGTACCTTCGCTTTTCCAGAATTTCGATATGTTCTGTATTGAAGATCTCTGTTGAAGACAGTCATTCTGGTATTTTGATATCAAGTTGGGTTTTATATAACGATGCAGTTTTATTTTCGAAGAGGAAGTCCCGTCGTTAGGATCTGCACCACACTAATACCCCTTTACTGCAAAGCCTGCTTTTTATTTTCATCATGACCAGGTATTCATTGCAAAGCTTCATGGTGGAAAACAACAATAATCTTATCATTTTGGGATTCCTAATCGAAGAGAATTTGGCTAAGGAAATCGAAAAGGAATTCCTTTTGCTTTGAAAATCGCCGAATACGAAATTTTATTGGTATCATAGAACTAAGGGAATGATTAATAGTCCCTTTATAGTCCAAGGTTATCCTCTTACAAAGATATATACATCCAGACTTTTCACATAAAGAAATATTTTGAGACAAACGTTAAAAGAAAAATAAATTCAGTCCTGAAACTTTGTGACCACACTTAAATGAGGTTATCAGAGCAAGAGTGGCCTAACCCACAAAACCTAACAAATTTTAGTATTACCTTTTATTACAATCTTTTACTTTTTTTGCAGGCCGAGTTTTTGTTCTTCTAAAATTGCACGATATCTTATTAATTATCACTGATAAATAAATTTTCAGAATCTGAAATCGTATTGTAGATAAATAAAAATATATAAAGAATGGGAGAAAGAAAATCGCGTTTTACTCCTCTGCGCATGTTAGTGAGTTAGGCCACTCTTGCACTGATAGCCTCATATATAGATTTATGAATAGATATGCATTTGAACGAAATGGATTTGCATTTGTACGAAATGGATATGCATTTGTACGACATGGATATGCATTTCAAAGAAATGCATTGCACTCTGAACGTTTTTTAATCTGTATGCCACATGAATAGTCCTGGTGTGCCTTTGGTGGTATAAATTGCTTTTATTTTATTTCAACGGCTTCGGTTTAAACTTTTGATAAATATTCCCTAGGAATTTCAAGTAATTATCGTATTTTATTCTCATGATGGTTGCCTTCACGAAATAACTAGAAATTAGCAAAACTATTATCAATGGAAACGATATCTCGTCATTTAAAGAAAATAAACCAGATTTTGGTCTGGTCATCCTGACAAAATCGGCAATGCCTTGATGACAGGACATCTCGTTATTTTCAAAATTTGTCGGATATTGATGGACGAAATATCTCGTCGAAACACCCGGAAAGTTAATACCCGAATAAATAATTTTTAGTATTATTTTTTGTTAAATTATTATCAGAGAACTTTTTCAATGAACATATATATATATATATATATATATATATATATATATATATATATATATATATATATATATATATATATATATATGTGTGTGTGTGTGTGTGTGTGTGTACTGGAGAATTTTAGTAATTAGTTTATATGTGCTTTGAGACGAATAAAATTTAGAATTGTAATACTGAATGCGCAGTTCATGTTTTTCTTACTTCACTAATTTAAAATTAAAAAAAATCATGGTTCGTTATTGGAAAATTGAATCTTAATTTAGATTTTACAGAAATTTAATTTAAAACTTTCAATAGAAAATAACATCGATCAAGGATTGCTTGACTATCAACGTAGAAGGGCATTCTGAAGCTGAAGTACAGATGAGCCCAAGGTGCTATTGAATCCTATCTTACTTCATAATCTCGACTCCCCTGAAAGACGAGTTAGAGAAAAAGATCTCGAAATTTCTCAACAAGGCTGAATGTACTGAAATGAGATATGCTAATCAACAGCTCAGCTCCTGAAAGGGAAAAATGAAGTGTCCAGAGGGAAAAAAATGGTTGATGATCATTTGGAAGCGCATTTTTCCCCTTTTTTGTCTCTTCTCCCAAACTCTATCATCATCAAAAGTGCTCGAGATTTTTTTGGTCTGCACTTTAATCATAAACCGTCAGCAGGTGAAATCGGATATCGATATGTGGAAAGTTTTTTTCTTCCCTCCATTTTTTTTGCCGTGAACTTTTGGAAGAGGTTTAGGCTTCTGCTGTTTTTGGTGGGTCATTTAAAGTGTTTGGAAATATAGAGTGCAATTGATGTAAAGTGTCTGTTCGAGTGCTTTGTGAGGAAGTGCTTAAATGAGGTTTATTTCATGGAGTGGAGAGTTGATATGCTTTACAATAAATGCTATGCTAAGCCAATGTCAAAAAATTATTTAGTTGTTGAAGAAGCATGGAAATATTTGTTATGTTAGCTTTAATGGGTAATAATGTAACTTGATTTTAACTATCTACTAAATAAATGGACTCTTTAAGTTGGTTAATAGTGCATTGAAGAAGGGGTGGTAGTGTCGATTGTCGAAGTTTTATGTAAATGTAAGATTGATTTCATTTCCACTAAATATACCAATCTCTTGAGCTTGTTGTAAAAGTTGTACTGTAAAACGTAGAATTATATTTAAGTATTTGCTGCATACAAAATTGCTTAATTCGGTTAGTAGTCTGTTGTAGGATTTTCTATTGCTGAATCTTCATTGTGAAACGTGTGATTGCATTAATTATTCACTCACGAAGTGCACTGATTCTTGAGATCGGAGAAGCTTTCATGAAAATAGTCAAGTTATTCTATGTGTTAATAATGTAATAATTGAAAATACGTTATCGATAGTATTTTATCTATTACACGCATTATAAAAAATACGGAAAATACTCACTCTATATAACTTGCAAATAACCGATATCCATGCAAAATTTTAAAATTGATTGAAGTTGATGTTCACATGATAAATCCAATTAGCATCTATGTATCAATTTTATTTCATTTCCCTCTGAAAATAGGCTTAATAAATTAACTGCAATATCATTTCTAATCATAGAAATTTTTAGTTTTCCTACTTTTACATTAAAGTACTTTTTGCATTTAACATTAACCATTCTTTACCTCACGAATATCAATTTTGTTATTCAAATAATTTCGATTGTTATTTTTGCTCAGTATTTTTCTTTGAGTGCTTAAGGCTCCCATATAAGCAATACTATTGATCGAAAGTAAGTTTATATATATTCCCCTAACAAAACATGGAATCTGTGGTTATTGAGTTATCATTAGTTCATGGATTTGTGCTCATATAATATATCTGGTATATTCACTGAGCAACTATCGTAACAGTTCCCCACAGACTACGATATGATATTTATAAGAAGGATTCCCTAAGCGTGGCTTGCTGTTTGGGAAGATGTTCATTATTTTCTCAATGAATATCATGGCATGATATTCAGTGGATACCATAATGGTTAAAGATTCAATGGAGTGATATCTTGATCATTGAGTGAATATTATTATGATTTCAGATTCTAAAATATTGATAAAATGATATTCAATGGATATCATAAAGGTTAAAATTTCAATGGATTGATATCTTGATCATTGAGTGTATATTATTATGGTTTCAGAATCTAAGGGATTGGTAAAATGATATTCCTTGAATACCATGATGATTCTATGATCCGAAAGATTGATGTCATTATATACAAACATACGATACGGATGTATGGATATTATAATATCAATCCATACATACAATTATGCAATACTGGTTGCATACTCATTTCCACTTTGAAATTAGATCTTCTAAGTAAATACGAATACAAAGCTATCTTACCGGAAATCATTTGGGCTTTAGATTTGTACTCACCCAGATTGAAAGAAGACCGTTTATGAATGTCCACGATCTGGAATTTATGTGAAGTTTATATTAAAGGCAAGGTTTTTTGCGATGTATTGGTGGTTCGTAATTACAAGTATTTTTATACAGGTTCTTTAAGGTAGACCTACTATTAACATGGTTGAAAATTGGCGCGAGTCGGCAGCGTGTCACTGAATTGAAAGTCCCTCTTTATTTCAACAAAACACAAATAAATCACTGTGAAAGTTACTGTTGTTAAAATGAAAGCAAAATCCAACACACAATTTGTATTCTTACATCTCTATTCCAGTATCATAGTAGAAAAAAGGCCTATGTCCGAATTCCCTCCTTTTGAGTTGTATTCACCTATCAGTTCAAGGCGATGAAGGCTACAACAGTAAAAAAAGACCAATGGTTTTCTGTCAGTACATTCTTAAAGAATCAGAACAATGGGAAGTAATTTTGTACGCTGTATAAATTTATAAAATAAATTTATAAAATAAATTTATAAAATAAATTTATAAAATAAATTTATAAAATAAATTTATAAATAAATTTATAAATAAATTTATAAAATAAATTTATAAAATAAATTTATAAAATAAATTTATAAAATAAATTTATAAAATAAATTTATAAAATAAATTTATAAAATAAATTAATAAAATAAATTTATAAAATAAATTTATAAAATATATTTATAAAATAAATTTATAAATAAATTTATAAAATAAATTTATAAAATCAGCCGAGACAAAAGACTTTTAAGATTGACGCTGGTTCTTTTCTTTCCCGAGTACTTTGATATATTTTACTGACGTACACGCTACAAAAATGAACACTACTTTATTTTTACGAATGGATGACAACGGAAGGATATGCACAACACAAATCAAAAGCTATAGGCTAGATTCACCAATTGGACACTTGATTAACATATGCTTGATTTTAGATACAGAGATGCAAAATATTGCTGGAAGTACACTGATGAATTCACCACTATTAAGAATTAATTCAAGAGTTTCATTACTGAGGGCAATAAAGAAACTGGAAGATAATAAATCAACACAAAAATAAGTTATCCAATGTGGAAAAAAATAGAAATAAATCAAAACAAAACAAGTGACAAGGGCGAAATTGAAGGTGACATTCAGAGTCACTGTAGTATTATGACGGATGTGTGGATTTTTTGATAATTAAGAACATAAAAATAAGAATTAACACCAGCAAAAAGTACACAAAATGCTGCTTCATATGTTTGACTAATTTTATTTATTTAGATGCATGAAATGCATGATTGTTTTTTAGCGACACTGTTATTAATAGATATAACCCACAAAAATATTTTAGCACGTATACGATAAGCGGGTATACACTGAAGTGACAAAAGTCATGGGATACCTCCTAATATCGTGTGGGACCGTCCTTTGCTTGGAGAAGTGTAGCAACTCGTTGTGGCAAGTTGTTGGAAGTCTCCTGAAGTAATATTCAGCCATGTTACCTCTACAGATTTACATAGTTGCAAAAGTGTTGCCGGTGTAGGATTTTGTGCACGAACTGACCTTTCGATCATGTCCCATATATGTTCGATGGGATTCATGTATGGTGATCTAGGTGGCCAAATCATTCGCTGGAATTTTCCAGAATGTTTCTCAATCTACTCGCGAACGATTTTGACCTGGTGACATGGCTCACTGTCATCCTGGTAAATTCCATTCGATACATGAAGTCCATGAATGGCTGCAAATGGTCTCCAAGTGGCTGAACATAACCATTTCCAGACAATGATTGATTCAGTTTGACCAAAGGACCCAGTCCATGCCATGTAAAAACAACCCACACCATTATGGAGCTACCATCAGCTTCTACAGTGCCTTGTTGACAACTTGGGTTCATGACCTCGTTGGGTCTGCGCCACACTCAAACCAATCAACACAACAATCATCTAAGGGTCCAACCTATATCTGCTCGAGACCATCAGAGGCCCTGCAACCGATGACGTGTTGTTAGTAAAGGCACTCTAGTAGGTCGTTTGCTGTCATATCCCATCAACGCCAAATTTCGCTGCACTGTCCTCACAGACACGTCCTCACTGTCGTGCGTCCCACATTGACTGTTGCTATTATTTGCCGCATTTCTGCTTGTCGGTTAACACTGACAACTCTAAGCACACGTCGCTGGTCTCGGTCATCAAGTAGACGGGGTCGGCCACTGTCCATGGTGGGACGTAATGCCTGAAATTATATTTTATTGGCACACTCTTGATACTATAGATCAAAGAATGTTGAATCCCCTAACAATTACCGAAATGGAAACCCCCATGTATTTAGCTGCAACTAGCATTCCGCGTTCAAATTCTGTTAATTAAAGTCGTACGGCCATAATCACTTCAGAAAACTTTTCACATGAATCACTTGTGTAGAAACGAAAGTCCTGACACTGCCCATTTATATATTTTATACGCTATGTTACTGCCATCTGTATAGTTGCATATTGTTATCCCATGCCTTTTTGGCACTTCAATGTATAGTGTAATAATTTACTAATAATTGAGAAATTAAAACTTTATATCTATAGTCAAAGCGTACGAGAATGCTTGTATTTCCCATATACGAGAACTTTTAAAACAAAAATATTCAGACTCAAAGTATTCTAAGGGTTTTAAAAAAAATATTTAGATATCAAATGCATTTGAAATAGTTAATGATCCTGGAAATAAAAATACATGGTATAATTAATTGAGTGATGAATAATTTTAAAATAATTAATAAAAACGCATCAGATTAAAATATGCAAATAAATTTAAAATAAAGAAAAAATAGATTAATTGAGTTTTGCTACGGATAAATTTCATACAATAATACTGCTCATTTGAAAAATGACGTGATTCAAACGAGATTACTCTTTTAAACTGAATTCATAAATTAGTAGGGAATTACACGAAGGTCTCACATCCTTCAGATCATTCTTTGCATCGCGTGTATAAGAAGAACAAAATATTTGATTATTTCGAATACTTAATTATTTACTTTAAGAACTGCTTACGAGCAAAACTTAACTATTTTGAAATTAAGCTTCATAAAAAAAACATTCTGCTAAATTATTAATAAGGAAGTATATGTATTTGTATTTTTTAAGGGAAAAATTGTCATTATTCTCAAAAGGGAGGAATTGCATTTAATTTTCTCAGTATTTTGTTTTAATATTATTTTCCGCATTGTTCGCTCTTTCATCACTCAAACTATAAAATATTTCTTCCAACAAAACAATTTCCCTAATTGCAAAGTTCTCAAAAGTTGATTTTTAATTTGGAGTCACTCGAGAGTCACACGGAGTCACTCGAGAGTCAGACGGAGTTACTCGAGAGTCACACGGAGTCACTCGAGAGTCACTTTAGAGTCACACTGAGTAACTCGAGAGTCACACAGAGTCACTCGAGTGTCCCACGGTGTCACTCGACAGTCACACGGAGTCACTCGAGAGTCCCATGGAGTCACTCGAGAGTCACACAGAGTTATACGGAGTCACTCGAGAGTCACTTTAGAGTCCCACGGAGTCACTCGAGAGTCCCACGGAGTCACTCGAGAGTCACACAGTCACAAGGAGTCACTCAAGAGTCACTTTAGAGTCACACGGAGTCACTCGAGAGTCACACGGAGTCACTCGAGAGTCACACGGAGTCACTCGAGAGTCACACAGAGTCACTCGAGAGTCACACAGAGTCACACGGAGTCACTCGAGAGTCACTCGAGAGTCACACGGAGTCACTCGAGAGTCACACGGAGTAATTAGAGAGTCACACGGAGTCACTCGAGAGTCACACGGAGTCACTCGAGAGTCACACGGAGTCACTCGAGAGTCACACGGAGTCACTCGAGAGTCACACGGAGTCACTCGAGAGTCACACGGAGTCACTCGAGAGTCACACTGAGTCACTCGAGTCACACTGAGTTACTCGTGAGTCACACGGAGTTACTCGAGAGTCACACGGAGTCACTCGAGAGTCACACTGAGTCACTCGAGAGTCACACTGAGTTACTCGTGAGTCACACGGAGTTACTCGAGAGTCACACAGAGTCACTCGAGAGTCACACGGAGCCAATCGAGAGTCACACAGAGTCACTCGAGAGTCACACGGAGTCACTCGAGAGTCACTTTAGAGTCACACGGAGTTACTCGAGAGTCACACAGAGTCACTCGAGAGTCACGCAGAGTCACTCGAGAGTCACACGGAGTTACTCGAGAATCACACAGAGGAACTCGAGAGTCACGCATTTAAATTACATTTTAAAGTAACTAAGATAGAGTCCGGTTTGAAGCATACCGGTTGGTTAAGAGTTCGAAACTCATTACAACCAAACACCGTCGTTATACGTTAACTCTTGCTTAGCCAAAAATGTGGTCCTTTTGATGTGATGTGATACTATGTAGAATATGATACCGACACATGTGATAACCTCATTTCTTGAATGTGGTTCAAAATTACTAGGTTTTGTCCTTGGATCTTTTCCTTCGAGATTAGTCCGGACCGTTGCCAACAGCCAATTGCACTGGTCCAGTGCAATGTTAATTAGAGAACCTGTCAAGTACCATCTAAAATGTGAAAGAGAATTTGAAAGCACATATTTATCTACTTTCATTAAAACATATTTTTATAAATAAATATAAATATAATAAATATTCTTCAATTTTGTTCTAATCGTAGTAAGATAAATTTAATTAACGTCGTACTAGAGCAACAAAACGGGCTATTGACGACTTTCCGGGTGCAATCCCCTAAGGGAAAGATCCGATGACAACATCACGTCATTTTGACCAACGGTCCGATGACGAGGTAATACCTGAGCTGGTACCCCACTCTCCAAACTTCCACACGAACCCAACGACTTTCGGTCATGACAGATTTAAGATGCAACAGCCGCCTCTACAACATGCGCTTACAAACATCCATGCACTGACCCGTATTCCAACCAGGAACTTTCCGATCTAGGGAAACCGTAGGTAAGTATGCTTTCAGAACTCGGTTGAGATTCGCGCAGTAGGTTTTCATACAGAGAGGACTATGAGCAAGTGTTTTATTTGTATTATACTGCATGAAAATCCCTCCTAAGTTTAAGTTGTATTATAAATTGTCTTTAACTAACAGACAACTAATATCATAATTAACAAACCCACAGACGCCTCTATAATATACGCTTACAAATATCCATGCACCGACCCGGATTGGAACCAGGTACCTTCCGATCTAGAGGCTAACACCTTAACCACCAGACTGGTTGGTCGGCTGTTCCAATCGTGGATAAATTGTATGCAAAAAGCAAGCAATGCGTTTTACCAGGGTATGTGTTTTTCTTTTTGTTTATTTACAAACTTAAATGACTGAAAAGTAATTTAATAAAAATCCCTAAGCAATGCATAAAGTATTACTGTTAGGTTTAGAAGTTTAAAAGCACTGTTTAACACTCCAATTGTTTCGACGAAGTATATCGTCTGGTCAATTTTGCTAAGAATAAGATATATCAAGACAAAACGTATTGATTCGAGGAGAGTGAAGATTCAAGTCCGAAAATCAAACTGTCTCAGAACTGCAGATTGTCCGGAAAAGCTTTTTGCACCAGTGGTTGACAACTACGGGGCAGTTTTCAAAGCAAAAATTAACCACCAAGAGGAAAAGTAAATAAAACAATTAAACTTGAAATTACCTTAAATTTAATTGTTCTGTAGGATTAGGGGGATGTATATTCGATGGGGAAAATTTAGATTTGGGGGACTTCGGTAATTTAAAATTTACCCTCTGAGGTAAACTGCAGTTGTATGCAGCCAATCCTTTGGTTCTTCCAATCATTATATGTGGTTATTTAGTTTTTGTGGTGAAAAAGTAAAGCTACTCTTCTAGGAAATCTCGTGCCTCGCGGAGGGTTAAATAAAAAATACATACACTCATTCCGTTGTTACTTATGATGTGTGAGTTCATTAATATTAAAGAAATACTCACGCTAGCAAGTATTTGGTATGTTGTGTTCACTACAAAAGGATTGGTGGTGTTAACCATCTGAAACGTTCTCATGCACGTTGTGGGATGAGTATCTGCAGTAGTGATTATATATATATATATATATATATATATATATATATATATATATATATATATATATATATATATATATATATATATATATTATATATATATATAACAAAAATAAATAAAACATTTTTGAGAAAATTTGAAAAAAAAAATTTTTAATATAAAAATATAAAAAAAGTATATATAAAAATAAAAATTGTTGTGTCGAACTTTCTCAAAATTTTTAAAATTATTTTTGTTTGTGATAAGTATTTACCTGTCAGAGATAGTTGCAGCTTTTGAGCACTCCTCTGTGTTTGAGGGAATATATGAGCAATTTCTTAGCGCTTTGCGACTCATATACGTAGAAAACACCATATTGTGTTGTATGGGTCAGGCTCCTCCCTGATGACGCCCTGATCCATCAACACTTTAATTTTCTATAAATTACTTATGGTCTGGATTCCTATTTTTACACAAGAATAATCAGATATTGTGAGTAAAGTAAAGATTTGTGTTGAAACACTCACGTAAAATCGCGTGCACCGTCAAGAACACCGTCATAACCTTTTTCTCCTGCGTTCTGAAGTGAACATCGTGCATCCAGCTTCTTTATACCTCTGGGTCTGAAATGTAGCGGGAAAAAAAGGGAAACCCCCATTGCTGGAAAGGGTAACTGGATGTCATCTCACCGGCTTCAATTGGGATGGGGGTCATCTCAAAAGGCAAACTAGTGAAGGGTTTGTATCAATGTGCTGCATTTAAGGTCTAATGAACATGTGTTGAGGATAGCTGCACCACGCACATAGATTCTGGATTCGTCTTCCCTGAATGACTTCTAATCAGATTTCAATAGAAAATTCTGTAAGATCTTTTTCAACCACTACTTTTGGTTACTTAGCCATTATGTGTAATGTAAGGTAAAAGCAATATGTCAGTAATCGTAAATATCGGTGACGTTTAACGGATTGAAACTTATATCTCTTAATTTAGAAATATTTCATCAGATAGTCATCTCTCTTAAACCGAAGAATTACGAAATAATGAATCAAAACATCATTTGGACTATTTTTTAACCCTCAGAATTGTTTTGAGGAGATATATCGTCTATCAAGATCAGACCAATTTTGCTAAAGATGAGGTGTCTCGACATTAAAAATTTGCAAATTTTTTTATGAAGACGAGATATGTCGTCCATCAAGATGAGGTCAGTTTTCAAATGAGGAGACACCTCGTCAAGATAACCAATCACTAGGCAGGCTAATCATAAAGAGCAAGATATCAAAGTTATAATTGAGAAGCAAATAATTGTTTTAGAATTAAAAGTTATCGAATGCTGAATACTTCTGTTTGCATTAACAACATATGTTTGGAAAGCAAAGACTTATACCAGTGCACACTGATAACCGAGATCTTTACGTTGGTTATTAATAGCAAACATAACAAAATAAAAAATATATAGCCCGCAACTTATTTTCGCTGGGGGAACTTCCATTCCCATTACAGAAGACACAAAAAAACCAACCCTCAAGAATCACTTTCACCGATATCCTTACAGCCTCTACGCAAACATTACCAAACAAAAAAGTCCCTTCAAAAAATCTCTCTTGTGTCTAATAAACCGTTATCAAAAACTTCTCTTTGATTGAGAATCCTTTAAGTGTTGCACTGTAAAGAAGATAATGATTTAAAGTTGAAAAGTTCAAATTGGATTTGTAAGTGAAGAACATAGAATCGAATATAGAAAAAAAAATCGTAGAAGATAAGACACTTCAACATCGAGTGTTCGACTAAGGAATAGAAAAATAAAATTAGAAACTTAAACTTCCCTCGGTATTGGAGGACCAATTTTCTTTCAAGAAGAATTAGCTGAGATATAAACAAGAATAAAGTCTGCTGGAAGCCATTTTAATTCTGTTAACATTGTCCCAAGGCGTGACCTCTATGGCCCAAAGACAAGTCGTTAAAAGGTCTAAACAATTTACAGAAGTTTTTGAGCTTGAATGGTGTTTTAAGGGCCGAGTACAGTGCAAAGAAGATTAGACACACGAACTTTTTTTGTTCTGTTAAAAAAAAATAGAAACAATTAATGCTCATCACTTCTTGTCTCACGTTTTTTTTCCCCTGATAATTAAATTGCATATTTATGACGACTAGGAATAAACCCTCCAATGTTTTGAATATATATCTCGTTCATCAATATCTTACTAATTTTGCAAATGATGACGTACCTCGTCATATAGGTATTGCCGATTTTTTTACAATGACAAGCTCAAGATAGTTTTATTCCAATGACGATATATATTGTCCAGCAAGATCTGGTCGGTTTTGCTTATAGCCTGGTACCTTGTTTAATATGCCAACAGGAAGGTGACACCCTAGTTCAGTCATTCATATTGAGTTTTAACCAACTGAAACTGGGCAAAAATAAAAGCAGATTAATGTTATACAACAGGTCATTGATAATTTCAAAAAAAGATTGTATTGGTAAAAACCGATATTGATAATTTTTTATGATAATTTAACGGGGTGTTGAGAATTTTTAATGGTAACTTACTGGTAATTGAAAATGTTGATATCCTTTTTTCAGCGTACAGCAAATGTACATTGAGGATAAGTATTTTATCTTTCATATACCATATCTTAACATTATATCCACTGATTACCATTTTACGTTTAGATTTAAAGTTCTTTTAGAACAAATTTACCAACGGCTGAAAACAATTTTAATGTATTTCAACCAAACTGCAACGATAAAAAATTAAACGTTATTTATAACAGAAAATATACAAATTAAATACTACAAAAGGCATAAAAAATATTTAAAAATATATTTTTTAAATCACTGCCTTTGTTGATTTAGATTAGCCACAAGAGGTCTGATATACATTGCTAACTAATGTGGCAAGAAGATTATGCATTTATTTACTATGATAATATGAGTGAGTGCGAACTCTCCGTGGATTTAATTTATAACGCGCTCAACTATTACTAGTGTATTTGCAAACATTGTTGCATTTTGATATATTTGTTATGCAGCGCACATGACGATACTGTGAATGTATTTTTTAATCATGAAAACTGTAACCATTATATCATTTAAAAATTAGAATTCCGTCTCCGCACAAAAAGGTCGCCTGCGCATGTTTGTCTTATACTTTATACTTTAAACAAAGAATCGCATTACATCGAAACTAGTGTTCTGTCTTTATTTCGTCCACTGATGATAGCTCTTGGGGAACAAGGTGAGTCAACCTTTAATCTTTGTAGTCACCTAATTCGTATAAATTCAATGCTCTAAATCTCATATCCGTAACGCTGTATACTTAAACTTTCATTTGGTCCGTCGAGCCGGAGTTCCGCCGTGGAATTATGGCACCTAAAAATGCGAAAACTACGCAGAATTTTGAAATTCTGTGTAAAGAAATTGCAGAATTGGGGAGAAGATCCAACGATGTCAAATAACTGAGCAAAGTATGGTACAGGCGCTAAAAACTAAAGTCAATTCATTCGATACTCGGCTATCCAATTCATTTTCGGAGTTGTCTTCGAAGGACACAGATGATTATTTTTATACGTATCTTAATTATCAGGACATACTTCAGAGGATTGTATTCTTGAACTTCATGGCTTTTGCGACGCTTCTTTTAAAGCTTATGCTTCAGTAGTTTATTTAAAGGTCATTTCTGAGTCGACACATGTATCCTTACTCACAGCAAAAACAAGAGTTGCGCCTGTTAAACCAGTAACTCTACCCCGGCTGGAGCTTCAGGGTTGTTTACTGCTAGCCGAGCTAATTTCAACAATTCTAAAAGTAATCCCAGTTCCAAACCCACAAATATTCCTTTGGTGCGACTCAACAATCGCATTGAGTTGGATCACAAACCCTCCGTCTTCAGGAAATCAGTTTGTACAACATCGAGTGGGAAAAATACTTTCCCTGACGTCAGTAACTTCTTGGAACCACATTCCTGGCAAAGAAAACCCAGCAGACTGTGCTAGTCGAGGACTTTATCCTTCACAGTTGTTGGCTCATTTAGAGTGGTTCACTGGTCCAAACTGGATTGTTGTCAACAATAAATACGGAGCTCTCACTTCTTTTGAACTCTCTACTTCTTCAGTACTTATTCGTGACGAGAATAAGGATTTGGTTCCACAAACAGTTAAAGAATCACCTCCAATCTCTCATGCTATCTTGAAGTATTCTTCATACACAACATTATTACGTGTCACAGCCTGGATCTTACGTTTCATTCACAACCTCAAATCTAGAAATAAGCTTAAAGGTACTCTTCAAACTTCTGAACTGACCGGTGCACGAACGGCTATTCTAAAAATTGTACAGCAAGAAGAATTCGCTTCCGACCTTAAGCTTATAGCAAAAAATAAACCTCTTCCTAAATCCAGCAAACTACTGTCTTTAAATGTCTTTCTTGACGAAGTAGGACTTCTTCGCGTTGGAGGACGTTTATCACATCATCAGACATTAGCATTCGATCATAAATTTCCTATTCTACTTCCTAAGAGACACCCAATTACTGCCTTAGTGATTCGACATTTCCATCTTACAAGTCTTCATTCGGGACCCGAACTTGTCTTATCGTTGATCCGTCAAATCTTCTGGATTCCGGATGGCAAATCCACAGTACGCAGTGTAGTGCGCAGTTGCATCACATGCTTTAAATCATTGGCCAGGCCAGTATACCAAAAGATGGGTGATTTACCTATTGCAAGAATCATGCAGTCACGCCCCTTCGACAAAGTTGGAATTGATTTCGCTGGTCCAATTAGTACAAAATGCCAGCACCAGCGAAAAGCGACAACATTCAAGACATACATTTGCCTTTTCATATGTATGTGTACCCGTGCCGTACATCTGGAAGCCGTCTCCAGTCTCTCTACTGACTCGTTCTTGGCTGCATTGAGACGATTCGTCGCACGTCGAGGATTTCCCTCGGAAATATTCTCAGACAATGGTACTAATTTCCGCGGTGCGTCTGCCTATCTAAAAGCACTTTTTAAACTCACAAAAGAGCAATCCGTCCAGAACTTCTCATCGGAAAGAAACATTCATTGGCATTTTATTCCACCCTATGCCCCTAACCAAGGTGGGTTTTGGGAAGCTTCAATTAAACTTGCTAAGCGGCATCTCACAAAAACTTGTCAAGGCACACTTCTCAATTTCGAGGAATTCTCTACAGTGTTATGTCAAATAGAGGCTTGCATAAACTCAAGGCCTCTGGTACCTTTATCCTCGGCAACTAGTGATCTTCGTGCACTTACCCCTGGACACTTCCTAATCGGAGTTCCCCTTCTGGAACTTCCAGAAAACACTGACAGTTCTACAAACACTAATCGAAAAATTCTAAGTCTCTCTTGCAGATGGAGACTCTTATTGCAGGTTAAGGAATCCTTCTGGCGCCGCTGGACACGAGACCTCCTGCATACACTCCAGCCTCGTCAAAAGTGGAATTCAACGAAACAACCTCTGCAAATTGGAGACATGGTTCTTCTTCAAGAGGCAAATTCTGCTCCTTGTTCCTGGACTCTTGGTCGCGTAACCAACATCTTCCCGGGCAAAGATCAGATCACCAGGGTAGCCAGCGTGCGGACCAGGGATGGAGAAAAGCTTCGTGCTCAGAATCGACTGGTGGTCCTTCCTCTCCCCTCATGCCGGCCCTCGCAGGATGTTGATTTAGATTAGCCACAAGAGGTCTGATATACATTGCTAACTAATGTGGCAAGAAGATTATGCATTTATTTACTATGATAATATGAGTGAGTGCGAACTCTCCGTGGATTTAATTTTATAACGCGCTCAACTATTACTAGTGTATTTGCAAACATTGTTGCATTTTGATATATTTGTTATGCAGCGCACATGACGATACTGTGAATGTATTTTTTAATCATGAAAACTGTAACCATTTTATATCATTTAAAAATTAGAATTCCGTCTACGCACAAAAAGGTCGCCTGCGCATGTTTGTCTTATACTTTATACTTTAAACAAAGAATCGCATTACATCGAAACTAGTGTTCTGTCTTTATTTCGTCCACTGATGATAGCTCTTGGGGAACAAGGTGAGTCAACCTTTAATCTTTGTAGTCACCTAATTCGTATAAATTCAATGCTCTAAATCTCATATCCGTAACGCTGTATACTTAAACTTTCAGCCTTCTAAATAAGAGACGAATCTCTCCTATTGGGTTGATCGCCGGACCGTTGCAATAGCACTTTTTGATGCTCCAGTGTGACGTTAATTCAACTACCTACCTACTTAAATAAGATCACCGGTGAAAATGACAAACAAGGCAATCTTCGCTTGGGCCTATGTTATGACCAACTGGTCTCATGAATGAGCGACATAACAGAGACATCTTCATCTGTTTTTCATTTTCATATTTACATAACACGACTGGTTATATTCATAAGCCATTTGGGCGATTATTCGAATATTTTGCGGTCTATTATTTCCCCTGGAAACGGAAGCTGCATAGCTTGGGAAATGATGGTTAAGAACGTGTTCTAGTTCCAAGTATTTAAATATTGCTCAAAATAAACTTGCATTGTGGTTTCTGGCTGTCATACATCAAATGTCGTTATTTAGTTTAGTTTTAAAAAATTACATACTTTCTCTAAATTGTGTAGTTTTATTCATATAGTATCGTGAACACATTTTAATCCTTTCAGCATTACATGATTTTGGAGTAGTGTAGGAGGAGATCTTACCCAACAACGCACATAATGACTAATGGTGGCTCCACACCAACGGCGACAGCAACAGAGACAGGCAACATTTTGTCGCTTGTCTCTGGTGCTGCTAAAAGAGCCTTCACACCAGCAGCGACAGCAATTTCTTTGCGCATGCGCATAACTTTCTTTTTCGAAAGCAAAACATTTATTTTTGATTCTGCAAGATGTGGCAGACAGATCACGTCTCTCCGCCTTTAATAAAACTCCTTTTATTCTTGTTAGACGAGCTGAGCGGCCTTTATCTCCGGTAGAACAATTTTGGTGGAGTTACTTAATTCTAAAATGGAATGCCCAAAATTTAAAAAATAGTAGAAATAAAATAAGTTGTTTGGAATTAAATAAGTAGCTATGAAGTGGTAATAAAAGTTTAAAAAGTAGTATTGCATCAGTAAACAGATTGCCGGTCGCGGGAGCTAGCGTGGTCACCCTCCCAAGTACTGACCGCGACCGGAGGTGCTTAAAAATAATAACCCATACTTGAGACGTTGCTGTGCTGACTGTTCAAGCTTATAGCTGATACAAATTGAATAGTTAAAAACAACTTCTTTTTTGGCAAGGAAAAAATAGTGATGAGAGCGACTTTATAATGTCTCTTCAAAGAGGGGTTAGATTTTAATCAGCTATCTGCATTAAATATCGTGGGTTATTTTTTTTCAAAAGTTTAGCGATAGGGGTTTTAAGGGAGGTAATTTTAAGAACGTGTCTTATAATTTCTGTTTTTCGTTGGAACCATCTTGCTTTGGAGATGGTTCGGTGTGTATAAGTTTGAAGGATTTCAAGTGAATTTATATTTTTGTTATTAGTAGATCCCCAAATTTGGCATGCGTATGTGATTTGAGATAGCTTAGGTACACGAGTATTTTGTTTTCAATAGTCATTGGCGAATTCCGAGCAATTAGGTTGAAAAGTTAACGTTTTACGTCTCGGAATTTATGGATAACGTTTTTTGTGTTCTGATTCCATGTGAGTCTTCTGTCTAGGATAATACCTAGGTATTTAGCTTCCTGAGCCCATGGGATTTCGATATTATTAATTTTTAACTTGCTGGATGAAAAACATCAACCGAAACCGGATTAGGCTTTATTCTGATTGGCTGTCAGCACGGCGACAGAGACAAAAGTTGAACTTCCTCCAAGACTTGAAAGTGCAGCGACAGCGACAGAGACGAACCGGGAGAAACAAAATTTGTTTGTAATACGCATGCGCAAAGCGAAGAGACAGCTGTTTTTGTCGCTGTCGCCGTTGGTGTGAAGCCACCATAATAGATCACACCTATTGGTTGAAAGAATCCTACTAACGCTTCTATTGGCCAGTGTGACGTTAATTCAAGTTATATATATATATATACGTTAATACAAGACGTTAATATATATATATATATATATATATATATATATATATATATATATATATATATATATATATATATATATATATACATATATATATATGAGGGTTTTAAGATTTCACATTTAATATTCGACTTTCAGTCGCAGTTGATAAGAACATGCTTTTTCGAATACGAAATGCATAAAATAGCAATCATTTCTCGAAGTTATGGAACTCTTTACAAAAAAAAAACATTCGAAACACGATTAGGAACAGGGTACTAACTTTTTAGGTTGTTACAACAATGTTGTTAGTCGCAACTAGAAAAGTTGCGAGTTCATAACATTGTTCTTCAAAGCAGAAACAGTAACACTTTCAAGTCATAATCGAATTCAACTTCCTGCAGCAATCCATTTAATGACGAATGCATTCAACCTCGGCAAATACGAGCCAGCTCTATACAAAGCACAGAAAAATCATCGGAATATAGTGTCAAAATAATTCAATCTCAAACATCCAGTAAATTTTAATGACTGGCAGAATTTTCCAAAACGAAAATGTCCTAAATCCACTTGTCTGATCCCCCTGAAACATACACGCAGGAACTCCCACATCTAGTTAGCGAATCCCGTTGCAATTCAAATCAGAGATGAACTCTAATTCCGTTTTTACGTATTTATTCCAGTACGCTGCAGTCTCACCTAGACAATCCAATGTGTGAGATGTATACGTTATTTGCATAATAAAGGCGAATTGATTTAGTCTCGCTATTTTCTCTCATGTGCTGAATCCGTCCGGCGTTAAGATCTAGTTAATGTATGCCTGCCTGGTGAATTATTTGATGGGAACGAACCATTCGTTGGTTTTGGTGTCTTGGGATTTGCATGTTGATTAACATCTTTGTTGGGTTTATTTCCGCATTGCGTTGTGTATGTTTTAAATGATCGAGATTACGAGTAATTAGTGCTACAGACCATGGGTGCTTTCAAGGTCTTTGATACTTAAGTATCGATAAACATATGTACAAAGTAACTAAGTTTATAAATGTGTGATTGCTGGTGTTTGTATAGTTTATTTTGCTCAGCTTCAATGCACGTTCAGCGTAGGCATTGACTTATAATTGTGTTAAGAGTTCCCAGGCGTGTAGTCAAAGTAGATCCATTGATTTTTTTCCAGTTTACTTCACAATTTTATTTATTTCTTCTCGAGCATGCGTAAATGTTTAATATCATTTAACCCAGAAGTGCTGCATTTCTGTATCTTATTCACGCGCGTGTAGTTGAAGTAAATCCATTTTTGAATTTTCTATTTCGCGTTGTGATTAAATGATTTTTTTGCAAACTTGTGAAAAAAAATGTAAACTACTTTACACCTAAGGTTGGACAAAACTTGGAAATTTGTATAATAAATTACGACAAATGATTGATCATAATATATTTTTTTTTGCACATAAACTGCGTTATATATGCTTATCACTTGCAGAGTATCCATATTATAAACGGGGTCGCAGTTGAAAGACATTTTCCAGAAAGTGAACTCTACTGGTCTATCTTCGAGGTAAACGGTAGTAAGGCCTCTCTTACAAAAACTTCTTCAAATTGTCGCCAATTACGGGCTAGAGAGGTCCTCCTACTTGCATCATAGGTCCATTTCGAATAATAGAGAAGATTTGTCTAAACAAGGTCCTTAGCAAAATTTACCAGATCATCGACTTCCCACCTTTTTGAACAAACTTCCAAATAAAAACCTTGGTCAATCAGAGATCGTAGTTTACGCGGGAGCTGATGGTTCAAGCAGCATCGGTTTTCGTTTGCACCCAAGAACAATGTTCTGTGATCCGTGTTTTTTTATGGTCTGAAGGTGTTGAAATTTACCAATGTCTTTCATTCTACGTAAGGATTGAAAAATCCGAGAAGTACAAAAGTTACTCAATGGGAAGTCCGACGACCATCCGTTATACCACAGCTGACGACAACAGCGATTTATATTGTACGTATCTTTATTCCGTAACAGAGACGTGTTCTTATTGTCGGTGAAATGGCAAATTTATCTTTCACCACTGGCCCAAGAACTGAAAGAGGTGTGCATTCGGGGAGCTACTCAGCCAAAAGTCCTTTTTTGAGAATGCAATGATGGAACAAGTGCTTGAAAAAGTAGAAATATTGCGTTGAAAAATAATGTTGATTTAAATTTTTTATCGTTTTTAATTGATTCTCTGTTGTTCACACACTCATTATTCCTTCAGTTCTCTTTAAAAAATTATAAGATTAAAACTGTTTGACTAATAGAATGTGGCCTAGGATTCCTTGAACCTATATGAATGGTTATTTTATCTATTATTATCTATTATTATTTATGTAATATGAGACACATTACATACCATGGAATGCAGAGGTTTCAGAACCACTGCTTCAAACATGAAATCTCTGATGTAATGATTTGTGTTGCATGTAGATAGTTATTCGAGATCAATAAGTGAACAGAAATCCACGTTTACTAAAAATATGTTGTTGGAATCTATGCATCCTTATGTGTGCACACCTAATAAAATATCTAATTACGTCCAAGTGTTGCAACTGGATATCTCGGCTAAGGTTTGGTCAATTTTGCTGATAAGATACCTCGTCGAGATAAAAGCTGCCTTATTACTTCAATTGTGAATGAAGACCCAATGAGGAAACATAAATTATCCTTGGCTTAGAACTGGTGACAATACGTAACAGATTTTTACACCACAGACAGGATATTACAGGGTAGTTTTGGATGTGAAGATAAACTACCCCTAAGAAGGGTTAAAAGCATCTGTAATAGTAAGTTCTCAAGCGTTAAATTGAACCAATATAATTGACGAGTTCAAAACCCTCAAGTCAAAAAGCTTCGGAAGCGGACTTTATTGAATAAATTGATTTATTGCATGAATGGTGCACAGAATACGCTGTGTACAATGAAATCATATTAGTCCATTTCTTCATATAGTAATTAGTAGCCACTGCGTGGCCAACACGGCGTTGCCCGGGACAGTTCTTTTAATGGGGTCAGGTGAGACCACAGCTCGCTAACGCTCGCCAACCACCAGTGATTGCTACGTATTCCCATTTGGTTTGCTTCGCAAACGAAACGCCTTGCTGTTATCAACAAAGTGAATCAAAACACGCTAGAATTGGAAAAGTTGCGATAGTTTCAAAGACAATTTGAACTAAGAACGCTTGTGACGTCAGAGGTCGAAATTCGCTTCTTCTTTCTGACGTCACATTCCGGAAAAGAAGAAAGAATGGTGAAAAATCTAATAAATTCATTTAAAAAAGTTCTAGAGTAAATTTTAAGAACGGGCGCGACATAAAAATTGTAAAAAAATTGGACTACCAGCGTGCCAAATTTCATTATTGTAGGTGCCATATATTCGTCAGGACACTGCGTACCGAGAGACAAACACTTTATTTTATAATAGTAGATATAGGGTAATAGAAAGTGCTTTGAGATCTCGTCCATCATGATCTGCTACTGGTTTTGATAATTACAAGGCATCTTGTCAAGACAAACTCCAGCTGGATTAAGCGTAGAGTAAAATCAATTGTACGCTACTCAGAAATCGTGCCGCTCATAACGTACGTATGTAAGGTTTATTGATGTAATGCGGATAGTTATTGGCACAACCTCATGTCTATTTAAAAAAGCGTGGTAATTCCAGCAAGCAACCAATCCGCCCATCCACCGTAAAGAGGTCCAGCCAACTCATTCAACACATGCGTGAACAATCCTATCTGTTCCGCCAGGCATTTTTATCGATTCATAACTGAAAACAACAGCAATTTATGCATGCGGCTATACAGTCATTGATCCTCCTTGGGTGGTTATATATACTGGGTTACTCTGTCGTCATTAGCAAAACTGACCAGATCTTGATGGATGAGATTTCACGTTATTATAAAAAACTGTCTTGATCTAGATCTGTCATCATAAAAAATCAATAATACTTTCATCATTCGGAATTTAATCAGCAATGACTTGATGACGAGGTATTTCATGAGTAAAATTGGCCAGATCTCGATGAATAAAAATCTCTTCAAAACCACTTGAAAGGTTAACGGTTGTTGAACGAAATCAGTGGTACACCACTAGAAAATCCCGTGGCGCTAATAGAGTTAGGGTTATGGCTGCTTTGCGGACATTTACGGACTCAACATCGACGATATTTAAAAAAGCGGGGTAATTCCAGCAAGCAATCAAACCGCGCATCCACCATAAAGAGATCCAGACAACTCGTTCAACAAACAAGTGCACAATCCAATCTCATTCTGAAACGCGAAGATCACCGGAGCTCGATGGTACCAAGCACACCCATGGTTATAATTACCCCACCACACAACTGAATGAAACGGATCTCTCTCAGATTGATGCGATTCGCATGCGGGAGCCGGGCATTTTCTCCTGACTGTGGTTGTTGCAAGGGAGATAAGAGAGCTCGATAATCGCAAATTATTTATTTTCCGTGCCGTTAGTAATCAAATTACTAATTACCACGGAAGCAGCGCGGGATGCGATGTGAACGGTCGGCAGCGATGCCCCGTTTCTGGGGTTTTCTAATTTGCCACACAATGCACGATTTGAGTTATGAGGTTTGTGTTATCTGTGTGTTCCGCGCGTGAGAGGGTTTTTGTAGCTGCAACCGGGGGTAAGGTTCGGAGATTTTGAATTGATCCAGGGTACGATGCTATCGTGTGTGCACGCGTGAGAAGGTAGGTTTGGTGTTGTGAATTGTTCGTTGAGTTTCGCGGAAATAACTTTCATGTGTGACACATAACATAATGAATTTAATACGCTGCCCATCATTTTGAAGGTCAGCAGTGATACTCCGTTTCTGGAATTTTCTTATTTGCAACACAGTGTACGTTTTGAGTTATGGGTTTGTGTTAATTCTGTTTCGCGTAAGAGGAAATACCCTTTTGTAGCTGTAACTTAAGGTAAAGTGGAAGGTTTGGTAATTTTAAATAGATGTGGAACACGATGCTTCTATGATAGTATGTGTGGGTGATTTCGTGAATTATTTGCTGTACACTATATGGATAAAAGTATTTGTAAATACTACAGAGAGGAAATACCTTTTTGTAGCTGTAACTTAAGGTAAAGTGGAAGGTTTGGTAATTTTAAATAGATGTGTGGAACATGATGCTTCTATGATAGTATGTGTGGGTGATTTCGTGAATTATTTGCTGTACACTATATGGATAAAAGTATTTGTAAAGTAAGTAATTCTATTTAGTAACGGATAGGTCCTCCTTTGACTTGTATTACAGCTGCAACACGTCGAGGAATACTTTCCACAAGTTCTCTGTAAGTCTGGTCAGGAATACAATATCTCATCATGCCTCTTGCAAGGCTGTGAGAAGAGATTGTTGTGGAGATGGACGTGCGTGGTAGTGCCATACTCTTCTCTACAGTTTGTCCCACAAGGGCTCGATCGGATTGAGATTGTGGCTCTGAACAGGCCAATCAAGTAAATTCACCTCATTTTCAATAAACCAGTGCAGCACATGTTTTGCAGTATCAGATGGAGCTCGATCCTGTTGGAAGAAACACCCAACATGGAAGTGCTATTGCCACATTGGCAAGACCGAATCATCCAGAACGTCGAAGTACACGTCAGCGTTCGTGGTATCAGGTACATAAAGCAATGGGCTCAGTCCTAATCAGTAAAAACAACCCCTTACAAAGATGGATCCTCTACCAAATTTTTGTAGTGATACTTTTGCCCATATCAAGTTCATTTGCAAGATCAGTCGGATCTTTATGGACGAGTTACCTTGTCATAACAAATTTGAGGGTATAGGATAACGGTTTTAACAATACTGCATATGAAAGATTTGAGAGGTGCGTCGAGGAAACAGTGAGAGCCCAATGAAACATCAGATGGTTCGGTATTATTTTGTTATTGATAAGTAATATTTATACTCAAATGTGGTAGCCAATTTTTATTCTAAAAAAACGTAGGCAATAATGAGTACTATTTGACATACATCAACACTGTATCTGTTCTCATGTTGACCTCAAAAGAAATCACCTCAATGATCTCAATGAATTGTTCCAGGTACTATAGAAATTATCATGGAGGTGTCCTTAAAATTGAGGAAAAAGGGTATCATCAGTGCCATCTCTAGTTAGACCATTATAAATTTGTAATACATTTATTTTTATCGTGGTTTAAACCTCATAATAGTTTGTCCATAGATATCGGCCAAATATCTCAAATCTAATATGCAGAATATAACATAAAAAATTTAAATATTTTTTTTGCATAACATAACTTTAATGCGTAACACACCATTTTATAGGTGATACTCCGCCTCTAGAATTTTCAAATTCCACACAAGGCTCTTTATGAGTGATGAAGTTTGTGTTATCTGTGTACTTCAAGCATAACAGGTTGTTATAATTGTTATTGGATGGTAGAAAGGCCTGCAGATAGATTTTGAGTTAATTATCTGTGTTATGCTATTATGTGTGAGGGTTGATGTTGTGAATTGTTCGATAAATTTCGGTGAAATAACTTTAATTAGTAACACATAATTAATTTATTTAGATATTCACTCTGCTGTGCTAGGTTCAATTTCTGACTGTTCCTAAGGGATTGTATAGTGTTTCGTTTCAATTTATCCGATATAATAGTTTATGCTTTTATTTACAATGCCATTATTGTTTACAAATTCAACAAACACAAGGCTTTAAAAGCCAAAGGATGCCATTTGCAGTGATAATGTATCGAAACAATACACGCAGTTCTCTTAGTTATAATTATAATCCTATTAACCATTGAGTCAACTTAATGACTACTGTTTGTTGTGTGAATTCACTATTATAAACATTCAATTTCTGATAAGAAATGTGGGCACGTATTACATTCGAAATGAATGCATAATCCGAATATTATGAATTTATTTGATAGAATTAATTCATTCTATACTTTAGAAACGATAAATTATTTTCTATCTGATTTAATGTGCATTGATAACTGTGTATTGTGTTTACACAATTGTAATATTTACTTTAGTTTGGGAGGAGGGCAAGAGGGCATTATTTTAAAGTTCTTAACAATATTAGACTTAAAATACCTGATTTACACCAAGTTCTAGTGAAAATAGAAAGCATTATTATCTTTATGTATGTAATACGTCCGAAATATTTGGAAATTATTTCTCAAATACAAAATAAGATCAATATAAGTAAAGTATAGAATTTAAATTCTTGAAAATTAATTTGTGGAAAAGTAATCGCTTTTCCAGCTATGCTTGTAAAACAATTCAAGTTAATCGCAATGCTCAAAACATCTTTCAGTTTCTCCCAAACGATAAAATTATGGTTGGTTTAATTATATTTATTCGATTGTTTCAGCATGAAACTTGCTTAGGAAAGTAAAGGAAGGAAATTCAAATAATGAATTCATCAAACTAAAAATTGTTTATGAAACGTTAAAACAACTTTTGTTAAATACATTGAATAATTTATGATACTTGCACAAACATGCAAACATGAAAAACAGACTGACAACGGAATGACAGACTGATATAATGAAGTTCAGTCACTGAATGAATGAAAGTACTCACAATGTGCGAAGTTTCATGAAAATACACCCAGCCATTTGAATGTTGTCAGTTGTCATTCACACAGACACGAAAAATAGAAAAGCCTGATTGTTCATTAGAATGACCTATGATGGATCAATAACTTGAAATGAGGCGAAATATTCACAGCACAAACATTCCATGATTATTTATATAATATCTGTATCACACCTGTATTTCAAATAATTTTTCTTTAAACATATTGCATACTGTAATCACATACTATTTATGAAAACTTTATTATTAACTCTTGTTCTGTTGATAAATGGATTCCAAATTTGAATTTATTAACATGCATTTGAATAAAATGAAACGAGATTAAATTATTTTTATCATTAAGAAAACATTCCAAACGATCTTTCTCTGAATATTTTCTTTGTCAAGTTGTCTTTAAACCCCATTAATAATTCAGAAACGATGCATTGGTTCACTGTTTGATAAAAATTTAAAATACAATTATTTTCACCATTAAATTCAAAATGGCTAGTTTTACTTTTGATGTTTCTGGTTACATTTGCAAAAATAATCATTTTTGTGAAACAAACTGAGTAATAGCAATGCTCAATTTACATCCCATCTTCTCCAATATTGACAAACTAATGCTGATTTAAGTATATATTCAGTTATTTTAGCTTGAAACTTGCGCACAAAAGAACATGCAACAAATATTCAAATAATGTGTTAAGCTAAAATGTTTTATAAATTTTTTATTAATTTTTTAAATGTATGATGATTTTTTTTTTGCTTACACGTACATACAAACACACAAACAGAAATTAAAACTGGAAAACGGACAGACTGATGATGTTAATTTTGTCTCTGTTACAGTAAGTACTTACAGTATTCAATATTTCATTAAATATATCCAACGTTTAGGACATAGTGCTTTCTATGTCTTCTTTCTACAAAAATACGCATAGAGACAAACCGACAAACACGGAAATCAACAATTTTCATTCAAATGGCCCCAAAACGGAGAAGGGATGAAAATATTCAATGTAGTAGCATTTCATATTTTATTTATATAGATTATACAGATACAGCTTTAAATTAGAACATAAATACCAGTTTAAGAACAGTTATCATCCACATTTTTTCAAAAAAATAGTTTAGAAATGTAGTTATAAAAATGAAAAATTCCAAAATGTAAAACTTTAAGTAATTTAACTGCTCTTGTACAAACTCTTATTTATGTAGTTTGTAATTTCTGAATATCCAAAACTCGAATGAACCTTCACTTTTTAAAAAACACATCTGACGTCAATCTGATTTTTCAAACTGTGAAATCAATTTCTCTTGTACGCAGTCTTATTTATGTAGTTGGTATTTTCGGAATATCCAAAACTCGAATGAACCTTCATTTTTCAAAAACACATCTGACGTCAATCTGATTTTTCAAACCATGAAATCAATTTCAAAGTTCATTATTAATTCGGTCTTTTTAACCATACCAACTTTAGAACAAATTTTCAAAAATTCGAATACTTTGTAACGCATCTAACCTTTCTCATGAAACTTTTTTTTAAATCTCATTTAAACTCAATTGATTTTATTCTCATAACATCAGTATCGTGGCTACTACATATAATCTCCCTTTCTATTAAAAAAGAACACTTTTCAAAATACTACTCATTTAATTTAATCAAAATATACAAGAGCGGCGAAGATCTCGGTTCATTTCACTTCGCCGAAATTACATTATTTTTCAGGATTTTTCAGGTGAAAAAACAATTTTACCTGGGTATTTCCACACGAGTGTCATCATCGAGATTTGCTTCAATAAGCTCACACGATGTAATCCACAAGATTCCATTTTTCCCATGATATCCTCTCTCCTTTAACTCGCTTTCCGTTCAATTATTCTAACGTTATTAGCAGAAAAGAAGGACAGTTATCCAAGGCAATACACTCTCCACTCATGCGTAAAGTAAACAGAGTAATAAATTTAAAAACGTCAAAATGGCGTTGCCGTCCATTTTTTGATATTTTTTTCTACGCTTCCAAAGCCGTTGAATAAACGATAAATGCGAGTGATGGCTAACGGCCTTTACCAGTAAGTGAACCATTTTAAGTTGAATGCGAGTACGTTATATAATTCATCCGAAAGAATTATCTTTATAAAACGAAAATATCATCCTTTTTTGGGTCGTAATTTATTTATTATTATTATTCTTGGTGTTTAAAACACTACGTATGCGTTTCTGTTTATTCTGCAATTCGTCTTCGAATGATAGAGCGCGGCCATTTTTCTTTTTGCTCTTTATTCCATGCAAACGAAAGAAATGAGGAATGATGATCCAAAATGGAAAATAACAACTCCTGGAGCGCACATTTTTCACGCTAAGTGTTTAGTTTTTTGGTGGGTGGTGTAAATGGTGGAAATAATGAAAGAACTCGAAACCTTCTCAGTCATTTTCAACGAACATATTCAAATGAGGTCTTTTCCATCCAAGTGTAAAGTGATTTAGTTCCCTTTAATATTTTTCACTTTTAAGCCTTGCGTAAATATAACATTCATGGTGTATCACTCAGCTTAATAGCTGAATTCAATTACAGCTATGGAGCATTGACCGTTTCTAGCCGTAATAATGAAAAAAGAAGTGCAGGATGAAATGAAAAATAAATGCAAGTGGGAAAGAGGGGGAATAAAAATAAGTGCTCTTTCTCCGTAAGTTTGGATTTATTTTCGCTAAAAGGTTCACAGTGCAATTGAGAGAACGCATTGAAAGGCAGACTAGCAGAAAGCACTATGATATAAAATATTTCTCACGTACAAAACACATTATTTCAGCTATGTAATTTCAAATACGGAGCAATCTCGTTAGCAATTATTTACTTTTAATCATACTTTGGGATCGCACATTTAATAACTCCAATTCCATAAATAGTTAAATATTTATCTTCAAATTTTTGGAAACCGTAAATTCTTAGAAACATACAATCTAAACCTGTACTAATAATTTTTTGAAAATCACAAAAATGTTTACTTTCAAAATGGTCAGAGGTGAGTCCCTTTGGCCTAATCTTTAACCCTCGAAGTATTTTGACGAAATATCAATCCAAAACCTGGATAGTTTTGCCAAGGATGAGATACCTTGTCCATCTATATAGGGTCAGTTTTGCTAATAACGGGATCACTCGCTAGAACAAAACTGTTCCATTATTTCAAAAGAAATGAGGATCCTAGTAGTAAAAACAAATTACCTCTTTCCTGGAATTGGTAACAGATTCGAACATGTTTTTGCATCCTAGTCTGGTCACTTCAGACCAGTTTGGAACTGCGATAGACCACCTGAAGGAAAAACATAGTGTGTAGTGGGGTCCCAAATGTGAAGGCATTGGTAATGGTATTTTTAATTAAAGTCACACTGGAGCAACTCAACTGGCTATTGGTGACAGACCGGGATCAACCCCCGAAGCACAACACCAAGTAATTTCGATCCACGGTTAAATCCCAAGTTCGAAGGATAAATGCTACAAAAAATAGTTTAACTCAATCCGACTTAATGGGTTATACAACCCATCAGGGGACAAGGGTATCAATCCTTTCTCCAAAGACCCATTCAACTTGGATCCCTTGATTAGATCCCAACTCTCAAACGTTAATGATAACTTTTACAAATACAAAGTTACGCTACCCGACTCTATTGTGTCAATTTAATCGAAATGACTAAATGAGTAGCATCGGTAATACATCTACAACAGAGGTACCTACTTCTAACGGCATGAATCCCTCGCATCCACCAATTTTGTGTAGATCTGAGGATCTTCCCCCGTCCCAAAGTGAGGTATAAATGTTACCAACTATTGGTATGATACAGTTCCCGAGTCTGGGAATGTCGGTCTCTAAAGAAACATGACTCGTTCATTTTAAGTAAAGAGACTCTCGGGATGAATCGGATGATTATTTACTGTCTTGCTTGTTTAGATAAGATCTCGACGACGTGTAACAAGTAACATTCTGAACAGATGTATTGACAATTAGTCATCAAGTGCGCCAATGTGACAAACGTGAAGACGTTTATCCAAGCATCCTTTATAGAAACGGGTAAAATCCGTTGTTACGGTAAATAGATAGATATAGATTTAAAGTCTGGGCCAGTTCTAAGAGTAGAGAGCCATTTTGTTACAGTCTGACGGTAGGGAGTCAAATCAAGATAGTCAATCATGACTCTTTACGGTAGGTTGGTGAATCTATCTCGCACTGGAGTAACACAACAAACTATTGCCAATGGTTCGGGGTATTTCCAGAAGGGAAATATCCCAGGACAGCTCCTCTCGTGATTTTGAATCATGGTTTGATGACGGTTGACCACATCTGACCCCACTCTCTAAACTTTCGCACCACTCCACGACTCAATACGGAGTCATATCGAGTAACTATATGTTTGTAATTGTTATTCCTAGCTTTTGAGGATCGTGATCTAACTTTCATATTGGAGATGCAAAGAGTTCGTGGCGCCCTCATGACGTATTAACCATGTCTCCTGATATAATAGCCTTACGAAATATGGAGTAGGGCTATTATGATATTTATTCTATCGTATGGCTTCTATATCAGGTGGAAAGAGGACTATTTCCTATGGACGTTACTAATTGGTACCCATAGTCATTTGGTATTTATGATCTAAATATGTGTGATACACACACACACACACACACATTTTTAAAATAGTGCTAGTGAAATATAAAGACACAATTGTGTTAATCATCCAAGTGCCATCGGCATTATCTTGTCGTCAAGATAATGCCGATTCTTTTATGATAACAAGACCAAGATTAGGTACATTTTATTCTAATGACGAGTTACTAGTCCATCAAGATCTGGTCAGGTTTGCTAATGTCAATATATATCGTACATCAAGATCTAGTTATGATTGCTATTGACTTGATACCTCGTATAGACATCCACATGGAAGGTTATGTATGAGAGGGTTTTTCTGTGAATATTAAAAGAGGAAGTGCTAGTTGCTGAGTGTTTTACTACGAGATGTTGCTCTAACAAGTCGACCACTCGGGGATGGCACCACGCCTGCTTGTTTATGTTCAAAGGAGTGCAAAGCTACCCCCTGTTTTGTTGTTTTATCACAGACCTAGGAGACGATTGCCTGCCGAACACCAACTTCATAACTTTGCTCTCTGTCGTTATCACTACTATTATGAAAAGAAGGGGTTTATTGTTTGTTTGTATTATGCACGCAATGTGTGTGTGTGTGTGTGTGTGTCCTGACGAATCTATGGCACTTGCATTATTGGGATTTGGCATACAGACTGTCCAAAGTTTTTGCAATTTGTGGGTCGCGGCGAATTTTAAAATTCAATCTAGAACATTTTAAATAAGTTTATTAGAATTTAATTATTATTGTTTTCTTTGGAATGGAAACAGCATAAATCATCGCAGATTCTAAATTTTTTTTTTCTGTGCTTCTGTTTGATTTTGTTGAGAAACTCTTTGTCAGCACACTAAAAGAAACATAAAAATGCTTAACTAGAGTTTTGTAGTTTTTTTTCTATCTCCTAGACCGTTACAGATATAATAAAAATTTCAACGGATTTGAAATCTGCGGAAAATTTTACAATAGATCGATACCTAAAAATATGATTTTCCTTAAATAAATAATTTTTAAATTGAAATTGCTATATTTTTTTCAATACGAACGCCGCTCCGCAGAATAACCTTCGTATTTTTTGAGATTCCAGAATTCATAGATTTCATTTCCTGCGTTCAGCAAAACAAATAAAAAACATTTTGATTGGCATTGTTTAATTCTTCTTTGCAAAATCGGGATGGTTCAAGACAGATTAAAAATTTCAATGGATTTAAAAATCTGTGGAAAATTTTACACCAGATGAATACCTTTGATTTTCTTTCAATAAATAATTTTCAATCAAATATTGATATTTTCGCAAGAGATTTTGACGTCACGCCGACTTCTCACGATCTCTTCGCAATTGGAATTTGGCCGAATTTAACAATGACGAGGCCATTACGGTGTTGCACATGGTGTGGTTTGCCAAGCAAACTATAGTTCATAATATTCATAATTTGGTTTGGAAATTCGTAGTCTATTTGAATGAATTTCACATGACTTCCCATCAAACCAACACCACGGGCAATGCCATCATGACTGTTATCGAATTTAGCCGCATTTGACAATGACGAGGTCATTACGGCGTTGCCGTGGTGTTGGTTTGCGAAGCAACGCAACTGGATTCGCAGAAAATTCATTCCAATAGTCTACGAATTTCTATTTGGTTTGGGAAGCAAACCAACACCACGTGCATGCCATTATGGCTGTTATCTAATAGGCTACGAATGGGAATTCGTAGCAATCACCGGGTTTGGCGAGCAGTGATCACACCTGACCCCACTGAAAGAAATGTCACGGGCATCTTCGTGCTGGCCACGCAGTGGCTAGTTTGCTAATATATATGTTACTTGTTAATAAATATGTTATTTTTTAGTAAATATGTTACTTGTTAAGAAATCTGTGTTACTTGTTAATAATTATTTAGTTTGTTAATCTTGAGTTCTATTCTGTTAACTCATCCAGCACAGAAAGTGATCGTTTGACGTGTCCGAAAACAGCTCTTACGTTAACATCTTTCGTAACTTGGTGCTTAACTTTGCGTATTACTAGAATAAAATTTAAGCACGCTTATATCAGATGAATTTTCAGTGGTTTCAACCAAAAACTAAACGTAATGGGAAGATTTAATTTCAACTATTCAAATGTTCTTGCATGAAACATATCTCAGTTAATTTGAAATGTTGTTTACTGCCATTTTGTCCACGTTTGGTGCTTAATCCAGTTGGCATTGACCAATAAATATATCAATTGGAAAATTATTTCTTGAAATATTATTTGACAAAGTGTTAAAACCATATTCAAACAACAAATCCATTGAAGTGACTTTTGGAATACGTTCAGGAAACAGGTTTCGTAACATAAAACACTAACGCCACCTACATTTGGCTTAGCAAAAAATTACTCTCATATCAAAAATCACCACCAAAATCGTCAAAGAGCTGAGAGATAAATCAAATTGGATTTTAACTGGAAATACTTTTTCTTGTGTTTGATAGTTTGTTTATGTTTACACTGAAAAATACCTCTCATATGAAGCAAATATAATAGTATTTGACTCTCAAATAATTTTATTTCGTTTGTAATATTGATCAAGAATTTCCATCTCTTGACCATCTTAGAGTTTAACACTTATATATCCACTCTGTATCCTGCAGTACAAGCTTGTACCTGTACGACAAGCTTGACATTATTGACCAATAGGAAATGTAGTAAGGTTATTTGAACACACCAAAGTGGTGATTTCACCATTAAGGATGTTGGTAATTGGTAATTTTTGTTAACGTCGTACTAGAGCAACACAACGGGCTATTGACGACGATACGGGATCGATCCCGAAGGGAAAGAGAACAACACCTCGTGATTTTGAAACACTGTCAGATGATGAGGTCAACACCTGAGCTGGCACCCCTTTTTTCTCCAAACTTTCATACCATGCCAGCGTAGTGAGTGATGGAAGAAAAGTAAAGAACTATTCTGCACTACTTGGAAATCTCATGACCTTCTTGGGGTTATCCTTTTAAACAAATATTCAACAAAGGAAAATAATAGCCTTATAATAATTGTTGCATTTTATTAATGCAATTGTAACTAACGTGCCCTAAAATTTTTTAAGAACCTTTTTAATTTGAAAATTAACGGTCAGATGGACCGTGGATGAACCTTCCCCACCCCGATAAAGTTCAAACATAATCATAGTTCTATAAAAGCAGTTTTCACAAAAAATAAAGTCCCCCACATTCGAGTTCATTTACAGAGCAAATACAAGCTACGTTTCGGAAGAGCTGAAACATACTATTTTTTTCACTTGTGTGCATCAATTTCAAATCCGTTGCTCAATGTTAACACACTAAAAATGGATTCCCCACTAAATTCAATCATCTACATACCACTGCAGCAAAGTGCTATCGATTTAACTCTGTCAACAGCACCCGTGCGAGCGCTCTCTGCTAAACGGATACGCATATGCACATTCGGCGTATTCTTTCGTTTTTCCTTTCAAGATAACTCGTTTTCTTTCAACCTCTCGCATTCTGGGTAATATTTACCTACCTAATTAACTTCCGCGCACGGGCGGGAAATATCGGCGCGGACTATCGGAGCACCTAATTAAGTTTAACAACAAGTAGAAATGCAACATAAACGCAAACTCCTGCAGATACCATTCTTTTAATTAGCTAAAGGTTATTATTGAGACATCAAATTGTGTTTGATTTCTGAATATGAATACGGAGAATCGGTGAGCGCAACAAAGGTTTCGCTAATTGAACCAGAAATGAAGTTACGGGCTGAGATTTGATGGTAGGAAGTTTCGTGAAGCTGGAAGTAGCCATTTCTTTGGAGGAAATTGGCAGTAATGTGCGCGGATAGAAGCTAATTGAGTTGTTAGGGCTTTTGAAAGATTATTTTCCATTGGTGGAAAATAAATAAAAGATTATGATTCGCATCGTGTAAGAAATGCTTTGAAATTGCGATGAATTCAAAACGAGGCCATTATGTTGAAAGTTCATATGGGTATGGAGAATGTTATCATTTACAAAAATACAGTCGTTATAAATTCGAGCGCAAATAATTAAGTTTTAAGTGGCATTTACCTTTATATTGGTTTTGATATACCAGATAGTAGTTGTTACTCTCTGTTTTTACCTTCAAAGAGAAAAAGCCCCTCCTACATATTTATTCTTAACATGCCTATCGGTTGTATCGACGTTATCATCTCGTCATTAACAAAACTCATCAGATCTTGAGAAATGAGATATCTCGTAATTGGAAGAAAACTCGCCAGATCACGATGGATGGGATATCTTGTCATTATAAAAGAAACTTGACCATATCTTGGGTTCGTAAACATAAAAATTTCGGAAGTATATTGATTACGAGATATTTTGTCTTTTACAAAATTGGTCATGTTTAGATGACGAGATACCTTGTCATTTACAAAATTGGACATATCTTGATGACGAGGTACCTTGTCAGTTACAAAAGTGGTCATGTCTTGATGACGATATACCTTGTCATTTACAAAATTGTAATTTCTTGATGACGAGATACCTTGTCATTTACAAAATTGGTCACGCTTTGATGACGATATACCTTGTCATTTACAAAATTGGTCACGCTTTGATGATGAGATACCTTGTCATTTACAGAATTCGACATGGCTTGATGACGAGATACCTTGTCATTTACAAAATTGTAATTTCTTGATGACGAGATACCTTGTCATTTACAAAATTGGTCACGCTTTGATGACGATATACCTTGTCATTTACAAAATTGGTCACGCTTTGATGATGAGAT
Source organism: Metellina segmentata (assembly GCA_947359465.1). Lineage (NCBI taxonomy): Eukaryota > Metazoa > Arthropoda > Arachnida > Araneae > Tetragnathidae > Metellina > Metellina segmentata. The sequence continues at coordinate 60,652,952 of OX375880.1, read as the reverse complement.
ACCTTGTCATTTACAGAATTCGACATGGCTTGATGACGAGATACCTTGTCATATACAAAATTGAATGTGTCTTGATGACGAGGTACCTTTATCGTTTACAAAATTGATCATGTTTTGATGACGAGGTACATTGTCAGTTACAAAAGTGGTCATGTCTTGATGACGAAATACCTTGTCGATTTCAAAATTGGTCGTGTCTTGCTGACGAGATGCCTTGTCATTTACAAAATTGTAATGTCCTGATGACGCGATACCTTGTCACTTACAAAATTGGTCACGCTTTGATGACGAGATACATAGTCATTTACAAAATTGGTCACTCTTTGATGACGAGATACCTTGTCATTTACAAAATTGGTTATGTCTTGACGATGAGATAAAAAGTCGTTAACAAAATTGGTTACATTTGACGTAAAAAAAAAAACACTACTGCTAAATGAGGTATTAAGAATCATGCAAGTTTATTATTGCAACTGCAAACTAGTTATTGTTGCTTGCATTTGGCGTATAATAGATTTGATTATCATTTACCCTTGAAGGTTCATTACATATTACATACTTTGACTAATCTATAAATGAATGCCTTATGCAAATTATTACCTTTTGCATAAGATATATTCCGACTTTACGTTAGTTTGATATTCTGCAAGATATGTGAGGACGTTCGGGTTTTGAGAAATTTTCTGCCGTTAAAATAATTGATATGGCACTCGGTGGCTATATCACGAAAAATAATTACACTCCGCATGACACGTAGAGTGTAGCTGTAATATAGAAACTCAATTAGGTATACATTGCAACAGTATCAGTCATAAATGAGCACTGTATAAAGGATAAGTCTGGGTCGTTTCTATCGTTGGCAAGTGCTGACAGTTTGTATATGATACAATTAAATATCTAGTCTTCTGATATATTTAAAAAGGAAATTGAAACAATTAATTGTTGTGTATGTGTCAAAATTAGTAGCGTCACAAAAGTTTCATAAAGTATATTTAAAGAAGAATTTCACTCCAATGAGAAATTAATGTGATTAGAGATGTCATTTCGTGTCTAAATACCAAAATTATACTTTCCCCAGAAGTCTCCGATGTATTGAATGTCAGTCACCGCATTAGAATAAACAATGTAGAATTTTTCCGAATGATAAGCAATTCTATTCAGATTCATTTCCATCATTTTATCCGCCCTTTCTGTAACTTTATCTAAATCATCGTCAGTTACTAATAAAACGTTTTCATATAAAACGGCATTTTTTTTTCTAACCAGGTATCAGAGAATATTGAGGACTCCCATTTTACGTAATAGTTGTCTAGAGTTAAGTAATAACTAGCCCGATTTCATCCTCGTAACTTCGTAATAGGTCTTAATAATAGCTTTCATTGAAAGTACTCGTCAGTTGCTTATTTGTAACCAAATGTTTGGTGGTGTTCGTTTATCTTGGAAAGTATATCAAATTTTCTAGTTGAGCCTCTATAAATAGTTATTTTTATTTTCTGGGAAGTAATCTCACTTCTGCCTACACCAAACTGTTACTGGTAAAAACATGTTTCTGTCTTTCATACACAAAGTAGAGGGACTTTAAACACTTATCATGTTTACTTTGTATTTTCCTTCCGTGTACTAGATTTGAATATTGGAAGGTAATTTTGAGTCCCCATTCATCTTATCACCAAAGGTTAAGAAAGCGGTCTTTTTACTGCTCTTGTTTCCTCTACTATGGTCTTGTTACTTTTCGTGTGTGTATGTTTTTCTTTGATAGTGAAATAGTATAAATAAATAGAACTCGTGATGAAGTTACTATTTATTTATGCTGGTACATTATAATTATTCAAATAGTATATTATACCAGACATTTTGTCACATTACATCTTAATGGGGACCAGCAATTAACTATTTGATTTGTTTATTCGTGTTTCCACACAGCGAAAGAACATTCAATAAAGATGGAATATAATTCTTAAAATTTTGAAACACAAAAGAGTTTTAAATATCGTTTGATGAGCTAATACAAAGTATACGAATGATAAATAAATATTTATTGTTTAACGAAATTTGAATGGGATTTTCAATTTATGTTTTGCTCACACTGAAATTAATTTCAGTGTAAACAATACATGAATTGACAGAATAAGTGGATTTACTTCCTGTTATGCATGAATACGGGGATTTACTTCATGCTCTCGTGTGAAAAACATTTGGATTAACTTAAAATGTAGCTTATCACCATTTCGGGGGCAGGGGTTTCGTTTGGCGTTTACTCTGACCAATTATAATGTCAATTCAGAATCCATTCTTTAGCAATTTTACTTGTGAAAGCTGAAATCGGGATTAAAAACAAGCCAAGTAGCATCAAGTTCGGAATACATGCAGGAAACACATTTCGTTGAATAAAAGCTACATCTATCTACATTCATCTATCATCTATCTACTAGCGCAACAGAAAATACCTTTCATAGGTAGCCTGAAATGGAAGTTAAAAGTTCATGTTCATAACAACACTTTTATATGATACATTTTCTATGAACGTTATTTACCAGTTTTTAATTCAAAATTCGTGTTTGGGGATTTTCATTGGTAACATTCTAAGAAAATCAAGCAAAATGAAGTCAATGTCTCTCTTCAATCTTTTTAACTCTTCAATTTCCTCAATCTTTTTAACTGTTTAATTTTTTCAATATTTTTAACTCTTTAATTCCTTCAATATTTTTAACTCTTTAAGTTCCACAATCTTTTTAACTCTTTTAATTTCTTCAATCTTTTTAACTTTTTAATTTCTTCAATCTTTTCAACTCTTTAATTTCCTCAATCTCTTTAACTCTTTAATTTTCTCAATCTTTTTAACTCTTGAATTTCTTCAATCTTTTTAACTCTTGAATTTCTTCTATCTTTTTAACTCTTGAATTTCATTAATCTTTTTAACTCGTTAATTTCTTCAATCTTTTTAACTCTTTAATTCCTTCAATCTTTTTAACTTCTTAATTTCTTTAGCCTTTTTAACTCTTTAATTTCTTCAAACTTTTTTAACTCTTTAATTTCTTCAATCTTTTTAACACTAGAAGCGCCGTCGGGGTCATTTTGACCCTTTTTCCAATTTTCCATGCTTTAATTTGACCATACAGTTGAACTTTGGAGTTCATATTCATTGACTTTTCTTAAAAGGCTTCGATGTGTGCTGTGACAAATTTTCATATTTCTATGTTAATTATTAAATTAAATATTGTAAGAAATACCTAGAACAGCCAACAGGGGTCATTTTGACCCTCATAAGAAAAATGACCGATTTTCTAGTGAATGTCTGTTTTCAAATCCCCGGTGCCTCCTTTTTGTGTTATGCGCATGGGGAAATTCCCACCTCTTATTACAATGACTATCGCTACAGTTAGCAGTTTCGTTAATTTTTTTTTTGCTGCAATCATTTAAATACACCCATGATTAATCTATTTTGACAATTTTTTGTCCATTTTTTCTGGATAAGTGTTTCTTATATAGAATTCGACAGCGTGTCCTCCGTTCAGCGATATGCTTTGAAGAAAGACGATGCACATTGCATTTTTTCGCTTTCTTAAGAATTAAATCAACGTTTATCATTTTATTTACAGTGGACACCTAAATTTAATGATTTTACAACTGTCCATTGACTAGGGGGATTTTATTTTAACATTAAACAACGTACCTTTGCAATAGTAGAAGATGTCCGTTTCTTTCTTGGATACTTGTTTGGAATTTTTGTCCCACTTGAGGCTCCAATTTGACGTTTTTTTTCTTTCTTGTTGACGATATTACCTATCGACGCTTTAGATATCACAAAACCATGACTCTATCACATCGTTTGTGGTTAACGGAATATAAATATTTCTCTTCGGAAAGAGCATAAATATAGCCTTCGAACCACTGCTTCGTTAAAAACGCCATTTTGAATAAAAACAAACCTCTTAAGCCGCAGACGATAATTTTGACTTTTAAAAACATAGTACAACTGCAATTATTTTTTGGCAGCAAACGATATTTTATTACCGCTGACCAAAATCGTCTAAAAAATGTGCGAACAGCCTCTGTAGATCTGTGTATATATATATATATATATATATATATATATATATATATATATATATATATATATAGAGAGAGAGAGAGAGAGAGAGAGAGAGATCTGTGTGAATCCAAAGATTGCCACGATTCTTAGCACCATGGACACGAATGTGTTTGCAAACAACGCAAAAAAGAGAGTACTGACACTTACTACAATCATACTAAATGTGGCGTAAATATAGCAGATCAGATGCTAAGGAAATATACTACGAGATGTGGAACTCGCAGATGACCTCTTCGTGGTTTGTGTAACGTCTTTGACATTGCTGCACTCAGTGCTTGTCTAATTTTCAAGGAATCACCTGAGTCCCAAATTTCACATCGATAATTTATTCATGCGCTCGTGGAAGAACTCAAATGGTGCTTTGCGCAACAGATGCCTCCGATAGTTCGAGTACAGATCCCAAAGCGAAAGAAATGTGCCTCTGAACTCTTCAAGGGACATTATAAAATCTGCCAGTTGCGAGGGATGCCAGAGACCAATTTGTGATAAACATGTTGTCACTGTCAAGCGTTCATATTGTTCCACATGCGCTAGTTCATTGAACTTTAGAACACATTGTGTGTTTATTCATAGTTTATGTGTTTTGTAATCCCACTTTGAAACATGTGTGCTAATTTGTATTACTTGCATTTGTATCTTCTGTTCGTTTTCTTATCCCGTACTCCTGCGAAAAGAATATTGTGTAATCTTATACATTCCAATATAGTATAATGTAATGTATAACATTGTGTTATATTATGCATTCTAATATAGTATAATGTACTGTATAACATTGTGTTATATTATGCATTCTAATATAGTATAATGTAATGTATAATATTGTGTAATTTTATACATTACATTATATATTGTCATGCATTGTAATTTTTTTGTTGTTATTTCAAAATAATAACTTTTTAAACAAAAAAAAGAATTCGCTCAAAAAATTAAAAAAATTATTTAAAACAAAACTAACTCTAAAAATTAAAAACAGGTATAAAAACTCTTATATATAATGATTTTAACAACCTTTATCGATTAAAAAAATTTACTTTGATGTGGCTTACATTTCTTATGAGGGTCAAGTTGACCCCCAATGGCGTTTTTAGGTAAGTCTAAAATGCGGCTGTACTAGTGTTAACTCTTTAATTTCTTCAATCTTTTTAACTTCTTAATTTCTTTAGTCTTTTTAACTCTTTAATTTCTTCAATCTTTTTAACTTCTTAATTTCTTTAGTCTTTTTAACTCTTTAATTCCTTCAATCTTTTTAACTCATTAATTTCCTCAATCTTTTTAACTCTTTAATTTCCTCAATCTTTTTAACTCTTTAATTCCTGCAATCTTTTTAACTCTTTAATTTCTTCAATCTATTAAACTCTATTCGTTTTCAAATAAAATAAATTTTTGTGTGTGAATAAATCACAAAACGTTGTTCGCGCTTGATTGAAACCGCATCTGTCCAACTTTAACAGCAATCTGTGCTCTCATTTTTAAGCAGACAGTACAAGGTTCCTCATTTCCGAAATTCATACGCCCTGCACACATGCTGTTATTAAAGATTACTTTTTTATTTCATTGTTCTCTGATATTATCCCATCATTCTGCTTGACTGATGACGAACGGGACCTTAGGGATTATTAGCAATTACCTTTCTTAATTTCGCTGGAACCAGCTATTTCGCCTTATCAGCAATTTCTGTCTTTTTAAAGCATTGCCTCGTGGCTAGACTCATCCTGATTTATGCGTGAAGGCCTTGAATACAAATGTAATTTTTCATTACTTGAAGCATGTTGGATGGACATATTTGGGGAATGGAATGCTGGGATTTTAGAATTTGGAAGCAGTTCAGGTTCTGATTGAATTCGTTCGACGCTGAATTAATTTTATTGCTTAATAATGAACACCGAAAATTTGGTTTTATGGATTTCAAAGGAATATTATAATTTTCAGGATTTTGAAATTAGATTATGATTATGTAGTTTCCTTGACTGCCTTCGAAAAAATCTGAGAGAATTCAAGTCAGCCAAACCTAGTTGTGGGTTTTTAAAACATTTAGAACTTAACTTCTTCGTTTCAGAGGTTCATATGCCATGCTGTTGGTGAGCCATTTCTGAGTCAGATATCATCGTCTGCACAGTTTTGAGCGATATAGATTATTTTCTCGCTGTAAAACTGTTCTTCCGGATGCTAATCGATGGATGGTTTGAGTTCAACGCCCAGACAGCTGTTACAATATCTATGCGTTCTGGTTCCATAGCTGTTAGTTTTCATGGTTTTAAAATGTCCTGTTCTCAGTCTAGATATTGTAATAGTATTTTATCTATCGGTGATAATTTAACAATTTTTTTTGTGTGTGATACGAGTTATAGTTAGCATCCGTAGGAGTAGATGGAGCGTCTCAAGTATTTAATTTACTGGTTGCCTTTGCCAATTGATCTGCATTTCCATTTCCTTCAATGTCTACATGCTCAGAAATCCGAAGAAGTGTACACTTTTTCTTTCAGTACATGAATTGGTGAAGAATTAAATCGATATAACGGGAACATTTTGAGATGACATGTGCTATTGCTCCTAAGGCACAACTGCAATCACAAAAAATAATACATAACTATCGACTGTTAAAAACAATTCTTACACGTGCAAACCTTGATGTAGCATTGGGAAAGATACATCCGGTGATAAATCTTCTAATTTGTAGCCAGATTAGAAATCTAGAAAAAGCTATGGCCAAATAAATGCATATGTACATTTTTTTTCCATATGTTATATGTTGAAGTATTGAATAAATGATGAATATGTGTATCAGTTAATAAATTATGACAATTATTTTTATGAAACCAAAATCATGCTCTGTCAAGTATCGAATATGTCACATTCGCATCTTTGTCATTGTCCTTTTCTAATTAATTTAATTGGTATACACAGGAGAGTATGGAAAATTATATTCACAGGAGAGTATGGAAAATTGTATACACAGGAGAGTATGGAATGTAGCGTATTTCAACCTTTAACAAAATTAGCTCAAAATCATAAAATAACAATGATGTCGAATAATGAATGCGGCTTTCCGTAAAGTAACAATTACCGATTGACAAATCGCGACTGTCTTAACAAGAATCCAAAAGAATACGTGGAAAAGTTTTGTTTTTGTCATTGCTCTTACTGTAAATTCCCAATTAAAACATTTTTATTGCTCTCTTGGAAAATCGCTAGCTTCACATTCGATAGAATAACATGGTAGCGACAATAAAGTCCGACCTTTGGTTTTGCCCTCTTCAAACCCCAAAGAAGGACACAACTTATTGCAACCACAGATCCGTTAATGTGTTTATTCCATGATCATATATGAATAAATTATGTACAACTAACGCAACTGTTATCCTCAGATAACTTTAAACTAATTGTGACTTTTTGACCAATGGGATCTTTCCGACAATTACTTCAGCCAATAGATGGAGTTTTCCAATGATTATATGTGTTGAAGAAGATGATGATGTTCAAAGAGGTAGGGAGGGTAGGCATTTTAACTAGCGTCACACTGGAGTAACAAAACGGGCTATTGACAACAGTCCTGGATCTCCCCGACGGCAGCACCATGTAATTTTAACTACTTTCAGAAGACGAGGTCACAGGTTAGCTGGAACCTCACATCAAGATTCCAAGCTACTTCAAGCCTCTCATAGAGTTAACACATCTGGTGATTGTTTCAACGACGATCTGAACATTAGAGAAAAACTGACCAGATCTTGATGAACTAAATATCTCATCGAAACTACGTCGAGGGTTTAAATCTCGATTTTCATTCACTATTCATTCCCACATAGAGTTATCACGCAAAATATGATAATTCAATGCCATTTCATTTCCGTTCTCAGAAGCCAATAAACACACCTCGACAACCATTTATTATGCCCCTTTCACGCGCTTTGACTGCTGTGAAGCACGTACTTTTCCCTCTCTTCTGCCTTTAATATTTACGATGATCTTACACCTGGAACAGCTTTTTAATTCATCCCATTATGTTACATTATGTCTCAACCAATCAGTGATTTTAAGTCTTAACTAATATATATATATATCATTCAAACACGTAATTTAATGAAAGATCAAAATAAATATAAAAATCATATGAATTCAACCAGAAAACGAAAGTGAAAACGGAAGTTAGAAGAAAAGTTAAAACTAACCATGCAAGCGCGCTGAAAGCTGCAGACATAGCATGGCAAGGAATAGATTTTTCTTAAACAAGAGGAAATTCACAAAATAAAAACCAAAAGGAATTTATTGAAAACGAAAGTGTTGGTGGATCAGGGCGTCATCAGGGAGGAGCCTGATCCATACAACACAAAATGGTGTTTTCTACGAATATAAGCCGCAAAATGCTAAGAAATTGCTCATATACTCCCCCAAACACCATTAAAAACAAATATACGAAAAAAATTCGAATAATAAATTTTAAATCAAACCTGCAGCAGCAGTCGGGAGACCGGCAACACAAAGCCAGAAGATCGCATCAAATGCCGCAACTCACTTAGTTCCAACAAACCGCCAACACCAATGACTCAGAGGAAATGACGAAATAGAAATAGTCATCGGTGGCGTAATTGTTGATAATAATAAATCAGCTTCATCTTACTTTATTACTTTTCTTGAAGGATTTATTTGTGAGCAGTGAGTTTTATGGTAATAACATATTAAAAATATAATAAAACACACTGTCAGAGGAGTGCGCTAAAGCTGCAACTATCTCTGACTGGTAAATACTTATATCATTCAAATACGTAATTTAATGAAAGATCAAAATAAAAATAAAAATCATATGTTGGTTTTATAACTTTTCTTCTAACTTTCGTTTTCACTTTCGTTTTCTGGGTTTAATACATATGATTTTTATTTTTATTTTGATCTTTCATTAAGTTACGTATTTGAATGATATAAGTATATATATGATATGTTGAAAAAGGTCCACTGAACTAAGTTATATGGCGGAATTGGTAACATCTGGCCAAGCTGTGCCAAACACGAGACAGACGACATCAAATAATGGGCAAACACAAACAATAAAAGTTTGACTGACACACAAGAGTGAAATACATTGACGGAGGAATTGAATCTGCTTCCTCAATTCATGGGTTTCTAACGCAGTGTAGTGAAATAATCCTAGGAATATCCTTCGATAATAAAGTTCAGAACGCAGGGAAAACTGCCGGTTGCAGAACAGATATATGTGTGTGTACTTTAATAAACCATACATACACTATTCTACCATAATGGACCGACAGCAACATGTGATGGTATAAGGGAAATAATACATGCTTTAATAGCGGGATGATCCTCCACGTGCTGTACTTACACTAGCAACCCTCCTGGGATTACTTTCAACAAGATTTTGATACACAGCTATGGGTATTTGTGACCATTCCTGCTGCAAAAATGTCACCAGCTCAGCTGTAGATTTCGTACGTTATTCACTGATCCGTAAGCGTCGCTCTAACTCGTCCCACAAATGTTCAATGGGGCTTAGGTCGGGACTATGATCAGGCCAGGGAAGACGTTTTACATCCATATCTTGATACTACTGCTTGACAGGGGCTGCAACATGACATCCAGGGTTGTCGTCCTGGAAATAACAATCGTCCATTCCGTAAAATTGCCAGAGCGTAGGAAGAACCTGATTGTCCAAAATGTTCATTCAATTGACCAGGAACAACATGCAAAGATCCCAGGCCATACCACGAAGTATACCCCAAACTAGTAGGTGGATATAATGCAAATTCGCTGGCGTCCGTTTCATTATTGAAGGGTAGTGTATTTTCCTTCAGCCATAAAACGCAACTGATCGGTTACAAAATATAGAATTTTGCCTAAGGTTGGATTTCATGAGGAACAACTCAATATCCATTTATATATCTGAACGGTTTTATATGAACCCTCCACATATAAGAGGTGAGTAATGAGTAATGTAAGAAATTAAGTTTTTGATATAAAAAGGTAAATGTGCGTGTACATTTTTAGAACTTTATAGATATCAGAAGGTTCTGCACCCCATCTGTTATTAAAAAACGCTTTTTGTATGTTTTTAGAGAAGTTACAATCAAAAGGAACTACTCAGACCTCAATGTCATCTTTCCAACTTAAAAATAGACATTCTTTGAGTCGGAAAAATTGAATAGATTCCTGCAAAAGAGAACGAGAGTATTCATCCCCAATTTGGCAAAAACATTAAAAAAAAAAAACCACCAAAACGTTCGATTCGATACCATTAATCACCCCATCTGTCAACAACATGTTGGAAGTTTTATACTCCTCTAAAGCGCAAAAAATGATTTCTTTCCCTTTGTCGAGTTATTGCTGTCGTTAGCCCCAAACACAAAACGAATTGTTCTTTATCAGCTCTCTTCACTTTAATTCTTTTTGACGGCGATTCCCCCGACATATTTCTTTCACGCGCCCTGAAAGGGAACCGGCTGGGGCGACCCGTTGCAAGAATGGAAACTAAATGCTTACTTAACCACAGCCTTTCTTATCCGGGAATCAATGGGAGAACAAAACCTAATAAAATAAGATCTCGGTGCAACTGAGAGCCATGGATTGAGCTGCGAAAACCGAACTTAATCTTTTTCATCTCACCGCAAAAGCTCCTCATTATTTCTTTTGATGTGTGGCGGAAGATCAGACAGTCGAAGAGTTGGTTATTTTTTCCCGTGGTTTTCTGGAGCGCAAAGAAACTACGCTTTCCTGGTATGATATTTAAATAAAATATATTACCAGGAGTCAGCGACTAATTGGATGATTTCTGCACTTTTTTGCGAGAAGTGGTCGTGACGTTTCGTTTATTAGGCTTTATGCGGTTCAGAATTACGTGTGTAAAGTTCAAAGCTTTACCAGAGTTGAATTTATTGATTCCGAATGGTCTTTATTTGAATGCCTCGTTGTAATTCTTTAACTTCCATATCCTTCCTAACCAGTGAGATGTTTTCTATAAACATCAGGTGTCCACTGGTTTTCATCGTTTTATCATCAATACCTCATGTTTCTGTTTTTTATGATGCTCTTTAATATCAATTGGGTCGTATATTCCAAATGACTTATTTAACAATTACGTTTTAATTTTACATGGAATTGTAGAGATTGATCACAGCAGGGTACAACATAAGTAACAGTAGAATAACGTATATGAACGAGTAAAGCATTTTAATAAATTAAAAATACGTTTAGCAGATTGTAACGTCATGAGAGCATCCAGAATCATTATCCAGAATCGTGGGAGCTCAGAACGGGAATCGTTCATCAAGTCCACCCCCTAGACCGACTGCAGAAGTGACGACTGGAGGAGGCGGGCTGGGAAGAGACACTTTGAAAAACAGAGGCTTTTTCTAACCGCAGACGATTTGTGAAACTTTATCTTTAGGAGGCTGTATTGTATAGGTGATGGATATCGTCTATAATTATAAAACTGTAGCTGTACAAATCTGTAATTATTAATTCCTAATATAACTATTTTAACCAGGAAGTGTTTTTACTTTTTTCGTCGATACGGTACAAAATTATTAAAATGATTGGTATAATATTATTAGAAGTTCTTAAACGTGCAGAAATAAACAAATACAATATAAATCGTAACAATTTGGTTACAAATATTCTTACTAAACTTGTTTCAAAAGCTTCGAAGTTTGCATCCTTTATAAAGCCCTCTATGGATATATTTGAAACTACATATATCATTAACCAGTCTACAATTTAGATCCTAGTATTTCATCGTTCCAGAAAAATTTTGATTTGAAGACACACGAGATTTTGATAGTAAAACGACGTTTATATGTATTTTATTCCATTTTATCATGAAAGTAAACACATTACATAAAACAAAGTCATCGATTTGACTTAAAATCTGACAACATAATATATTACCTGGCTTACAAAATTTCTAAGCCAATGACAAACAATATTGGAATCGCTACGAAAAATGGTTCAATACTATATAGAATATTGTCTTAGGATTTAACGAATGAAATAAAAATATTGGCACACACACACTAGTGAAACTGCAAGCGATCTACTTAAAAAAAGAGTTTCTCGTTCTAAAACGTTACTGAACTTTTATGGTAGGCAAAAGAGAGTTTTTCTATGGGTATCGTTGTATTAAAATATATTTAACACTAGAAGCGCCGTTGGGGTCATTTTGACCCTTTTTCCAGTTCTCAATGCATTATTTCACCATACAGTTGAACATCGAAGCTCATATTTTTTGTCTTTTCTTAAAATGCTTCCAAGTATACTGTGACAATTTTTCCTATTTATATGTTAATAATTAAATTAAATAATCTAAGAAATACCTAGATAGCCAACAGGTGTCATTTTGACCCTCATAAGAAAAATGGCCGATTTTCAAGTGAATGTATGTTTTTGAATTATCGATGCCTCATCTTTGTTTTCTGCGGATGGGGAAACTCGCACCGCAAAATTTAGTTTTATTGCAATGACTATCGCGACAATTAGTTTGTTCGCTCCAAGCACTCTGACTGTTCTCTGAAATGCGCTCGCATCCTAGCAGCGCTGGTGTGTTGCAAAACTTTTGGTGTGAAACTAGTCCTGCTACAACTACTATCGAGAACGAAACTCGACGCCACTTTCCACAGCTGTGTTCTCGGAGTTATTGATTTCGTCCAGTGTGTAAACAATTTTTCGTATAAACAATGAAGAGGGGATTGGGTAGACAGGAGGCCCTTGCCCTTCTGAAGCCGTTAGATTCAGATATCAGTGATTCACACATATCTATATGCATAGATCTGTATGTATCAAAATAATGTCATGATTCTTAGCACCATGCACACGAATGTGCTTGCCAACAGCTCAATGAAACCGAACTCTGTCACTTACTACAATCATACTAAATGTGGCATAATTGTATTAGACAATATTCTCAGGAAATATACTACGAGATGTGGAACTCGTAGATGACCTCTTCATGTCTTTTATAACGTCCTTGACATTGCTGCTCTCAATGCTTGGCTAATTTTCAAGGAATCCCCGGGCTCCAAAATTTTACAACGAGAATCTAATCTTGCGCTCGTGGAAAAACTACGAATAGTACTTTGCACAACAGATGCCCCCAATTGTTCAAGTACAGACCTTAAAACAAAATAAATATGCCTCTGAACTTTGCAAGGGTCATAGAAAGACTTCTGTTAGTTGTAAGGGATGCCAGAAACCAATTTGAGATAATTATGTTGATGTCACCTTCAAGCGGTTATATTGTTCCACTTGCGCTAATGTCTATTGAACTTTGGAATACATTGTGTTTATTCATAGTTTATGTATATGTATTCTGACTTTAACGCATGTTGTGTGCTAATTTGTAATATTTGCATTTGTATCTTTTGTATGTTTTCTGATCACGTACTCCTACTACAGAATATTCTGTAATATTATACATTCCAATATAGTATCATGAAATCTATAATATTGTGTAATATTATACATTACATTATATATTCTCATTTTTTGTTGCAATTTCAAAAGAATTACTTTTCAAGCAAAAACAAAAGGAATTAGCTCTAAAAACTAAAAACATTTTTTTTTTAATTTTACGCTTAAAATTAAATAAAAACCTATAAAAAATCTTATATATTGTCATTTCAACATCCTTTATCAATTACAAAAAATTTAGTTTGATACAGCCTACAGTTCTTGTGAGGGTCAAATTGACCCCCACGGCGGTTTTGGCAAGTCTAAAATCCGGCTGTTTTAGTGTAAAACATTTTTAAAATTTCTTTTTCGAATATTTAATTATTTCTACGCGCAATATTTTCGACTGAGTGCTATATGGAATATAGTACCTTCTGAATTTCGATACTTTGAGTTTTTCGATCGTAATTTGATGGGGTTGCGGATTTCTTAAAAGATTTAGAACCGCTAACATTCATTTTAAATCCAACTTTCCTCAGATGCTCTGAGCGTCGCAGTAGCCAGGTTAAAAGAGACAAAGTAACCGGAACAGACAAAGGTAACAGACAAAGCAACAGGAATAGACAAAGGTAACATACAAAGCAACCGGAACAGACAAAGCAACAGGAATAGACAAAGGTAACATACAAAGCAACCAAACAGACAAAGCAACCGCAACAGACAAAGGTAACAGACAAATCAACCGGAGGGTTGCGAGTTCGAATCCAAACATAGACTGTCGTGTACAAAGGAGATGGTGCTGGTTAAATCTGTCGTGACCTCAAATGTACTCACGTTGGCGTGGTGGTAACAGATGGTAAGTTTGGAGAGTGTGATGCCAACTCAGGTGTTACCTCGTGCATGGCCTACTATACGTGGTGATGTCTTCGGATCTTCCCTTGAGGTTTGATCCCGGACCGTCTGCAATAACCCCGTGTTGCACCAGTGCGACGTTAATTGAAATACATACCTCCCTACCAGTAAATAGATAAGTGGGTTCCATTCAAAAAAGAACCTATGAATTGAAAAAGCGACCAAAGGATTTTGATTTGATTTGAAATTGAATACAAATTAGAGAACAGCAAATTTTAAATGGAGCTTTGCCGATATTGGAAGAATATTAATATTCGAATAATATCCGAGCTAGGTATTTTTAAATGTTAACATTTCCTTGTTGTAAGGTAAGAAGATTAGAGTCACCTACTTTAAGAGTTGATGCTATATTCAATCAACTAATTATACCTTTTAGAAGTATGTTGAAACCAGTGATTTTCTTAAAAATACGCTTACAAGTCGACCTATTATTTTTAGATAAACGATAATCGGTTACCTTTGCTTTGAACAGAATAACTTAAATTTTAAAACAAGTTATATTGTCATTTATAGTACATATCACTAAATGGGATTTCAAGAAAAAAGTGTACATACTTAAAGGATTTAGTCATGGATATCTTATCAAATTGATTTGTCATTGTTCCCTTAGAAATGGTGAGATTCGAAACTGTCGCATGCCTGGTACAATAGTGACATACGTGGAAACATTGGTGGGAAAACTATTAGTGCTAATCCAATCGCCGTAGTTTTGTCATTTAAACGTTATGTTTCGGCAGTTTTACTGGAAACAAACTGAATCTCCAAGTAATTTCGACAAGATATCTCGTTCAACTAGATCTGATAATAAATAACTAGTCATCCCGATATTGCTGATTTTTTTATGCAAAAATGTCATTTGAAATGAATCTGACGAGATCAAGATCTGGTTCGATTTCTTCTAATGACGTGATATATCGTCCATCAAGATATGGTCAGTTTTGCTAATAACGAGGTACCTTGTTGGGACAACCACCAGGAGGAGGTTAAGAGAGGGCATTCGTTATCTTTCCCGAAAAGTAAATCCATATTTGTTGCAGTCATCATCAGCAAGCGTTTTAGTATCAACTTCCGTAATTTTGTCTTACAACTAAGATGGATCATTGAATGGATCTTTTAGTGAAATTACATGTATACATTTGCTTATAAGTTGTACGAAGTAAGTTGGCGGAAATTATAAAAATGTTGAAAAGGTGCAAACGATTTGTTTCTATCCAGCCATACAAACGATATTGATCCTTTTATACGGATAAGAAAGTGATTATTCTGTCACTTTTTGAACATAAACAACTCTACTCCAATAAGTTTGGGTAATTCTGCAAGAAGTAACAGCAAACTTGTAAGTTTCAAAATTCGCAAGGCAAATAAGAATTTTATAATCCCACAGTACAAAGTCCGAAATCTGGAACTGTCCAAAATCCAGACGGTTTGTTAACCGGAGTTTTTTTTTTTGCTTTTCTCACTTTTTTTACATCTTTTCTACAACTTTTAAAGAACAAGGAGTTAAACCTAGACCTAATTGGTAAAACTACGCAAAATAACGGACATGTTCGAAGTAAATACCACTCAGAAAAATTAGAAGATTAGGAAGTAAAATTTGTTGCTTTTTTTTTAAAGGCTTTTACTTTTAAAAAATTATTTCTACAGTATTTATATATCTGCAATTTTACTATTGCAAACGCAAATTTCACGCGATGGGAAATTAGATTAAGATTTTTTAACAAAAAAATGCGGACAATCCAAAATCTAGAATGGCCACAGTCCGGAGGATCCGGATTTGGGACTTTGTACTGCATTACCTAAAGTTTATCATAGTTCATTATTCTAATATTTTTAGCTTTAGAAGAATCTTCCAGTAAATGTTACATTCTATGTTTCATCAGTGTCTGAACGAAATCATCATTTGGAATATATGTTGCGTTTGATGGATAAGCTTCTTTTCTAGTTTTTTCTTTTGTGCTATACAAATATGAAATATTCTTTTAACCTTTCTTTATTATGATGTCTTGTTAGTGTTTAATAAGCTGAAAATGTGGCATTTTATCATATTGATTGCTATTTACCACGCACGTACTATTTAAAATAACAATTTATCCAATATTATTATTATTAACAATTTGAACAATTTAAATTACTTCAGCAAGCGACTTCATTTAAAAACCGACATGTAACACAGTGAAATAACTATTATTGGAATTGCCGTCGAACTTCACCTTTTATCGAATAATAGTATAAAAACTTCAACCCTCAATAAAACTTTTTACTACTTAGTATCCTTTAGGAAATCGTAATGGCTTTCGGAAGATGCTAATGATACTTGTTTTCAGAATTTTCATTCATCGGTTTCTGGCTTAATGCTTTTATGGAACTTCTGTTACCGATAGTATCAGTATAAGCTATGGAATTATATAAAAGTTGATAAATGACAGTAATCGTGTAATCATTCATTCACTAAAAACCCTTAAATATTATGTCATTTATCATTTCGGTAAAAACCCTTTTCCGTTTGGAGGATATTTTTCAAAGTCTGTTTCCAAGCCATCTAATTCTACATTTCACAGTTGGTTCTCGATATGATATATACATTGTCTAAATTTACCATTATGCTGCTATCGAATATGTCGGAAAATTCATAAGTCTTTGGGTTCTTATACTACAGTACGGCTTCTTGTGTAAGAGAAGAATATTTAATTAGAATATAATAATTTTTATTCTGGAATGCTTTGTGTGTGTGCAAGAGAGAGGAGTGAGTGAGAGAAAGAGAAATATTTTTTCTTCTTTGAACTAATATGGCGTATTGTCGTTTTAACCCTTAACTGCTGTGTCACAAACCGTCTCGTAACTAGTGTGGAGAGGTCTCTCAGACCTCGCTCACTAAAGTGCGTATAAAGTTGATTAATATAATATATTAATGAAAAATTCTGTAAATATTTATTATTTATGCATTTTAAATTTATATAATTCAATTCTTAACTTGAAATATATTTATATTATTATATAAGTTAAGTATATTCCATGTCTCTTCAGGCTCAGCTTTCGGACCTAATTTTGCAGGACGTTTCAACCCTGGAAGCTGTAAAACTATGTTGTATTTTGGTGTTCTAACGGCACGATTACGTTTCTCTCCGGGCATCCCATTTGAAGTTATTTTTTCCGTAGAAATATTATTCTTGTGAAGAGGCACTTGAAATGTCTTCATCTTCATCTGCTTGAATTTTCGAATCCGTTTCGTGTTCTCTTTCAATAATATTATCCGAAATTTCACTATCCCAGTACTCAATTTCCGACCAATTATCAACAATATCTTGAATTTCTTGAATTGTGAAACATACACAGGTCGTTTTTTAGTAAAGCTTGTTGCCGTTTTAGGCTCTCTGCCGAAATTCCCTACTACAACTTAGACGATTTCATTCAACAAGAACGGTAACGAAAAGACTGTGAAGGGGTCTAAGGGACCACGCGGGAAATGCATATAGTGTAAAACACGAAATAGTTGGGGCAGCCAAACCAGTCTTGGAATGTGGCTTCTGTTGGACGTAGTAGTAAGGTACTGAATAGGACAGGGACCAATATTCACTTTAAGGGGTGGAAACGACTTGTCAAAAATAACTCGGGGTCTGTGAGACTCTTAACAGCAATTAAAGGTTAACGTCAATTTTTATATAAGCGACATTCTGCAATTGCATTCGTGTAACTCACCAAGTTACACCACAGGTTACGAATAGTAAGCGTTAAAAATGATCAATGGGATAGTGTTACAGGAATGCAATCATTGCATGGGCATTGCTTCAATGCACTTCAGAATCTTGTTTAATCTGTTTCATTCATGCTTTTATTCAAGCAAACAGCGGTTCAATAAAATATTGATCCTAAGTTTCTTATTCGTCGGCCAGTGCGTGTATTATAGTACTGTAAATTGTCTTGAAATGTTTATAAAGCATTTCCAATTTACTTCTCAATTTTCAATACTCGCAATAACCACAAGGTTTTCGGTAAGCTTCGGGAAATTTCAACCAAAATCTATATTTGAAACGAACTGTAAGATGAGATTTAAACATTTAAAAAGATGCACACACACACACACACACACACACACACAAACCACTTCTAATGCCGCGGGTTTGAAAATCTTGTCAATAGATAAATGGCTTTTCATGTATATTATCTCCACATTACTTTGCTATCTTAGCCATGGCAAATGAAAAAATATTACATTAAATATCAAGTGAACGTATATTTTCGAAGTGTTTTATAGAAATTTAGTATATGTCTTAGAATTTAATACATAGAAATTTAGTAACGTCAAAGGATACTTCCCAAACTAAATCCTCATTTGCTTCCTGACTCCTTGGCAGTATTGGAATACGAAACATGTAAGGTAGGAATTTTACTTTTTTTAAATCCACAATCGATAAAATAAGTAATAGGTTAAAAGTAGCAAAAACTGAATTAAACCTTGGAAAATAATTGATTCCATAACATACTTTTTTTTTATCAGCTATAAACATGGACTTATTCACCTTGAATGTATGACACTGCCGTAATTTACGCCTGACCATATAATGTTTTGAACCGAACAGCACAGTTTTTCTAATTTCCCGACCATTCATTCCTTTTAATAAATGCCAATTTCATATCATTTTTCAAAAATATATCTTGTTGCTAGCTGAATTATCTCCTCTTTAAAAACTAAAAATGTGCTGATCTTAAGTAAAGCATAAACAAAATCATGTGTACCTTTTGCCGTAGCATTTCTATCCATTAAATTAGAATACAGTTAGTTAAACATGAAATGAGCTTTTCATTTAATTCCCATGTCTGCAAAATCTCGCCGATACATTTCAAAATAATTTCAAAGCACTTAAATTAAATCTTTAATAAAGCTGAACTTATTTTCAACGTCAAAACAGACATTAGGGGAATTATAAGAATTATTGTCAAATGAAAAGGATTATTCGGAGGCTTAAAAACTGAAACAATCTACACTTTAAACAGTAATAATAATTTGCATATTAAAAGCTTTGTGTATCATTTGAAACAATTGAATATTTCCAATCGTAATTTATTTAATAACTCGTAATTACACTTGATAAGTTGCTTAAAGCCGCTTTAATATTTCTTCTCTTGTGTTTGATATTCTTATGTAGGAAACATCTTTTTTATGATCATTAAATTTAAAATCTCTTAACTGTTCAGTTCGTCTATCGCATTTTATTAAGTTTTAATAGCGCTTAAAGGGCATTTCCCTATCACGCATGGGATAATCACACACAGATTTTGCCTGCATGTAACAATTTCTTTACAAAACTTTTAATTAATTAATCACACAATATTAATACCTGATTAAACTATCTTCTCTTTAAGCAAAATTAACTCAATTTTGAGAATATTTGTCATTGTCTTCTAATATCTTCATAATATCTAGCAGTCACCTATAGGACATCTCAAATTGATCCAAAATGTCCGCTTGCGACAGCATGAAATTAGCTCTTAATAATAAGGTCTAATGACGGATGTTGGGTTAAGTTGCTTTGCTGTTTAATTGGCCAAATGCAAGACAGCGTGACGTAAAAATGTCGTGAAAGGAGACAAAAGAATTATTGGTATAATTTGGTAATTTTTAATTAACGACAAACTAGAGCAACACAACTGGCCATTGACGACGTTCCGGGATCAATCCCCTAAGGGAAATATCCAAGGACAACACCACGTAATTTTGAACCACGGTCAGATGTTGAGACTAACCCAACGTGAGGCCTTTCGGCCACGACAGAGTTAAGGTACACCCGCCTGTATACTATTCGATTACAAACATCCATGCACTGGCCTGGGATCGAACCAGATACCTTCCTATCTAGCGGCTAACACCTTAACCACCAGACCAGTTGCTCGGTAGAATTACTGAGAAACACATCAGTGTGATGAAAGCAAAAAAAAAATTGCTTGAGTATCCTGGGACTACGAAAACCGTGTTCAATACCCATCCAAATTGTTTTGACAAATTATCATCCATCAAGTTCTGACCCATTTCCCAATTACGATATATCTCGTCATCTAGATATCGCCAAATTTTAATGAGGATGATATTTGGTCAGTTTTCTTCTACAAAAAGACCTCGTCCGTCAAGATCTGGCAATGACGAGAAATCTCGTTTTGTCAACCCCCAGGAGGTTTAAAGACCTCCATTAGAAAAGAAAGGATCACTAGAGTACCATGGGTTCTTGAAGCACGTACACACTTAAAGCAGATGTGCCCCAGTGGGAAAAGACAGATGTACCTAAACATTTAGGATAAGTTGATTTAATGAGAAGATAGTTTAAGTTGAAACAAGGTTTTTGATCAATAACAAAATATGCAGCTTTTTTCATGACTT
Organism: Metellina segmentata; assembly: GCA_947359465.1. Classification (NCBI taxonomy): domain Eukaryota; kingdom Metazoa; phylum Arthropoda; class Arachnida; order Araneae; family Tetragnathidae; genus Metellina; species Metellina segmentata. The sequence continues at coordinate 60,632,190 of OX375880.1, read as the reverse complement.
AACACTATGTGTGATTATTGCATAGGTGATAGTACCGAATGTTCTTTAACGATTTATTTTAAAACATTTACTAGAATATAAAAAAATACCTCCAATATTATGGATAAAAGTATGTATTGCATATTTGAAGAAGGACAGCAATGGGAACTCATATACGTCTTAGTAAACCCTCCAAGTCGTTACAACGAGATATCTCGCCAATGAAGACCAATTTATGTAATTACGAGAAATCTCGTCATCAAGATATTGACCATTTTTTGACGATGACAGTTTTTTAATGAGGACAGACCTCATAGAAATAACCACCAGGAGGGTTAAGGTAGTGCAGAATCATTGAATGTTGAGCTTTCTGTGATGTATATCATCCATCAAGATTCAACCATCTTGGCTAATGACGAAAAATCTCGTTATATAGAGGTAGAAATTTCAGTTTCGTATAAAACCTGTTAGGTGGATTCTTTGTATTTGGAAATTTTATCGTGTTGTATAATGCTTATGTTATATTTGAAAAGAAATTCACTTTAAAGCTTCTATAATTTAAAATGTTATAAACAAAAATAATAATAAAAAAAATCAGTTTCGGTAAGTGACCCTTTTTCTTTCCGCAGGACATTTCAAAAGCTAAGTACTCTACAATTATGAAACTTTACACACGTATTATACAACCCACATTATCTACAATGGATCTGCAATTATTATGATCGGTGTACTATTGATTTATGAATTTTGAAAGTCTTAAATATTACTACTTTCATGTATATTCATCAGAATATTATTGCAAACAAACCATAGCCATTTTCAAACTAATTCATGAGAGTAATTTACATTATACGTTAAGCGACTAATATTAAGTGAGAAAAGTTTGATTATTAAATAGTAATTAGTTTTCTAGTTATCCTGCAGACCCATAAAACACTTTTCGAAACATGTTTTTGTCCATAAACTTCATAGTTTAAGGAATATAATTTTTAAAGTGATTTTATTTTAAAATACACTATCTATATCATAAATATACTAAATTTGGGAAGAGATATAGACTGCCAGGGAGAGAGAGAGAGAGAGAGACAGGAAAATAATATATTCACTCCTAAACTGATTTTTTTTTACAAAACTTTGAAACTTCTATATTCATTGAATTGTGAGTGTGCCAAGGTAATGCCACTCTCTTAAAAGAATTTAATTTTGAGAAATAAGAAACTCTAATATAAAACTAAAATTTTACTCTGCGAATTATTTTTTCAATCGACGAATAACAAAAAGGTTTATTTGATAGAAACATTTAAAAAAAACTTACATTTTCACTTTTAAGATTCATCAGAAAGGCATTAAAATTCTTAATGTAAATTTACAGATATTTTATGTATACACTGTATAAAAATTATTTTAAAACGTTGGGAAACTAAAATTAATTTGCTCATACTACAAAACATGTTTTAGACACAATTGCGAAATATATGAAAAGGAATTTTCTTAAATGAAAATTGATTTTTCAACACATTAAATAGCCAATATTTGAGACACATCCAATGCAGGTTTTTATTATACGCTATTGTGGTTTAGTACGCTGTCGTAAAATACAATAGAATTGAGAAGTAGAACTGTTTAACAAACCAGATCCCCCTTTTCCAATAGTAGTAGTGTTGGTAAATACTTGCAAATTTAATATTCGTATAATGATATGTACTTATATTTTAATACGAGTATCTACTGTGATCACATGCTTCCGCAGTCGAGTGCTTATAACTAAGAAATGAAATGTTCTTCAAAAGTGAAATAAATGTGTATTTCCTGAATGTTCCGGAATAGGATTGACATGCATACATTTTCATGAGAACTTGAGCATCACTCACCAAGATTAAAGCACAGTGGAAGATAGAATTTTTGTTACGAAATGGGCTATACTTTTGCTATAAAGTGAAATTGTTGGAATTAAAAATGGATATGACGTTTTTAAATATGTGTGTGTGCTGAAATAACGAATATTGACTTTAAAATATAGTCAGACAAAAAATTGGTTACCATTATTTAGCATACATTGTACAGTCGCGAGAAAATAACGAAACCACCTCCTTTATTTCAAACACTGTTCATACTTGTGCAAATTCAAAGATATCATTCAATAGAGAAATACGTCCTCAACAAATTCAAATCCAAAAAATTGCTTCATCATATGAAATTCAGCGAATGATAATTATTACGTTTACTACGCAAGTGCAAACGCTTTGAAAATTACATTATTATATTAATTATGGAAATCCAAAAGTATAAGGTTTAGTTTCATAGGCTGGTCAAGGCAGTTCTTGATGGGAAGATAAGCCAGCAGGAGAGTACATTAAGATTTTGAGAAAAGATTATGAGCACTCTCACTGGCTTATCTTCCTATCAAAAACTGCCTTCGCCATCTTTTGATACTAAACCTCATACTTTTGCATATTTATTCCCCTTGAATTAATAATATGACAGTTTTGTCTCAACGAGGTATCTCCTGGTTGCTTATCTTCCCGTCAGAAACTGCCCTGGCCAGCCTTTGATACTAAACCTTTTACTTTTGCATCTTCATTCCCCTAGAAGTAATAATAGAACAGTTTTGTCTCAACAAGGCATCTCATGGTGGCTTATCTTCCCGTCAAATACAGCCCTGTCCAACCTTTGATACTAAACCTTTTACTTTTGGATCTTCATTCCCCTTGGAGTAATAATAGGACAGTTTTGTCTCAACGAAGTACCTCCTGGTGGCTTATCTTCCCTTCAAAAACTTCCCTGGCCAGCCTTTGATACTAAACCTTTTACTTTTGAATCTTCATTCCCCTTGAAGTAATAGTAGAACAGTTTTGTCTCAACGAGGTATCTCATAATGGCTTATCGCCATCAAAAACTGCCTTGGCCAGCCTTTGATACTAAACATTTTTCTTTTGGATCTTCATTCCCCTTGCAGTAATAATAGGACAGTTTTGTCTCAACAAAATATCTCCTAGTGGCTTATCTTCCCGTCAAAAACTGCACTGGCAAGCCTTTGATACTAAACCTTTTACTTTTGCATCTTCATTCCCCTTGAAGTAATAGTAGAACAGTTTTGTCTCAACGAGGTATCTCATAATGGCTTATCTTCCCATCAAAACCTGCCTTAGCCATCCTTTGATGCTAAACCTTTTACTTTTGGATCGTAATTCCCCTTGGAGTAATAATAGGACAGTTTTTGTCTCAACGAAGTATCTCCTGGTGGCTTATCTTCCCTTCAAAAACTTCCCTGGCCAGCCTTTGATACTAAACCTTTTACTTTTGAATCTTCATTCCCCTTGAAGTAATAATGGAACAGTTTTGTCTCAACGAGGTATCTCCTGGTGGCTTATCTTCCCATCAAAAACTGCCTTTGCAATCCTTTGATGCTAAACCTTTTACATTTTCATCTTTATTCCCCTTGGAGTAATAAGAGGACAGTTTTGTCTCAACGAGGTTTCTCGTCATTTATAAAACCGACCAGATCTTGATGGACGAGACATCTCGACATTGATAAACTTAACCAGATATTGATGAATCAAGTATCGAAACGAAGTATGGACCAAGTATCGAAACCACTTAGAGGTTTAATATAGTTTTCTTGAAAAGGGTTAAATACTTGGCAGTAATTACAAACTACACCACGCTCATACTTTCCAAATGACAACATCAATACCTCTTAAAATTAAAAAAATTGACGCCACGAGAGTACTTTGAGTTCAAATTCATTCCGATATCATATGCAAATCTGTCCCCAATGCTCAGGAAATTCCCTCCAAAGTATCCCCACCTCAATATGAGTTCTCTCTTTCAAACCTACCAACAACAAAGAAAAAGAAAGGATCGAGTTTTGATTGAGTCCCCCATAATAGAACGGCTGAAGATCAGATTACCGAAATTGCGTTTTACACCAGACATCAAACGGGTGATTAACTCAGATGAGAGTGGGGGAGGAAATAGCAATACAGCACACGTCCCGCTTGGTAGCAAAACCTACTCCCCCCTCTCCACTCCGTCCAAGCCTTAACTACACTACTGCCCAAAGCGTGCTATTGATTTGGATATTTGCATTGATTGGGGAAGAAACGAAGCTGAAAATTACGAGCTTCACAGCATCAATTTGCTCCATTAAAGGATAATACGCCTTTAGTGGGAAAGCTCGTCTATCACGGAAGCATTTAAATCAGGCGATGCCCTTCTTGGAGGGAGAGAGTTGATAAGGCATAAGTATGGCGGGTTTCTTAACAGGGCAATCAATGATTCAGTGATTCAGTTGAATCATTTCTGGGTTATATTTTGGCCTCGTTAAGGCTGTATTGAAATGGAGTTGTTTTGCTTGGATTTTATGGTGAAATTAATGAATAAAACATGTATTTCTTCCCAGATACAAATTCTATTTTTAGGATGAATATAGATAATCAGAAGGGAAAGATATGAGTTTGTTCGTTGGATGTATATCTTGTTTATCTTGCAATAACAAGTTCATTTATTTTCAATGATTTGGTAATTCATGCACTTAAAATAGCTTTATAGATGGGAATGCTTTGTATAATCATCACGTTCGTAATTCCATTAAAGACTGCAACATGCAATTTGTTTTACTGCTGGCTTTGTGGATGTGAAATTGAGCATTTGAAGTAATGCAACATCCAATTCAACCATCAAGTAGTTTCGGATACATTTACATATTTTGATGGATGATAGATATTTATAGAGCATACGAAAGGTATTGCAGAACATTTCTTTGAGGGGAAATAATTTTTATATTGACAATTTGTGAATTCTGGGAATTGCGGTAAATGACCCTTTCAATTGGAAAGCGTAAATCACGTAGATAACAATTTCTCATGAAATGTACTAATTGAAATAATGAATATATACGATTTACTTATTCCGTACTCAAAAGTAATATTATTTAACCATAATTTCATCAGATATGTGTATTTAACACTAGCAGCGCCGCTGTGGTCATTTGACCTTTTTCTTAATTTCCCATGCTTTAATTTGACCATACAGTTGAATTTCGAAGCTCATATTTTTTTTAATTTTCTCAAATCTTCCAAGTATACTGTGACAAATTTTATATTTCTATGTTAATTATTAAATTAAATAATCTAAGAAATACCTAAAACAGCCACCAGGGGTCATTTTGACCCTCATAAAAAAATGACTGATTTTCTAGGGAATGTCTGTTTTCGAATCACCGATGCCTCAGTTTTGATTTATGCGCATGGAGAAACTCCCACCTTTTACTAGGTATTCCCACCTCTTTTAGGTTAGTCTAAAACTCGGCTGTTCTAGTGTTAAAGCATATATCCGTTATAATTTGATTATTTTTAACTGACATGTTTATCTTCAAATTAGGTTAATTTAAAGCATATATCCGTTATAGTATGTAGAGTACACAAAATCTAAGTGTAATTTTTAATTTAAGACTCTAATATCACTTTCCAAATTAGGATAATTCTTACAAGCATTCAGAACTAATCATGCAACTATTATTCGCTGCCTTTTTACTAATAATCTGAAATTATGGATAGTAATTAAGACCGTTCAAGCACTAATTGATAAGAACATAACAGACTCTGCGTCATTCCTGGAACACCATGAGAGGTACTACGACCTCTCACTTACCTTGAACTGTCTAATGATTTCCTAGAGAACATTTAGAGAGCTGTCTCGCATTTACGACTAGTCGTGAAGAAATCCGGAAACTTCATCCACCCCGACTTCGGCACATATAGGTTTCGAATTCCCAACCAAGAGCTTTTAGTCTTCCTGTTTTTTCAGACCGACGCCTAAAATCCTTTGTCTTCTATCTGGCCATTATTCACTGTAAGTCCCCTTATAAATTCAAGTCGCTGAATACCTAGACCTGTTGTCAGAATTAGAATAGCTTAAGCTTTATTCTTGGACGTTGGAAGACATAAATTTATTAATGTCAGTAAATTCCCATTTTCAAACGCTTGCAGAATGTCACGTAAACTAGTAACTATTAATAAATCCTTTATTCGTTTCACAATAAAGTGGTTATTAATATAACTTCTTGAAGATAGCCAAAACAAATCTTAACCAACCTTTCAAAAAAAAATTACACTTAAATAACCTTTTTTTTTTTACTCTTCATCTGTCTCTGGTCTACGCTTATGTCTCAGTCCACGCTCATGGATTGGTGGTCTATCGGACATCAAGGTGAAGTTCTGATGAGAAAAATATATCTTAGAAGTAGTATGTTTAGTATTTTATTTCTTTGACAACTAACACAGCAACTTTCTAAACACTCAAAATGATCATTTGTTAATTTTAAACACTTGTCGAAGTAACACGAATCACTTAATCATCCTAATGGATTGCAATTCAACTGCTGTGAAGAATCAAATTGACATTTTGAAGAAACAAAATATAAACCTAAAGTCCAAGTTGATAGTTTTATTATTGAGTGATTCGTGAAGCTAGTTCTATGTTGATACATAGATTATGCACAAAAGAAATTTATAAATACGATATCACTTTTTAATGTATCCCTTCCAGGTTTTGCAAAGGCGATCTACTAATCACAATCAGTCATCCAGTACTATTCATGTTACACAAGGTGCTTTACTTCTATGGACCTAATTATCTGCACATATAATGAAGTTTAATCTTCCAATTGGTTTGGCGAGATATCTTATCCATCAAAAGCTCACCAATTTCACTGTTAAAGAATTATATCATCATCAAGGTACTGCAGAAATTTGATAATGACGAGATCAATATCTGATGATGACGATTTGATAATGACGATTTTAACAATTTTGATGATGACGAGATCAAGATGTCGAACTATCTCGTCCATTAAGATATGAATAGTTCTGTTATTGGTCAGATACCTCGTTGATACAACCATCAGGAGAGTTGATATAAGGTTAGGGCAAACCAGAATCTTCAATGTTCGCATCGAACCAATTAAATCAAACTCTCAGTTTGAGAACTTTTGAACTGTTCATATTTTTACCACATACTCTCATACCATTTACTAAAAATGTTTAAACTCTTATTTGCGTGTTTGAAATTTGATAAAACTAAATGATTATTTTCCAGTTCTATTTCATGGTGTCGCAGTTGCTGTACATCATGGATGAAGTGTGTCTGTTTTTTCGACTCTTACGGTGGACAATATATTGTTTTATTGTTTACAATGTGAGTATGGCTAGAGCATGTCTTTTAATTCATATCCTTATTTGGACTGTGAAACTTTACCGAAATATGAAGCATTTTAGCGATGAAGCTAATTCATTTCTAGCAGATGGAAGTTATTAATTAACGGTACTTGGCTGTCAAGATGTAGTATATATCATTAGGTAAACTGATCAAATCTAGATAGACGAGATATCTCGACATTAGAAAAGTCTAACCAGATCTTGAATAGTTATCATACAAAATTAGATATATCTTCAAGCGGACGTGCTAATGACGAGATATCTCGTCATATTAGCAAAAATATTAAAAGTAGTTCAGAATCCTTTCTTTTCATGACATTATGCTATGTCTTTCCCACACCACATATCCACTTGTAGGATGTCTTACACCAATCTATCAGGTCAAACAGTGAGACGTTCACACCAACGTTAACGCTTCTTGCTTTTTAGCCTTATATACTTAATTTCAACAACTAATAATCCTGCTGTATCCCAGTTAGATGAGTCAGATACATTAGCAACCGAAGGGATACTAGTTCGAAGCTAGATTAAAAAAAAGACCATCGTATACACGGGGGCTGGCCGATAATAAATGTGTCGTGTTCTCAAATGTCCTCAAGTGTTAGAGGTGTGGAAGTTTGGAGAGTGGAGTGCTAGTTTAGGTGTTGACCTCGTCATCTGACTGAATTTCTAATGGTAATGATAATTTTAGTTAACGTCGTACGAGAGCAACACAACGGGCTATTGACGACGGTCTGGGATCAGTCCCTTAAGGGAAATATCCGAGGACAACACCTAGTAATTTTGAACCACGGTCAGATGACGAAGCAACACCTGAGCTGGCACCCCACTCTCCAAACTTCCACACCAACCCAACATGAGGACTTTCGGCCACGACAGATTTAAGGTGCTCCAGCCGTTTCAACACCATACGCTTACAAACATTAATGACGGGACCCGGATTCGAACCAGGAACCTTCCGATCTAGAGGCTAACACCTTAACCACTATACCAGTTGGTCGGCCTGAATTTCTAAATTACGAGGTGTTGTCCTAGGATCTACTCATTGGGTATTGCTCACAGACCGTTACCAATAGCCCGTTGTGTTGTTGCAGAGCGATAAACTTTCTAACCTAACCCATCATGAAAAATGACCCACGGCAACTATTGAAACGTCATACGTTTCTTGAGAGATTAAACGACTCTTTCCACTCCTTTTGACGAACGCGAAACACACGAAAAAAATTATCCTACCTGAATCAACACATAAATTGCATTTCTGTGTCCCTGCGGTGCAATGTTAATTAGCTTTCTTACCTAAACCATCATGAAAAATGGCCCACGGCAACTATTGATATTTCATGTATTTCTTAAGAGATTAAACGACTTCTTGGACTTCTTTTGATTTAGTAAACAAATGACACAATCACACTACATGCATCAGCACATAAATTCCTATTCTCAAGTAGAAAAACTCAGCAAATTAAAATTAGATCTAGAACTGATCAATCCTTCTTTAGAGCTCCCTAAGCAAAACTAACGAAAGTAAAAAAAAAACCCTAACTAAAGAAACTAAAACTCAAAAGTAACCCCAAATCATCTCTTTCCACCGAGAATTCAAAATAAATCCCCTTCGATTTTCTTTTTGATGGACGTTTAGCCATCCACGAGCCGAAGCGATAAAATCAAGAGAAAACACTAAAAACAATCACTCTTCCCGAACCTCCTGATACTATTCCGGAATCCCCGTGCCTCTCACCTCTTCAATTAAAGTTAAATAAAAGTCCTCTGAAGATAGATAGCCAATCAAATTTCAGACCCATTGGCAGGCCGGAGTGAAGGGTGTTTCAATTTAAAGTCGGAGAACTCGTAAACAGGAGACCCCGTCGTAAAAATTCCTTTCTTGTACCTAAATTAAGCCATCCTGGATTTTTATCGGATCTCTGCGGAGCTATAAGGTGTCAGTAAAAAAGTGGTCTAATTGAAAATTGCGATTCATTTCAGGATGAAAGTCCTCTAAGTGTCAGGGAGCAAACATAATTCCAGTTTAGTTTCTTGCTGTGTCATTATTTACGCCGTCTTGTTCTTTGGGAGGCAACTCTTGCTGGTTTTTAAAAATGAAGTTTCAGCGGGATAATTGATCCTGTTTGAGATAGATTTACAATTGATTGGAGTTAAGTACATTTCTACAGTAAGTAATCAGTATAGTGAAGCAAGATAGAAGCATCTTACGAAAGTTATTCATTATAATTACTTCTTCGTAAATCATTTGTCCAAAGAGCTGGATAACTACAAAATACGGTATCAAAATTAGCAGTTTTGTATCAACTGTGGATGTCCAACTACTCTTTCATCATTCTTAGTCAGCCCAATTTCTTCAACTGATCAATGTGGAAGAATGAAAGAAGTTTCAGTATGGTAATTTATCATGTTTGTGATAGGTTTACAAGCGATTGGAAACTTTTCTATAGTAATCAATCAGTATAGTAACGCAAGATAGCAGCATAGTAAGTGATCCTCTATGAGAAAGGAGGTTTCCAATGAATGTGAGTATGGCAGCTTCGCACAATGAGCAACCAGTATTAAGATTCAAGTCAAAAAGTTGCAAAACCATTATTGATTGTAAGTATCGTTGCGTTAACAAGATATCTATTTTTCGAAAGGGTACGTGAGCTACAAAATCCCATCAAAATTATTAGATATGCATCATTTGTTGGTGCTCATCTCCACTTGCATCATTCTCAGTAGAACTTCCTGAACTGGCATTTAAGAAAGAAAGAGAGAAGTTTCATCATGGTAATTGATCATATATGAGAAAGGAATTTTCCAAGTGATTGAGAATAACAGTTTCCTATTATGAGTCACTAGTATTATAACCAATCAAGATAAACATTTGTTACGAAAGTTATTCATTATAATTATGAATGACTCAATCATAGTTTTCAAAAGAGAAATAGAGCTAGGAAAGCTTACATCAAAATGATCATATTTGCATTCTTTGTTGATGTTCAATTACATTCGTTTGCATCATCTACACACAGTCCAACTTCAAAAATCATCCAACTTGGTAGTATTTGTGGAAGTGAAAGATCTTCGTCTCTCCGGTTGTTCATTACTTTCTCAAGCTCAATGTGGAAAACCATTGAAAGTCTTGCATAGGAGACAAGGCTTCGTCTCTAGCAAAAGTTTGATTTATCTCGTGTATCCCGTGTTTTTGTACGGTAGAAAAGGTTTGGTCAACAATAATATTCTAGTATAGCAGACAAGGTTTGGCCTTTACAATGAAGTTTTATAGGACACAGGGCTTGGTCCTTGACAGTATTTTTGTATAGGATACAAAATTTGGTCTCTTAAATAACAAATTCCTTGTTTTTAGGTCAAACTTGATCCGTAACCCTTTCTGTATAGGAAAAAAGGCCTGATCTCTAACACTACCTCAACTGTGTGTACTTTTATTTCTAATATGGTTCCTGTATAAATATCATGATACAAAGTAGAGGCATTTTATGAGACATAATACAAACCAGACGCAATACACACATCTTCAAATGGAACAGTATTTTACCTTCTATAAAGAACAATCCATTTTTATTCAGCAATCTCATTTTACAACGATAACATGTTCCTATTCCCTCGTCAGAGAAAGCAACAATATTTATTGAAACTCTGAATTACGAATGTGATAAAATTCCTGACCAAAGGAGGGTAACTTGATTAATCCATGTATGCTTAGTTTATGTTGAACATCTGCTAAAAGGATAAAAATGTGTATTTAATACAGTGTGTATTACTTGGGAAGTCTGGTTTTCTGAATCATAACTCTGATATTTAACATAGTCTAGAGATTCTTTTGATATTGAGAATGAACCACATATAGACTTCTTTGAGTGACATTGAGCTTATATTATTGAATACTAGCCACTGTGTGGCTAGCCCGGCGTTGCCCGTGCCCGTGGTGTTGGTATGCTTCTCAAACCTAAACCACGGGCAATGCCGTGAGGTAAGGTATTAATCTGGTGTAAAATTTTCCGCAGATTTCAAATCCGTTGAAGATATATTCAATTTAAAAATTATTTATTTAAAGAAAATCGTATTTTTAGGTATCAATCTAAAGTGAAATTTTCCGCAGATTTCAAATCCGTTGAAATATTCAATCTATCTTTAGCGATTCCGATTTTACGAAAAAAACTTAACAATCCCAATCACTATGTTTTTTTATTCTTAACTTCTTTTCGGAAATAGAATGGAATAGGCAACGCAATCTGTTTTTTTTTTTTTTTTTTTTTTTTTTTAACGCGAAGGGCAGAAGATGCAATCTGGTTTTCTTTTTTTTTTTTGGAAAGAGAAAGTTAACTTGACGTCACAATCTCTTGCGAAAATATAAAAGATGTATTCATTTTAAAAATTATTTATTTAAAGAAAATCATATTTTTAGGTATCGATCTAAAGTAAAATTTACCGCACATTTCAAATACATTGAAAATTTTTTACTTCTCTTTAACGGTCTAGGAGATAGAAAAAGGAACTACCTAACTAAAGTTAAAACTTTTTTTTATCCTCTGCTGGAAAATCATTCTTCTGTGCAAAATGAAAACGGAAACGGTGAAATAAATTTAGAATCTGTCTTATCTTTATGCTGTTGCCATTCCAAAGAAAACAATATTATTTAAATTTAATTAAATTCAGTTTAAAATGTTCTAGATTGAATTTTTAAATTCGCCGCGACCCAAAAATTGCAAAAAATTTGGACTACCTGTGTGCCAAATCTCATTGCTGTAAGTGCCATAGAATCGTCAGGATTTTGCAGCAAACAGACAAACACTTCCTTTTATAATAGTAGAGATATTGGATTAATGGTCGCACAATCGTGATGATTGATGACATTACAAACTTGTTATTGATTGAGGATCTTTTGTCATTAACCGTTGGATTTTTCTTAACAATAATCCATTTCTTCTCTTTTTTTGCGATTTTGAAGTCTTTTTCACCAATTATTACCATTAATTTTAAGCTGATAAAAAGTAAAAACTAAACTTTAATACTCCAAATGTCCTCACATGGTCGTGGTGTAGAAGCTTGGAGACTGGGGTGCCAACTCAGGTGTGACCTTGTCATCTGAAGGTGCGACTTAAATTTGAAAATACCTAAACGTGAATAGTTTTAGATTTTACAAAGAAAATTAATTATGTTTTTATTTCTTTAAAGTATTGGTATAAAATTATTTTTAGATTCGAATCGTTAAAAGTATCAATAAGTTTTCATCCAATCAAATACTGTCGTATACAAAGTGACCTGGAGCATGTGAAATATGTGGTCCTCTTGTTGGTTCGGTGTGGAAGGTTGGAGAGTGAGGGGCCAGCTGAGGTGTTTCCTCGTCATCTGACCTTGGTTCAAAATTACGGGGTGTTGTCCTCGGATTGGTTTCCCTCGAGGGATTGTTCCCTGGCCGTTGTCAATAGCTCGTTGTGTTGGTACAGTATGATGTTAACCCATTAAGACGACTTTAAAATAGTTCAAATAAATTAGCTTTGTATCTTATAACTTGTTTATTTAGATCAATTAAAGTATACATGGGATTTTTCATTTCTACACACATATAGAAAGACACAAATAACTCTTAAAAAGAACAATGAAAAATTTATGTAACACATTAAAACAAACAATATGAAGGAATATTGACTAGTTTTGGATCCACATAGCTGGAACCACCTTCATCAGACATTAATTTCAGTGGCTTTGTATTTTTTCCCATAGTATCATTTTTAATATTTAAGGACGAAATTCAAATGAACAGTTTGTCTAAGTATCTAATATAAAAAGCATTTCAATATTCATATTTAATAACTATTACATAAAGCAATCCCATTTTTTTAGAACGAGCATCACCCCTAGCGTTCAAACATTTGCTGCATTCTTGGTCAAGACTAAGCTGCGAGATAAGTCTTATGACACTCAGGATGTAGAGGAACCTGAAATTTCTGGTATCTATAGACTGACTTTCCACCACAAATTTTGCTTCGTCGAAATTGTTGGTCTGACTTGTAAATCAATGATCCCGTCTAACATATCTTTGTGGGAGCCGACCAACCGGTCTAGTGGTTAAGGTGTTGGCCTCTTGATCGGAAGGTTCCTCACTGGGTGCTCCTTCACAAGTGGCCATCACTTCCGGCCTTGTAGTGGCCAATGATTCAGTTCGTATGTGCCCGCCATTGGGAGAAAAATATCTTTGTTGTTCGGATACATTCTTCTGCAGCACTAAAGATCTTCCTGGACCGATAGGAGGTGATTAAATCTTCCCAATACTTCTTACAATAGATTTTTGTGAGATGGGTAAAGTAGTGATTGTGTCAAAATGTGTGGTCTATCAGTTCATCGGCAAGGAAACGCTGCAGACTCTGTAATGGGAATTTTTCACTTTCGTGACACAAATCCATGGCAGTTGATTTGTACATAGGAGTAAAATTCTAAGTTTCTTTTCCAGCTTCGTTCTTTTTTCTTTAGTTTCTTAGGTCTTCTAACTTCGGATTTTATTCGCCTTGGCCTCTTTCGGGTAACAGAAGTGCTTGTTAACGATGTATCATCTGCATCGCTCTTTTTATGGTCTAATTGACGACTTATTTCACACGTGGTGAATAGTATTCTAGGCGGCAAGTAATCGAGATCTCTTTGCACCTCATCATCACTTGTGTCAGAATCTTCGCCAGTCTCTGCATCAGAATCTTCTTTCTCTCTCAATAGGGGCTTTATAACCACGTTATTATCTTTGGCAGTTTTATGGCCACTATCTGAATCAGAATCACTGTCGAGAGAACACATCTAAAGCTTCATTTAGTGTCAGACTGAAAAAAAAGTGGGGAGAAATACATATTTCGTCTTAAAAAATTAAATATTCACCTAAAATATTTTATTTTTAATCGTCATTAAATTTTAACCCTGTTAAGCTTTCAAATTAAAATAAATTATCAAATCGGTATTGGAACCTTCAAAGTAATAACTAACTACCAATTGTAGCGAACTTCACACATCTGACGATTGGTAAGATTACAAGTACTTGTCAATTAAAAATACGTCTACCTAACGTATATAAAATAAGTTTTTTTGGATTTTTTTAGTGTATCAATGTAAACAATGGATTCATGTTAATACAATAAATCACAAAAAATAGATCAAAAACAGTAATAAAAGTAATTTTTTGCCTCTTTGTCAATCGGGGACGCTCGCAAGAAATTCTAGCTTTAAAACACATTTTCACCTACAAAGCTATCTGTTAAATACACAACCAGTGCAGCATTTTGATTGATTGAAAAAACACTGAGTAGAACCACTCCCGCCATATATTGGCAAAGAAAAAATATTAAAAAGTCGAATGGCAAATTTTCTTACCAACCGCCGTTACTGTGTTAGTTACGATACCTACCTATAAATGAGTTTTTTCTAGTTGAACAATTACAGGCAGTGCTAAACTTCACTACATTTCTCCTAAATAAGGTATTTAAACTCTCCCCTTATCTAACATATCCTTTTTCCTTTAATATTTACTTCTAAAACGTGTCCATTGTTGGAATAAATAAAGTGTATTTTTACATAAGCTTTTTTTCTTTAACGAATAGATAGAAATAAAATTTAAAAAAACTAGTGGAGAATCTTTCATTATCCTATTGTCAGAAATTAATACTTTAATTAACCACGCCGGTGGAAGGGATAATCTGTTAATACTAAAAAGGTCTATTATTTCTAGTATTTACTCCTAGCGGAATATTAATTGCTTGAAAGATCACCAATATTATTCTTACGAGAAGCGTGATAAATATTTTGTTGAATTAACTTCAGCCTCTTGTTTATACAGTCACGAAATTCAATTATCGAAACAAAAAAGGCGCCTCCTAAATGCAAATTTAAATTAAGTGGTAAACATCTTCCTCTTAACAAAAACTCTAAACTATTTACGCTTTCGAGCACTTATAGGCCTTAAAATTAATCATTAATTTCTATTTTCAAGTTGGTGGCAAACCGGAAAAAATTGCAGAATCCACCAATCATTATTACACGCCATTAGCCAGGCTTTCTGAGCATGTCATAACACTGTGACACCTTCCCGTGTGGAAAAAAATTAACTCTTAGATCTCCTCCACATGTAATAAAAAGGCTCGCTTTGGTACACTTTGGTGATTAACGACCTGCCCATAAATAACGTTGACACGAATGACCACAGAACTTTAAACTCGTGCCATTTTTATGCAGCATTTGCTCAAATAATTTCAACAAAGTCGTTAAGGTCGTGCATGATCGATAACTCTTAGGGCTTAACGAAATGATTTTTCCTTCTTTTTTTGCTACACCCGGGCCTCTTTATATTAATTTGCGCCAAGTTATTAGCGATACCGAATTTCCCGCAGTTTTGTTTGTGGTCTGAAGGAGACTTTTCAGAATCCCGTGAGTTCGAATCGATCTTTTCCAACTAGCAGATCGATCTTGCCGGCAGAGCCGGAATTGCTTATGAGTGTCAACACGCATTTATCGACAGTGGCAATCATGTTAATTGAATTGTGTTCCAGAACGTTCCATGTTCCTTTTCAAATCGCGGTGATGACTGTCGTTGGAGGTGGCGGAATGGTGTGTTCCTTTGATGGAATTTTGTTTTCGTTCGATCCGGTTTTATTCGACGCGACAGCTGGATCCAAGCTTTTTCAATTAGGATCTAATTGACAGCTGCTTAACCTACTGCATCACATCCACTTCCTAACCCAGTTTGTGATCTTACTTATAGTTTTGTAGATAGGTAGTCAAAATAAACGCCGCTCTGGAGCAACACAACGGGCCATTCTCGACGGTTCGGGATCACATAATCCATAGAGAGTACCAGATAATTTTTAACCACGGTCAAATGACGAATCCAACACATGAACTGATGTCCCACTCTCCAAGCTTCCACACCGCGCCAAAGTGAGGATATTTGAGTATACGACAGATTTACCAGCCCCGTTTGTACTTGACGGTCTTTGGCTTAACTGAGTATATGTTAATCCATTTCTCTTCGAACTGTGCTATAACACGAAGCACTTATACTTTTGTAAATTATGTTACAGAAATAAGTAATTACATGTTTTATAGCATCAGAATGTCATCTTAACTACTACTAGATACTTATTTTACTTCCTAATGCTTTGAAAATGTGCTGTTTAAGTGTTCTAAACTGTATGAGGATGACTTAGTCGGTACTGTAGGACTCAGGGGTACGTCTATTGCATTAACAACCTGACAATTGTAGAAGGCACAGTTTCGATTTCTGAAACAGCATGGGTGTATTTCTCTATTGCTTCTATAAGACTTTTTCTCTGCGTGTGTGTGCTCATTTCCATGGAATTGTATTGTGTTTGACGCAGCTTAGCCAAATATGGTCTTTGAACCATGTAACTCAGCTAACCGAAGCACGAAACCTTAACATTCCGAGTGGTTTCGACCTGATATATACTGTCCATCAAATTCTGACAAATTATACTAATGATGAGGTACCTTGTCCATCAAGATCCAACTAGTTTTACTGATTATGAGATACTTTGTAATCAAGATACCTCTGATTATTTGATGATGACTAGATCGATGATCAGTTTTCTTCTTTATATTTATTCCATCAAGATCTGACCAATTTTGCTAATGGTCAGTTGACCTTGGCGAGAAAACCACAAGGAGGGATTTTATTTCATTGTAATACTCAATTAAAGACTATCATTGACTAAATATTAAGTTTTTATACAAAAGTTTTGATTTGTCTCTCTACTGTCAAGGTTTGCTATAGAAGCATATTGCCAGTACAGCTCTATCTATCTCTCTCTGTGTGGAAGCAGACCCATCCACACCGAGTTACCTAAAAACCACAACGGATTGTCAGGGAAAGCCTCGAATGTGAAAACGAAAGAAGAACGAGCATGTGGGAGGCGCGCTAGGTGAGCCAGGTTATCCAAGACGTGGTTGGAGTCCCCCGACAGCCTGCACGGAGCCCGCCCCAGCGTGATAAGATGTTCGTTCCAGCTCACAGTTACTCAAGTCGTGCTCACCCGCTGGTTTCATCATGCTCAACTCAAGAGAGAAGCCATCAGAGCCCAAATAGTTCATCGCCTTGGCGACCCCAAGTCGTGAGTCCAGCTGGATTGTTCTAATCACTGAGTAGCGAGCACGTCACTCACAGGAAGGAAACTCAAACCTCCGGGCATCTAACCCCACCTCAGTAGTCCAGCAGGACAGCAGACTTCTCTCACCCTATATGTCCGGCCCGTGGGCGGTAGTACCGAGTCCATCATCCATGGTGACAGGCAGACCTCTGCCGCCTACCAGATAGCCTAAATTCTTAATCGTGCATATATTAGCCTAGGGTAGGTCCAGAGAGGCAAACCTCCAGCCATTCTAGTGACCAAATGGCACCTCGTGGAGGTTCCTGCCGCTACTTGACCAGAAGCATGACGGTCTGTCCCTACCCGCTAGGGTCACTACTCCCAAGAGAGCCTACAGCCTTTTCCTTTCCGGCCCGAACCGATAACCAGCCTTCGGAAAGTAATCCGAATCGCCAAGTGCTTACCGGCTGACACACTAGTCAAATATTTTGTTCACAAGACAGAATGATCTGGAATCCATAGAATGTAATTGTATACAAATACGCTTTAACCCTCTCTCTCTACAAATGGTTTCTGCGAGATTTTTCGTCCTTTCAGACTTGACCAATTCTGTAAATGTTGTGATATCTCATCAAGAAATTGCCTATTGTTTCATGATGACGAGATCAAGATTTGGTCAGTTGTATTATAATGTCAAGATATCTCGTCCATCAGGATCTGGTCAGTTATCTACGACGAGATATATCGTCCATCAAGACCATGTCAATTTTACTAGTGACTAGACCACGTCGAGAAAACCACTAGGAGGGTTAACATATAAATTAATAGTTTTCAAATAGTAACAGCGTAAAATGGAATATACTAGTAAGTAATGTAAACAGTTATTATTAGCTAGCAAAACTGAGTTGTTTTAGCTAGAACATTTTTTTATAAAATTTAATATTCCATCCAGTAATGAAAATTATTTTATGGGATTTATTTCATTTTCATAAACGAGTAAGACGAATCTGTGGTGGAGGTAGTATTGATTGGTTTTTTAATATGATTCCGTACAGCCATCTTGTATTATTTTATAAACTATGGTAAAGTTACGGTAAAGAATGATGACCAATGCGATACCTAAGGTTAAATGTGATACAATATTCCATTGTAACCAAAAACTCCGTCTATACGTCTCGCATTTTATTCAAATACGTACGTTTATCTTTCTTTTCGTCTGTTGTTTTGCTGTTCAGTTTCATGTTGCATTATAACGGCTATTTAGTTTAAGTGCAAAAATAAATTTTTACATTTTACTGATATGTTTTCATATGAAGATATTAATCTAAGGAGTACTTAATAATAGAAAAACACTAGTTTAACTGTAATATTGTGGTTATTTAAGTGCATTTATAACGCAGTGTAGATGAAATGTGTTTAAGATGAATAAACATTTCACCCTAAGGATAGTTGAAGTATTCCTCGGAAATATATAAAAAAAGAGTATGGGGATTTTCTCGTTTGGTTATTTAATATTTCTGGTTCAAAATAAGTACACACGTTCTTTATTGTGAAAGAATATTCAGTGTTTTACCTTTCAAGTGAATGTACTTCTTCCTTATGTAATCAATATACGTAAAATATTTTAACTTGCATTTGTGAGAAAGAGTTTTCTAGTTTTGTGTTTAAAGAAAATTGGAAATCCTACGGGTTATTTTCTTATACTGCGCCATATTTCACACCGATTGTTTGTTGCACATAAGACAGCTATTATCGAATAAATTTTATATTTTTGAATTTGCTTCACTGGGAAAACAGCACGTTATTTAAATCTTGCATGCTTCAATTCGATACTGCATTCGCTAGATATTCCTAACAAAGGATTTAAATTCTTCAGGGAGCGTCTTAAAACCTTCTGTAGATAAAATTCGTGAGCGTCTATTGAAAAATAATACGAACTAATATGTTGGGGCGGTAGTATGTAAATGTATCGATACAATGGAAGAATAATAAGTGACAAACTGCATGAATGAAACCACTTTGTGAAAGACGCCGTACAATGTGTTTCCCTTACAGATTTGTAGTTTTTCATCTTAACCCTCTAATAGCTTCACACAAATAATTTCACCTCGCAATCTGTAGTCTTCCCTGCAGGCTCTCTGACCACGTTTGATCTTGACCAATAGATTCGTTTTAAATGATTATTTTCTAAGGAAAGAAGGAATAGATTATTCTTGACTGATTACATTCAAAGGAAATGAGCCATAGATTATTTCCAAATGATTATATTCCAAGAAAATGAATAATAGAAATTTTGAAAACAATATTATTCTTAGGAAATAAGCATTAGGTGTGTCCAAAGTATTATATTCTAACAAAAATAGCAATATATTCTTTCCAAAAGATTCTGAAGAAAGAACCAATACCATCTTTTCAAAAGATTCTATTTTATATAATGTGGCAATCGAATTGTTCCAAACGATTCTTTTGTAAGGAAATGAGTAATATGTTATTCCTAAATTATTATATTCTTTATAAATTATTATATTCTTTATAAATTATTATATTCTTTATAAATTATTATATTCTTTATAAATTATTATATTCTTTATAAATTGTTATATTCTTTATAAATTATTATATTCTTTATAAATTATTATATTCTTTATAAATTATTATATTCTTTATAAATTATTATATTCTTTATAAATTATTATATTCTTTATAAATTATTATATTCTTTATAAATTATTATATTCTTTATAAATTATTATATTCTTTATAAATTATTATATTCTTTATAAATTATTATATTCTTTATAAATTATTATATTCTTTATAAATTATTATATTCTTTATAAATTATTATATTCTTTATAAATTGTTATATTCTTTATAAATTATTATATTCTTTATAAATTATTATATTCTTTATAAATTATTATATTCTTTATAAATTATTATATTCTTTATAAATTATTATATTCTTTAAAAATAATGACATTCTAGGGAAATGAGCAATAAGTCTTTCCAAAGTATTCTATTCAAACGTAAATAGTACTACAACCTTTCCAAAAAATTCTGATTCAAAGAAAGGACCACTAACATCGTTTCCAAAGATTCTATTTTAAATAATGGGTTGATTGAATCGTTCCAAAGATTCTATTCCCAGAAATTGAACAGTAGAATCTTTATAAAGCTAAGATGGAATCTGTGGATTCTATCAAGCAATAGATGTGGCTATTTAGTCATTAAATGTGCTGTACGGAAAAAAAACAATCTACTTTTTCTACTTAGAACTCTTGTTGAACACAACTATCAATATATTTGATTAAGTTCCTCTAGTTCACGCAAAAGGAATACAAACCCATGTGAATTGAAAATACATGTGCAATGGAGCCCTCATTATTCCAGATAGCGTGGACCGATATTTAAAAGGACAACCAGAAACTTGGATGATGCAATCATAACACTAAACAGTTTATACAAACATAAAAAATTACTACTCTGCATGTTTATACTGAAATATTCATAAGGCTAGAGGTGTGAACGATATAAACTCGGATTTTTGTTGCATTGTATGCATTTATTGTGACAATTTTACGATGTATATGGTCGACGTGAATTTATCTACACTTTAACCAGCTGTTATTCGCGCTACTTTTTGTAACACGAGTAGGCGCGTCGGTCTTTTCGACCGAACAATTTTTTATATCAGATAGCAACTGTTCCTGGAATAAGCAACCACGTTTAAGGATGTATTTTAATAAAAAGTAATATAAAAAGTTATTTTTAAACATAAATCGCGACGGCAGTCAAGTGGCAAATGCATAAATTCTAAAATATCAATTTAAAAGTTTTAGAAGATAATGTATAACAAATAAACACATTTTTATGCAAAGTTATACAGTTAAAATTTTTTTAAACAATTAGTCATGAGTTACATAACAAATATGTAATTATAATTAAGAAACAAGTGAATTTACATACGTATATTTTATACTCTATTTTTAATTCTGCATTTTCAATTTGAGAACACTCAGTTCAAACCATTTGTGTATGTTCCCCGCAAATATATTCGCAACCATCGCAAAACAGTTGTTATGTTTTTCCATTTTTTGTGATGGTGCAGACATTACAACGTCCGATTTTACCAGTGTTAGGGTCTTTTATTTTATATATAAAATGAATTGATAATTCTTTTAATAACATTTTGTAAACACTGATTGTTTTTCTTTCATTCATGTGCTCTTTTAGCAACAGTGAAAGACTTCTTCATTTTTAAAAGCGCTGCCAACATCCATCCTGCACCGCTAAAACATGAATAAATGCATACGTACCATCTTACCAATTTGGATTAACATCAGTAGGCGCGGCGGGGTCAGTTTGACCAAACTTCTCTTTCGGATACCTTAACTTCTAAGAATTTCACAAGAATGTGAGCAAACAGGAAGATTCTACAGGACACTTTGAAGGTCAGCTACACGACGGCATTCCACTCTATTTGAAAAGTACGGGAAGGTATAACGTAAACAGCATGCACATATGGGGGTGAAAGACCGATGCACTACTAACGACGGGTTAAGCTCTGTAGAACATGAACATTCTCACTTCTTTGGAAAAAATACATACACTCGTGCACGAAAATCTACTTAAAGCTCTAATGAAATCAGCTCGGTACCGGTTTCGGCTCGGATAACACAGACTTTTAGCTAAACGGAGCTTAAATTTCTATATGTAGTTATTTTTTTGAAGTATATAACCCTTCTGAGAAATGTTGAATCGTCGTGACTTAGTAGGTACGACAGTAACCTTCGAGGTGTAGGTGGCGTATGTCCGAATCTTGCTGTGCATTCCTACCTGGGTGTATTTCTGTCCTTCGAGTCAGTAAAAACATCACATATATCTGCCGGATGACAAATGCGTACGATTACCTTGCTACCCACCTTCACAGGTTCCACATATTGCTCGGCCATAATGTCTGCTATGTGATCAGGACGTAATGAATGGTGCCCACCAACATCAGTGTCCGGTCTTGGACCCAAAACCAGGCACCAAGGAGGACGAGTCGAGGAAGATTTACCGTCTCTACTGGTCAGCGCGTCCTCAAATGGTCCAACAGACATGGATATGCGTTGGATATCAAGCAAAAAAGCATAGTCCCGTGCATCATGCAATACTCCAACCAACGTTTGAGTAATGAATTTTCAAGTGTAAGTGGTCAGTGGGTCATCTGATTTCGAGTTACATATATGTGGCATACTCGACCCCTCACCCCCATCTACCAAACTACCTGAACAGTGGCGACACTCGTAGCGATGTCAGCGCCACGGAGTACATAAGACGGAGCGCAGGTGCAACAAGGAGAGTAGAAGAGAAAAAGAGCGAAGCCACCAGCTGCGAAGTTCTCATCGACGCGTTCGTTTTTGATGTTTCCTTTAGTTAGGCTTAGCCTAAAGCCGTATACACAATCGTACAATAATGTCATTGCATTAAAATTGAGTAATTCTTTAGTCTTCATCCATCAAACACCCCTAGACTTGCCCAACCAGAACATGGTAATTCGCCCGGTTCTGAACTTAGCAAAACTAAATAAACAGTTTATAAACTTGAACCGAAACGAAATTCTACAGAAACGACATTATACTTTCAAATGCGCTGATCCTGGTGAGACGACATTCTACAACCAAAGCAAGAGGTTAATTACCCGCCTCAATGAAAGAGTCCAGTGCAACTGTGAAGCAACCAAAAGCGCAAGGCCAATTCCCTCGCCTCAACGAACATGTCCAGTTCAACGGTCCAGTAGCCAACGAAGCAACCAAAACGGAAGCAAGAGGCCAATTCCCCGCTTCAACGAACGAGTCCAGTGCAACTGTGAAGCAACCAAAAGCGCAAGGCCAATTCCCTCGCCTCAACGAACGTGTCCAGTTCAACGGTCCAGCAGCCAACGAAGCAACCAAAACGGAAGCAAGAGGTCAATTCCCCGCCTCAATGAACGAGTCCAGTGCAACTGTGAAGCAACCAAAAGCGCAAGGCCAATTCCCTCGCCTCAACGAACGTGTCCAGTTCAACGGTCCAGCAGCCAACGAAGCAACCAAAACGGAAGCAAGAGGCCAATTCCCCGCCTCAATGAACGAGTCCAGTGCAACTGTGAAGCAACCAAAAGCGCAAGGCCAATTCCCTCGCCTCAACGAACGTATCCAGTTCAACGGTCCAGCAGCCAACGAAGCAACCAAAACGGAAGCAAGAGGCCAATTCCCTCGCCTCAACGAACGAGTCCAGTTCAACGGTCCAGCAGCCAACGAAACAACCAAGACGGAAGCAAGAGGCCAATTCCACGCCTTAATGAACGTATCCAGTGCAACTGTCAAACAGACAACAACATAGCGAAAACAGAAGCCTGAGGCCGATACCTCGCTAAACCATCACTTTATTAAGACCTCCATCATTAAAGAATTTGAAATATGACATACTTTCACGTGCAAATGACACGAGTATACGATGTTATGTCATATCAGATCAAATATTTCACAAGTGTGGTTTAAGCTTTCAGTAACATAGTTAATCTGACTCAATTAAGCTATTCCGTGTTAAGTGTGCATAAGATCGTAGTTATTCATTCTGAGTGGCCTGAGTTGGTAATTTCACAACACTGTCCCAATTATCATGCAGGGGATGTATGAGATCACCACCCCTAACTGTAACCATTCAGTGGGCGAAGGGGAGAGAAAGGATAATGATGTTAGAAGAACTTCCGGTGAGAGCTCGAGACAGAAAGGACGTAAGGTTCAAGGAATAAAATATGGGGTGTTCCAATTAACCTTTGGGGTGGATCTGGTATCCTCCTGCTCTGTGGCATGTTATACCTTTTTCGTTTTTGTTAAATATTGAACTGAGCATATTTTTACAGCGATGTCCTCGTCTTCTGCGAAATTAAAGTGCATCCGTACTTCAAAAGCTCTCCTTTTAATCTCACATAACGTCGAGCGGATATTATAATCCAACAGAAGAATTCATCTGGAAATGTAAAAATATAGAATTAGTAAACACTTTTAAACGATAAATGTTATTTTGCCTCAAAGATGCTCAAGGTAAAAGTCAACTGATAGAAAATCTGTTAGACTTTTTCACATTAGATGACGTTTATCAGCTGATTCTTACAAAAGTAATTCGAAACGAAAGAGTAAATAGTGCAATTTAAAAATGAGTTGGACATTCAGTCCAGCTTACCAGTTTCCATAAAGAATAGCTTTAGGTTGCTTCTCTAACGGGATTCATTAAAGAAAAGATTAATCTCTGAGAAATTTCAAGAGTTTTTTTGTTAGTCTTTGCGTTTCTAGCTGTACAAATCATATTTATGTCAACTTGGAAGGGGATGTTAGTGTATGGACGTTCTTGGACAGATGCTCATGGCAAAAGTCCATAGATAGAAAATCAGTTAGACTTGTTCCCATTGAATGACGTTCTTCAGTTGATTCTTAAAGTTAATTCGAAACGAAACAGTAAATAGTGCATATTAAAAATGTGTTGGACATTCAGTCCAGATTTTACCAGTTTCAATAAAGAATAGTTTTAGATTGCTTATCTAAAGGGATTTAGTAAAGAATATATTAATTTCTTAGAAGGTTTCAAAGGTTCCTTTGTTAGTCTTTACATTTCTAGCTGTACAAATCATATTCATGTTAACTTGGGTGGGGGTGTTAGTGTATGGACGTTCTTGAGATCGGAATTGGTAACTCTTATAGCTCTT
Source organism: Metellina segmentata (assembly GCA_947359465.1). Classification (NCBI taxonomy): domain Eukaryota; kingdom Metazoa; phylum Arthropoda; class Arachnida; order Araneae; family Tetragnathidae; genus Metellina; species Metellina segmentata. The sequence goes on along the minus strand of OX375880.1, from coordinate 60,607,177 downwards.
AGACGATCCTTATTCTATTTTGGTGCCACGGAAACCCAATTGGAAGATCAACAGATTAGAAACCGGATGATTGGGATATAGAAACTAGTTCCAACTAAAGACCATCGTATACATGAACGAAAGTCCACGTTAAGTCTGTTGTGTCTTCAAACATTCTCACTTTTGAATGGTGTGGAAGTTTGGGATGCCTGATCAAGTTTTTTTACTCGTCATCTGACCGTGGTTTAAATTACAAGGCGTTGTTCTTGGATCTTCCACTTCGGGATTGATCCCGGATCGTCGCCAATTGCTCTAGTGTAACGTTATTTAACTACCTACCTTATTGTGTTGGTTCTTTATAAAAGATAAAATGGATAGAAAATAATGTAAATATATTATCAATTTTAACAATATAGCTTCTATAACAATGAGGAAGTTGCACGTTTTTGTTTATATTTTTATAATATAGAAAATGAAAAAATTTGATGGAAATTATCTTTCTTTTTTACTTTTATATATCTAAAAGGTAAAATAAAAAAATTTATAGTTCGCACTATTTAGTTCATCTCAAAAACGTTAGTTTTCCTACATCGCTTCTTTTGACGTCACTGTGCCCCATAGTGGTCTGTTTAGTTTGATAGCGACATTGAAATAGCATGCAAAAAATTTGTAATTGATTGTTTAAAAATTAAAAGAGATAGCAATATGAAATGTCAACGCGCTAGACAAACGTAAACAATTATCGTGGTGCACAATGACGTCACGTGCAAAGTCATGTGCTTTTGCCGTATTTTTTGATTATTTAAAACTTGAAATTTTAATTTAATCCATTCTATGGGTTTTAATTGTCGCTTTTGAATATTTTGAAGATCAATCTATTAATGAAACACTGAAATGAGCATTTTCATCACTGGTGCAAGTTCCTCATTAGGATAAATATTATTAATTTACTCATTTATCATGTAGCTATTATATCCCTTAAACTGCATCCCCATCATCAGTTTAACTCTTACATTTACTTTTTATTGTGGCTTAGGCTAGTTTTTTTTATAAATTTGTATTAGTTTTTGTCTTTCTGTATTCTGCACTATAAAAACCAAACTAACCAATTACACACCTATTTATTCATACACGTCTCAAACAGACAACTCCAATTGCATGACAAGAAAAAGAAACAAAAGTATAGAACATGCAACAGACAATACAAAAACACAAAACAATTCTGCCAACTCGAACTACATCTTTTCAAACAAAACTGTTATTTGAATAGAACGAAAAAAGACGTTGGAATCAAAAATCACTATCGAAACATACAACCATCTACACATAAGTACAAAGAAAGTATCTACAACCAGTTTTCTTTCAAACTTTATATACAAAATTACAATATGTATAAACTCGTCAAAGTAAACAAGTGTTGGAGTAATGTATGTATTTTTAATTAACATCGCGCTGCAGAAACATAACAGCTCTCTAGGGGCATAACCGAAAGGAAAGATCCGAAGACAACATTACGTAATTTTCAACCACTCAAAAGTTAGGGTAAAAAAATTGTTCCATTAGTTGATTTTTCGAATAATTTTCGTTGAAAAATGTTTCCCGAAAAACTATTTTATCATGAATATTACAAGCAGATATAAATACCTTAAAATATTTATTTTAAATGCCTAGGTATATAAATATCACTATCCTTAATTCCATAAGGGAATTCTAAAAAGATTTCACACAACATACGGATATGTTTTCGGTATTAACACTGGAAACAAACAAAAAAAAAAGCATCGCAACTATTATGAGTTGTAATTGATTGTCCAGCCCCCTGGGGTTGAAATGGACTGTTTTCACCCACCTGAACCTCCCTAATGATCAAATACTGAACCCCAACAATCCTGATAAATTGCTGGGGTGGTGCAATCAGCAGATTAAAGGCATGGGACCTGTCACTTGTGGACATTTATGAAGCTTTATGGATAAAGACAGGTTGTTGTGGATTGCTGGTAGTCACTGCGAACACGTTGCTTTGAAGAAAAGGGAATGGGTATTTAATGCACACTCAGATTTTTGTCTGACGATGCCATGCAAGAATACGGAACAGATTTCCTGTCCCTTGCAGAGTTTAAGAAGTAAAATTTATTTACATCACTCTTCCAATACATGTGGTGAAATCATCGAGGCACTTTCAATTACCACTATTTATTTTCACCATTGATTCATCTATTGAGTTCCACTGTACAGATGGTGCTGTTCTAGTATCTTACCGTGAAGGAATTGATCCCGGACCATCGTAAACAGAAACGTGGTTAAAATATTAGATGGAGGTTTGAATAAATAGGAGAGGCATTCTTGTTTTACAAATTTTACACTAATGGTGTCTGCTTTACAAAGCTATGTAATTCCACTAACTAGGAATGATATGTTATAATTAACAAGTCTCAACACTAAAGGAAAATTAACTATCCATGTATCATCCATGCATTCAAAAAACTTATATCTATTATATTACTCGATAATCCGAAACCAATTTCTCTCGAAATGTTCCGAACTTTATACAATACTAGCAAAATACCCGACCTTACTCGGTTTGAATTGGTTTACTCTAGATTGAAGAAATAATCAAAATATATGACTTACGTTTTTTGTAGAATAAAAATTTATTTTAACATCTTTCGCCATCTTTATATTTTCTACAACTTACTTTGGACACAAATCCTACACATGCATATCCATTCATGTAATACATTTCACATGCATCGCACAATTGCTGTACGACGAAGCTACAAAATGGCGAAAGGTGAAACTAAGGTTACTACTATAAAAGACGATTTATAGGAAGATTTTGAATTCCCTTTCTTAAGTTCTTTTCATGTTCAACTCAATTAATTAAAATTACGATTTACGGCGAGTGCTCTCGCACTCATAGTCAACAAAACAATATTTTTTTACTTGTGGCACTCTTGCCTCCGGTATGCGACATTGTGAAATTTTGCAATCTTCTCCTGTCATTATTACGAATTTTTTAATGGAAAAAGTTCCAGTTTGAATTAATAAACATTATTATTCTTTCAATAACGGCATTATTCTTTAAATAACGGCATTATTCTTTAAATAACGGCATTATTCTTTAAATAACGGCGTTATTCTTTCAATAATGGCATAACTACACTTAAAATTTACTGAAAATTTATACTGACTTACCTAACATTTCTAAGTCTAATACTTTGTGGTGCTGTTGCGTGTGATGAGAAGGAAAACACATTTATTAAAATAATAAATATTTAAAACAGGAAACAGCAAAGTAAAACAAAATAAAAGATGTCGCAAAAAATTGTTCTAAAGATATTAATTTGTGATTCAATTTTATCTCTTGATCTCCGCACAGTTGCCACAACTTACAACTAAAAGTGTACAAAATTTAGAAATGTGAAATGAATTCAGAGCGAAAGAACCAGAAAAAATATCACTGGTCGCGCGATCTTGTTCATTCGCGTTCCATTGAAAAATATCGTCTGTCCCAAATATTCGGAAATCGTTTTCATTGCGCAAAGAATAAAAATAAGACTCGAAATAAATGAAGTATCAGAGATGAAATTCCATAAAAAAAATATAATTTTTTGAAGAATAATTACTTTTTCAGCAGTACTGGTAAAGCAATCGAAGTAATCGTAATATTCAATAGACATTTCAATTTTTCCAAAACTACCAAATTATGGTTCATTTAAGTATACTTACTCAGGTGTTTTAGCATGAAACTCAACTAAATATAACAATAAAGAAATGTTTAATATTGCGTTCACTAAACTAATAGATAATGTATAAAATAAAATACAATGCAATCAAATATCTGGAATACAATTCATGTGATGTGTACAGAAACACACAAACACAAAATCGAGCATAGAACAGAAAGACAGACAGCCAGATTTTCGCAACCAATGCCACTCACTAAATGAAGATAAGTACTCACCGTATGCAAATTTTCATGAAAATATCTTAAACCGCGTGGACATGTATAGGGCACAACATACAGACAGACAGACATACACCAAACGAGAAAAAGAAGCGGATTCGGCATCAGAAGGGTCCAAAACGGATAGAAAATATTGAATGTACAAACAAACACTCCATTCTTATTTATATAGATCACATCATCCATGTATTCAACCCTTAGTTTCTCTTATATTCCTTGATATTCCAAAACTAATTAGTTTTATTTTCATGAAAACACCAATTAATATATATGCAAATATTTTACATTTAACTATTCTCATCATATAAATCTGACAGATTAATTTCCAAAAGATAGAGTGAATATTAATAATAATTTAAAATAGTAATAATATTTTATTTAAATTTTATAGTGACAATGAAAAATATTTTTAAGTTTCGTTACTTGCATATATACTCTCCTCCTCTCTCATTTAATGTTCCATAATTTTTTATTTTTTTGTTTTAGAAATTTTAAACTAACGTTGATTCGACTAAATAGGTATGTCATATAGAAGTAAACAAGTTTGAAAACCAAAAATAGAGAAAAGATCTATCTATTATTGATACATTCAACAAGCTTTAATTTTACAGTGTTTTATAATCCGAAACAAATTAGCGTTCTAGATATGTTTCGAAAATGATCCATATATCATCTTATTTTATATATCGTCCACTTGGAGCAAAAACTCTTTCATTGACAAGCGAGTGTGAATACAACCAAAGACCGCCGTGTGTATAAGGGGTGCACGTTAAATCTGCCGTGGCCCCAAATGTCCTTACGTCGATGTGAAAGTTTGGAGACTGGGGTGCCAGCTCAGGTGTTACCTCGTCATCTGACCGTGGTTAAACAATACTTTGTCCTTTGTTCTTTCACTTGGAGATTGATCCCTAAACTGTCGCCAATAGGCCGTTGTGTATCACCAGTGTGATGCTAATTAAAATACCAACCTACCTACGTATACTTGACAGCAAAACTTACAGTATATTGGATAGAAACTATTAGATTTTAGATAAAAAAAATTATTTTGTAATACAGTTATATTTTCATTTGAAACGATTTTACGAAGACAGTTTATTTCTCCATCATCATGGGAATAAATAACTATTTTGTGTCAAAAAAGCTTTTATTAAAAGCCAACGTTATATTCAACACATATTTAAAGTTCATTTTACATTCTTTGATACTTCAAAAGTAATTATTGATTCATTTGCACTAAAATATCAATTAATTTTGTATTCAAAGAGTTAATGTTTAAACTGTACATCCACATATATATCTGACAGCGAGTTGTTACTAAAACATAAAGTGAGTATTAATAATAATAGGATATATAGTAATGATAATGTATTTACATTTTATAGTGCACATGCAAAATTTACAGATAATTTGTAAGTTCATCATCATTTTCCCATCTCATTTAATATTCTATAATTCTATGAAGTACTTCGTTCCTTGTTTCGCTGTCATCGCATTTTAAAGAAGAAAATACCACTCGCGTGTTAATCTTGTTAATGGAAAGTTCAACAATCTGAGTGCAAGTATTATAATCCTCAGGGTACGAAACGACGCAAATGTTCAGAATATTAGCAGAGCTTTGCGATTCGTTAAACGACTGCACGTGGGTTCTAACTAGGCGTTTCGATCTTGTTGCCAGGTCCTGGATGAGAAATCTAAGGGGAAATCAGAGAATAATTCTGGCAAACGATTTTGTGGTTATGACTTCCGTGTAATCCGTAAAATGGAAATGTTGGAGAGCTCTGTTTTACATTCTATAACGCCGAAAGCATTTGCATTTGTGTTATTGCTTTCAAAAGCGTCATGTATCGCGATATTTAAATTTTTGGTAGTTTGAAATAAACCTTTTACTGGCACACATGTGCTGTTTTAATGCATTCCAGGTGTACCATTTTCAAATTAATTTCGCTTAGTCTAACGGTAAATTTGACATTGACTTTTGTGTTCCTAAAATTGAGTTAAACCTTTAGCAGGTGCGGTATCTGTCAAATTAGTCAGATATATCTTCAACGTTTCGGCAGGAGTTGCTCAACAACCACTAAAGAAATAATATGACTACCCCCTGACGTCTGAGACTTAAACACATCTACTCACAGGACGAGTTCATTTCATTTTAGAGGGTAATTGGTAAATTTTAGCGTCGTACTAGAGCAATACAACGGGCTTTTGACTACGGTCCGGGGTCCCTTCAGGGAAAGACCCGAGGATAACACCTCGTAATTTTGAACCACGGTCAGATGACGAGGTAACACCTGAGCTTATACCCCATTCTCCAAACTTCCACACCAACCCAAAGTGAGGACTTTCGTCCAAGACAGATTTAAGATGCAGCAGCCGCATCTACACCATACGCTTACAAACATCCATGCCCGGACCCGGATTCGAACCAGGAACCTTCCGATCTAGAGGCTAGCACCTTAACCACTAGGCCGGTTGGTCGGCCATTTTGGAGGGAAATAGATAATCTCTATAAAATTTATTTCAAATCGATGTGAATGTCTCTGTGGATAGACGAAATTTAAGTGCCAAAACTAAGCAAATAATTTTTAATTTTTGCAGTGTTCCACAGAAAACCAATGACAAACAAATTTTACACAGTTAAGGGAGAACACTTGACAAACAATGAATCACTTATCGCAGAAAATGGTTCTGAGTTACGAACAATTTTTGTTTCTGTACAGCGTTTCAAGAACATTAAAAGAACACAAATAAGACCACCAAACTCACAAATGAGTGGGAATCAAGAAACGAGGACAAAATTCGAACATTGCTGTGGTGAGTTTTCAGTGGGAATAAATATAAAATATTTTCAAAGTAGTAATGTTATTTCATGAATCCCTTTTAAGTATATTAGACTATGGTTACAAGACATCGAAACAAGAGTAGAATTTGCGTGCGTCAGCCGTATTCTATTGGAAATTTTAAACTGTTCAGATTTTTCAGAGATCATCAATTCAGTTGAAATGTTGTATTGCTTGAATAGCTTTGTGCATCAAAAATGTGTTTACCATTAACGGCAGTTCATGAAATTCTGTGTTCGGTCATTTTTTATTTAAGATATATTTTGTATTTGTAATACTGTTATTTCTTTTTTTGAACGCTACGTATTTGACTGTTTCAATGTAAGAGTTTTTTTCTTATATTCATACTCCATGAATTTAGTGTATTTGGCCGTCTCTCCGTGAAATGTCAGGAATTACAATTGAGTTAGTCAGGAACTCCCCCTCTGTCTCTCTCTCTCTCTTCCAGTTTTAGGTCTTGTAACCCTTAGTTGAGACTTGCATATGAATGAAATAAAAGTTAATTCATAAATATTTTTCATTGAAGCTGATCGAACAGTAGAGTATTGCGGTACATAGCTATATTTGGCCATTCTGTATCAAACACAAGACAGACAATATCAAGTAATAGACATTAGCACACATTATTAAAGCTAGAAAGAAACGTCACATATATATGATTTTACACGATTTTAAAGAGTTAAATAACTAAATAATGGTAATATATTACTCTTATAAGGTACGAAAGGGGCTTAAATTCCAAGAGCCTCTCATAGGATGAGTTCCAGGTAGTCATTCTTTTTTGCGAATCTAAAGGATCAAGCAAAAAATGTTCTTAAAGTAGATTGTACGTAAGGGAAATTTAAAGTTTTTCTGTCGAAGTGTGTTGCAGAAGTTTGTAACATCGATTCTTGAAATTGGTGTTCCTTTAAACGAACATCGACAGTATTTCATTATAAAATTATATTTGGATATACCATTCCCAATACCTTCCCATATCTAAATGTCGCTTATCTTCGCTGCATTTCTCTCTACTGTGTTCCTTGTGTGTGTTTGTCATCTTCTGCCTTATCTTCTTGTCTGTATCTGTCTTGTTTTTGTACAACTTGGTAAAATATGTACCATGATGCATCATAAAACCCAAACAACCACATACTCAGACTTACTGATTGCATGATTCATATTGCAAAGTGTACTTCTCAATATCCCCTTCTCTTAATACAAGTGACTGATCAAAACGAGTGGTCTGTATGTCATTCAAGTAACTGATCCATCCCAAAGTCCATCCTGTTTGTAGGGTATCGGACACGATGGATCACTTCCATGATGACTGCTTTTAACGGACTGTTTTTGTCCTTTTTTTTCTCTCTTAAAACTATATGTCATGTTCCATGATCGATTGCGTTGAATATATTTATTTAAGTCATCAGTAGTGCTCACTTCCTCAGTTTTCTAATAGTGACTCCAATTTTTGTTAAATATTCAGATTAAATAGAAGGTTCATTAGTTTCGTTTTGTGAGTATAGTAGGATGTGAATGTTTTGAAAACATCGATGTTTTTTAAAAAACATCGATGTTTTGGTAACATCGATGTTTATACGTGTCGATGTTTTTTCTTTGTCGATGTTTTATTTTTAAATGAAAAAAGTACCGTTATAAAAATTTAAAAAATAACCAAGTAGCATAATTTTCATAATCAGCAAATTGAACATACTTTTAGAACAAAGTGACCAAAGGTGAAGGGTCTGAAAAGTAGGGATACGACGTCAATGTCGTAGTTTTATAAAAAACATCGATGTATTGGAGCTGATGTCACATCACTAGTTGCTAAACCAGTCATAAGAAATGGGATAAAACGTTTAAATGCATTGAATTTTAAAAACAAAGAAAGTTTGGGGGCGATGCATTATCAACATCGATGTTTCAATTTTGAACATCGATGTTTTGCTGTCGATGTAGCATCACTAGGTGCTAAACCAGTTTTAAGAAATGAGGAAAAAAGTTTGAATTCACTGAATTTTAAAAACATCGATAGTTTTGGGGCGATGTATTTCCAACATCGATGTTTTGCTGTCGATGTTGCATCCTTAGTTGCTAAACCAGTTTTAAGAAATGGGGAAAAAAGTTAAAATACCCTGAATTTTAAAAACATCGATATTTTTGGAACGATGTTTTATCAACATCGATACTTTAATTTTGAACATCGATGTTTCAAAACATCGATGTTTTGCTGTCGATGTCGCATCCCTAGAGTATAGTAGGTGTTCCAAATATCGCCTACCCTAACTATTTCTCTGAATCTTCGCCTCCTGGGTTGTGAAATCAAGCTGGAAACTAAATGAATATCACTAAGAACTATTATCCTTTGATGTCCAAAGATCAAATACCTTCTTTACATACGCCAGTTGAAGCTAACTAGTAAAACTTCAGAAAGTTTCACTAGATAATTTGAACAGTAGGTTCCTAATATGGTTTATCCCTGTTCCTACTCACATCCACCAGGCGAAATTAGGAGCTACTATTAAAAACGAGTTGCTAGTAGAGCATACCTACCTTTAGTATTGAATATAATTTCGAGTCATATGAACGAAATTATGATTTGGAAACACTTACCTGGATCTTCCCTGCATTGATTAGAGACATAAAATACGTTGATCACAACCTCAAATACTTCATATGCAATAGTGTTGTTGATATAACTGATAGGAAACTTGCCGATGGCGCTACGTGTGGCAAAACCCTAGAACGTCAAGATACCTACATTAACTCATATATGTCTCCATAATAGCTTGCAAGCATGAATAGGCGATATTAAGCACAGGGGTGATATTTGGAATACATACCCTAATAGTATCATGACTCATTATCCTCATTAAGTAATTTACAAACAAGGTAGGTAGGTATCTAGTTGACGTTGCAATACATGAAACAATACGACGGGCTATTTTCGACAACCAGGGATCAATCCCGATATGAAAGTGCCAAGTACAACTCATAATTTTGAATCAAGGTCCGATGACAAGGTCAACCACTGAGTTCGAACCTCGCCCTCCAAACTTCCACACGATGTCAAAGTGAGGACATTTGAGGCCACGATATATTTTACGTGCTCTAGCCCCCGTCTCCACGATAGTCTTGGGTTGAACCTAGTTTGGAATTCACATCCCTAATATTGCTATTTTGACTCTGTAAGAGTGTACCTTCAGTATTACTGGCCGAATATTTTATAAGATATACAATTTCGAATACTTTATTTCGTAAAACAATGTTTTCGTCTAGATATAGACGATTAGTGACGGTTTATTTTTGTGGAAGTAGGTCGGTAATCCAATTCACTTCGCACTGGTGCAACACACTATTGACGACGGTCCGGAATCAATCTCGAATGGAAGTAGTCGAGGATATCACCTCGTTGTTTTGAAGCACTGTACGATGTTTTGCTGTCAACACTTGATCTGGTACTCTACTCTCCAAACTTCCACACCAGGCCAGCGAGAGGAAATTCGAGAACATGACAGATTTAATGGGTACCAGCCCACGTACACGACATTCTGGGGTTGGACCCATTCCGGTTGCTTATACGCGACTCTGTGACTGGTCTACTATAGCCCCAATTCCTGAGAAGGGAGGTTGTGTCTTGTTCATTCCTCTTTTTGTCATTCCGTCGATGAACGTAATGTTCATCTTACTAATTAATAAAGCAAAACACATTATTGTCATAGATTACATAAATATCTATCTATAAAGGTTCAATGTGTTCGAATTTCCAAGTTCGCAAATACAAAAGGTTCAAATTTCTAGGTTGACAAATGCAAGGTTTTACATTGGTAGATCCACTTACTGCTGTTACAAAATGCTTATAAAAACATATATACACAGTGATTCATCGTACAAACTTTTAGTGGAGGGGTATAAAACCCCAAAACAATACAGAATCACATAGGAATGTGTGGCCGGTAACCCCAACCTGAACAGCTGGAGGATAAACGAAGATGCAGATAAATGACAAGCCAATAATTGGTGGAAAAACTTTCTTTAACGATACTTTACACCAGGACAGTACGTGTACACGTTAAGTTTCACAACAAGTGCTCAAAGTTCTTACCATCCACAGTTATTTATGCACGCTTGACGGCGCTGTTATCTGCTGGAGGGCGCTGTTCGCCAGCGCTGTAGTATGGTACACGTCTGTTCCGGTACCGTTCGTCTTACAACCTTGCCGCAGCCCTTCCGTTGCTGTAAACTGCACCGTATACAAGGTGCATGTCCGCCATTTCAGTGTTCGTAAATTGTTGCATGCTTTCCGTACTCAATAGGAACTTTAAATGACTAGTGCTGCATTCCAATTACAGCGCTGGCGAACAGCGCCCTTAAGCGTGTATAAGTATGGATGGTAAGAACTTTGAGCACTAGTTGTGAAACTTAACATGTACACGTACTCTTCTAGTGTAAATTATCGCTTATTAAAGAGTTTTTCCATCCATTATTGGCTTGTCATTTATGCATCTTTGTGTAAACTCCAGCTGATCAGGTTGTCACACATTCCTATGGGATTCTGTATTGTTTTTGTGTTTTTTATTTTCCCTAAAGTTTGTACGTTGAGTTTTGAATAACCCTGTATTTAAAGGTAGGTTTTAAACCTTTTACGCTAAATATTCACAAAAAAGGAAATGCAGAGAATAGCAATAACGGATACATGCCAAACCTGTACTTATATTACAACGAATCAGTAGTGACTGTAACTAAGTCCTTTACAGATTTCTATACATGAGGTTCTTTCTGTCTTATTGCAATAAAGAGGTGTTTAAAACTTTAGACCATCTATCAATACTAACTATTTCTTAAGCAATTACTTTTTCACACAATCGTTTATTACCCGAAATTTTTTTCAATCCTATTACTCAGAACCCTTTTAACTTTTTATTTGTATTATTTTGGGTAAATGAAATGGAGTGGATTTCAATGTGTTTCGAACATGGCTTCAGAGACTAAATATGATTGTTTCTTAGGTATATAAGCCGTCAGTTTAAAAATTTAACAGGAACACTATATTAAATGTAAATTAACTTTTGTTTGAATTCTAACTATTTGATTTCATGTCTACATAACCTTTTGTTCAAGAAGCGAATATATTTATCACTCACTATTTTGTCAATAAATTTACTATTTCAGCAAATCGAAATATACGTTATCATACATGGAAATTCTAATGAGAAGGGAACTAAATTTGATTCTGAAAGGCACCCAAATAAATTAAATTAGTTTCATAACCATTCAAACATGTGACACTCTTGAAATAATTTAGATTAGTGGTCGTCAAATGTATTCTCGCTTTTACAATATTCGGATTTTAATCCTCTGTTGCCATATTTCCTACACACAATTAATTCCAGATTCCCCTGGTAAAATATTCCATTCAGTAGAGACCAAACACTACACATTTTCATTTCATGCCACTGTACTATGATTAACAATTGAAATGCAGTCCTTTATGTCGAGTTTTGTAAAATCTGTTTTGCGAATCGTTTATTTTCTGCCATTTTCAAAGTTGTGGAAACAGAATTAAATGTCAAATCAATAAGGTAGCTTCCCGTATTGCTGATTTATTCTAAAGTAGGCAGCTACACCCCCTTTCTATTTCTCCATTTACATGATGGAAAAACATTATATGGCGTATCTTTGTTACATCTCTCAATTGAGCTACAAAAAACTCAAACTTTCTAATGTATCTGTAGCATGTTTTGACAGATTATCCCGTTTGACATATGTATGAATAAAACGTAACAAATAAAATAAGATGATATTCTTAGCTTGGTAGGACGTTGAGTTAGCGTCGCTTTGGTTGATTAACGTTCATGAAGATCTGGTCAGTTTTGCTGATGTCGAAGTACCTATTTCGAACAACCATAAACAGGTAATCACATAATAAAACAATATAATAATAAATCAATAAAATAATAAATTAATAAAATAATAAATCAATAAAATAATAAATTAATATACTAATAAGTTCATATAATAATAAATTCATATAATAATAAATCCATATAATAATAAATAAACATAATAAAAAAAACACGAAATAAAAAGTAACAAATAAAATAATATGATGTGCATAGCAAAGTAGGTAGGTTGTTGAATTAACGTCGCTTTGGTTGATTAACGTTCATCAACATCTGGTCAGTTTTGCTAATGTCCAGATACCTAGTTGGGACAACCGCATCATAAATGAATGTAATATAGTATAAATATGATATAAATATAATATAAATATGATATAAATATAATATAAATATAATATAAATATAATATAAATATAATATAAATATAATATAAATATAATATAAATATAATATTAATATAATACAAATATAATACAAATATAATATAAATATAATATAAATATAATATAAATATAATATAAATATAATATAAATAAAAAATATATAATATAAACCGTAACAAATACAATAATATGATGTGCTTAGCAAGGTAGGTAGGTAGTTAAAGTAACGTAGCTTTGGTTGAGTAACTTTCATCAAGATCTAGTCAGTTTTGCTAATGTTGAGGTACCAATTTGGGACTACTATAAACAGGATTTAAAGACACTAAATTTTCGCATGAACAGACAATGAATTTTTTAATGGGAATGAATATTTCCAAATAACAAACACTCAGATATAAAAGATGCCTTACAGCTTAAGTTGAGTTGGGAAACCATGTTGGCCTCTGCCACAAAAACCTCAATGGGCCTCTCCTTTCAACCGAGCCTCGTTTTAATCGACCACTCCGATCCCCTCAGAACAAACCCCATCGAAAAAATGACTTCGTGATCCCGCGAGAGTTTGAACAATCACGTGCTCAAATAAAAAGGCAAACCAACAAAAGGCCACGTGGAAAAAGAAACAAGAAACAAAGGTGCGCCGATACCCAAGCCACTATCGGAATCCGATGGCCATCTGGTTGGAAAAAGCGCCTCTGTGTTTTCTTCAATTTGATTGCGGCCAAGAGGACACGAAATAGTGAATTTGATATTCCCTGAAGATTTATCAGTCCACTGACTGCAATTCAATGACACAGCGTGTTGTATCTGAAAAGAACGGGGGAAATAAACCGGGCTCTTCTATAAACTGATAGCTGATTCTCTCTTAAAACGCTTCTTTTGAGTTGTTCTCGGATCGATTGTGGAAGAAAAGATCTGTACTTAATGGCATTGAAAAGTTTCGCTGTGTAGAGGGATTCGAAGTAATCAGTTGAAAGAACCTATCACCTTTGGCCTTAATCGACTCGATAAGTGTAATTTACAAGCGATTTGCAGTTATAAGAAATAAAATAATTCTTTACAAATAATCGTTTCATGTGTATTCCATGAGAGGGATTTTCATTGTCAAAAAAGGAAAACGACAGAATTATTTTCGTGTCTGTCCACCTCGAGAATTGGTGGAAACAAAAAATTATCACTGCCATACATATGGACCTTATTCTATGTATCATAAGGGATTTGTACCTAATGGTATTGAAACGTTTCGCTGTGTAGAAATATTCGAAGTAATCAGTTAAAACAACCTATCAGCCTTAATCGACTCGATAAGTGTAATTTACAAGCGATTTGCAGTTATAATAAATCAAATAATTCTTTACAAATAATCGTTTCATGTGTATTCCATGAGAGGGATTTTCATTGTCAAAAAAGGAAAACGACAGAATTATTTTCGTGTCTGTCTACCTCGAGAATGGGTGGAAACAAAAAATTATCACTGCCATACATATGGACCTTATTCTATGTGTCATAAGGGATTTGTACCTAATGGTATTGAAAAGTTTCGCTGTGTAGAGGTATTCGAAGTAATCAGTTAAAACAACCTATCAGCCTTAATCGACTCAATAAGTGTAATTTACAAGCGATTTGCAGTTATAAGAAATCAAATAATTCTTTACAAATTATCGTTTCATGTGTATTCTATAAGAGGGATTTTCATTGTAAAAAAAAGAAGCCAGACAGATTTGTTTTCTTGTCTGTGTACCACAAGAGAATTGGTGGACACAAAAAATTATCCCTGCCATATATATGGACCTTATTCTATGCACCACAAGTGATCTGTACCTAATGGTATTGAAACGTTTCGCTGTGTAGAGGTATTCGAAGTAATCAGTTGCAAGAACCTATCAGCCTTAATCGACGCGATATATGTAATTTAGAAGCGATTTGCAGTTATAAGAAATCAAATAATTCTCTACAAATTATCGATTCATGTGTATTTCATGAGAGGGATTTTCATCGTAAAAAAAGAAAACAGACAGAATTATTTTCGTGTGTGTCTACCATGAGAATTGGTGAAAACAGAAAATTATCCCTACCATACCTCTGGACCTTATTCTATGTAACATAAGGGATCTGTACCTAATGGTATTGGGAAGTTTCACTGTGTAGAGGTATTCGAAGTAATCAGTTGAAAGAACCTATCACCTTTAGGCTTAACCCATTAACGACTGACGTAGCGTTCTCGCAACATTAATGAAAACATTTTTTTTCTAATTCTGTATTGTGTTTTTTTGTATAATTTTTTTGTATATTGTAGACAAAGTTTCAATGTCTCCAGTGAAAAAAAAGTGTTTTTCTCTCAATGCAAGATTTTATAAAAGAAAAATTCTAAAATTGTCACTTTTTTATGATTTTTTTACTCTAATTTTGAAAACATCTCACATATGAAAGAACAATTTAAAGGACTTCATGAAGAGACGCTTATGTTTTAGACACATAGGTCTGCAAAATAGCATAAAAAATAAGGTTACTATTTTCTCTTTGTTTGTATAAATATACATTTTTGAAATGTTGCGAAAACGCAACGTCAGTCCAAAGCTGTGTCTTTATGAACATTTGTCCGAAAACAACGGCTGTCGAATAAAACGGGTTTTAATTGCGAATGAAGCTTTAGAATATATGAGAGTTAGATAATGAAATGTTTCTGAATTTTCATCAAATGAAGACTGTCAAGGTCAAGCATAGTAGTGATATAGTAGTGATTCACTCCCCCCTTCCCAGAACTCCTGACTTACTGACCAACGAGGAATGCATTGATGACGATATGTTAGGAGACAATTTGCCGAGACCGAAATATATATCTGGTGTTATCGAACTTTTTTCTTCAAAAAAACTCAAATTTATCGGATCCATCACAAAATAATAAACATTTGTCTAAATCACCTAAAAAAAATATTGCTTGGAGAAATTTGCCTCCCGTATACACACTAATTCCTGCTGACAAAGAAACCGTAGAAAAAGCAAAAAAGGAAGTAATTATACAAAAATAGCATGATCTAAAGCCAGTAGATGTATTTTTACAGTTATACAATCAGAATCTTTTGGAACATATTACTCAAGAAAGTATAAATATGCACAACAGAAAATCTTCAAAATATGTCCTCTTTATGTTCCTATATTGAAGCATTTTATAGGATTTCTGCTTTACATTGGCTATGTATGTCTTCCTCAAGAGAGACTTTACTGTCCAGTTGCAGAAGATGTCAATTGTCCATTACTACGCACATCACTAACACGTTCTATGCATTCTACTATCAAACACAATTTGCATTTAGCGGATAACAATGTATTGGATAAAACAGATAAAATGGCTAAAGTTCGTCCATGTGTAAACATTTTAAAAGCCAATTTCATGCAGTGGCGTGTGTTTTTTCATCAAATCTTTCTATCAATGAAGAAATGATACCTTATTTCGGTAGAATTCGTGCAAAATGTTTCTGAAAGTAAAACCCGTTCATTTCGGGTATAAAGTTTGGCATTTGTGTTCTTCTGAAGGGTACTTATATCATTTTGATATATACTCAGGTAAATATGTAGATAAAACGACGGATCTGGGTTAAGTGGAAACGTCCTTTAAGTGTAGTCGAAGTTCCTTCAAACCACTATATATACTTTGAGAACTTTTTACATCACATATGTTGTTGTCGAAATTGAAAAAGTCATGGTTTCATGCCACTGGAATGACAACAGATTAGGAAAATGTCCTATTACACCTGTAATCAAAATGAAAAAAGAACAACGTGGAACACATGACTTCGTCTTGATAAGGAACATAGTATCGCAGTAGTTCGCTGGAACGAAAATTCCGTTGTTACTCTATGGCCACCAACTTTGATACAATCAATCCATCTTCAATGGCCTAGAGATACAAAAGAAAATAAGGAAATCCGCATCTGTAAAGCAACGTAAACTCATCGTGGATTACAACAAACATATGGGTAGGGTGGACCTGCTTGATAATTTCGTTGCAATGTATAGAGTGCAAGTAAAGGGAAAGAAATTGTAGTGGCCAAGGATCTCAAAAGTCATGTATTATCGAGAAATATCTAACAAACCAAAGAAAAAGATGCAAAAACTGTAGTAGCCAAACAATAACTTTATGTAGAAAATGTAATGCCCCGTTACATAGCAAGTGCTTCAAAGATTTAAATCTTTCCCAAAAGTAGTCGGTTTTGACTGACGTTGCGTTTTCGCAACATTTTGTATCTTTTATACAAATAAATGTTTTTTTCATGTTACTTTTTTTTGTCTTAATTAAACTCTGATAAAAAATTATAAGACTCTAATAAAAATGATTTTTGTACATTTCCTTCAAGCGAAAAGTAGTGCGGTCGTTAATGGGTTAATCGCCTCGATAAATGTAATTTACAAGCGATTTGCAATTATAAGAAATCAAATAATTCTTTACAAATTATTGTTTCATGTGTATTTTATAAGAGGGATTTTCATTGTAAAAAAAGACAGATTTGTTTTCGTGTCTGTCTACCACAAACTAATTGGTGGATACAAAAAATTAACTTTGCCATATATATGGACCCTGTTCTAGTTTCTATAGGGGTTGGTTGGGTTTTATGATGCAAGGGCCATATTTGGCCATGCTGAACAAAACACAATACAGAAAATGTCAAATGATACATATAGACACGCACATTTATAGTTACTGACACAGAAAAGAGAAATACAACCATGGAGGAATCTAACTTTTGGCATTAATCTCATTTGTGTGTTTCAATACTATGACTATAGAATTTATTCTTTGAATATTTCCTAGCAAAATACGGAAATCGCTATCGAAAACATCCCAACTCAAGTTACCGGACGTACAGAAAAAACATTCCATTTCAGAAACACTACTGCCACCTATTTTTAAGCTAGGATAGATGCATTCTGTACATATTGTTGATTGCCGTTCACATGAGGATGTGTTGATAGTTATTGCTCCGCAGTAGAAATGGGTTTATCGCAGAAGGGGACTATACGCTGCAGCATAATGTTTAAAAATGTAACAAAATAATGAAAATAAGAGACAAAATGTATTATTTTTGCATGATACTTCATCACTAACAAATATTTAATATACATGAATTATTATAAGCTGGTTGCAATGATGTTATAAACAATACTTTAAACATTTTATTTGTGGGTCACCTTCGTCACGTCAATATCGGACTAGATTGGCAAAAACTCAGACAACAAATTAGCAATTTCATCATCTGTTAGAGGCTTATTAGATTGTATTTTTCTTTCTGAGAGGGGGAGGGGTGAAGGCCCTGCAGAACAATCGTCTCTGTAACTCATTTTTCTAGATTTTTTTTAAATAAATAATAAAGGCTATAAATTCGAAACAACATACCTTTATAACTTGCTTCTACCCTTACCTCTACATCAATACCAGCAGACACACGTGCTATAAGGCCGATTGAAGCGGATAATAAATGTTAAGGCACAGCTATTTCCGCGCTGGGGCGTGGTTGCCTCTTTAGCGTTGAGGCCACATCACGCGCTATCACGAGATAGGAATCGAATGTGTTAAGAACCTCTCTTGAGGTTGTAAGATTCAGATATGACAAAGACAATTCAAACTAAATGAAATCCGTCTCTCCTCAATGGACCTCATTTGAACAATAAGCGATTGTATGTTGCATATTTTCAAATCGATCAAGATAAACATATTTTGCTGAATATTTATTAATTGAATGTGTTCAAACATCTGACAGAAGTTTGCATATTAAGGTACGATTGTAAGCAGGTTACGACAATTTGCATTGAATATCAAGTTGATCAGCATTAGAACACACAACCATAAATGATCATCTATCTGTCATGGTTGGTGAGTTGTAAATACAATTACCCCAATCCATTAATCTGGACTGTCCAAACATGAACATAATACATCCATCCAAACTTGAATAGATAGTTGTGATACTGAAAGATTTGGAGGTGATAATGGCCTTTTCTATAGAAATTCATCACGGTAGGAGACAAAATATAAAACTTCGTATGACCAATCGCAAACGATGATCAATTCGAAACCTACCAACCACTGCGCTGTCGAAGACCCCCTCCAACTCACCCCCCTTGACGTTGCCACCGTGTCATGATAAACGAGGGGGATTCAGTCATTGTCAACCCTTAATTAGATTGAGGAGGAGAGGGTTTGACTTTCAGGATTGAAATTTCTCGCTTGCTGGGAGGGCAGAGGGGTGGAGGAAGGGGTGGTGCAAGCGATACCTTGAATAAATGAGTCGGAAAATCTCGGTCGTGTATGAATTTGCTGATGAAGACGGGTTGCCCTGATGTGAGGGGGTGAGATTCGAAAGTTCGAGAACCCTCTTTACCCTCGGGGGAGCTGTACGGTTGCGAAACTTGGCTCCCTCCCGCAAAGAAATCGTTTGCCGGGGAAGACAGAGACAAACGATTAATTTGTGTCTGGGGGGAGGGATAGGTTTGTTTCCCAAGGTCATTTGCTTTGAAGTTTCGTAGAAGAATTGTTGGTTCGTTAGGATAAAATGCAATTTGCAAGTTGTTTCGTTTGGTGTTTTTGGTTCTGTTCGTTTAGGAATTTAATTTAGAATGGTCCTTTTGGAATACTTAATTTGGAACTTGAATTCTGCACATACGTAAGTGAAGCGAAATATTATGCTATCATTAATAAGATTTGGAGGTAATATTCAAATTTAACAAGAACATTCTTCTGAAAATATTTTAGAATTGAACGATGTTTATGTATATACTAGTTGCTGTATCCTGAATATTAATCGCTATTTGAGGGAAACTCAAAATACTTTAAATCTATCGATAAAAACAGGTTTTGATGTATGTAATGAATCAGTATGTATATGCTACGATAAATATTTTACTTGATTACTTATTCTGTGAAGAAAAATATTCAATTACAGAAACAACATCCAAATTGATTATGCAAGAGACGTACACAAATAAGGTCCTTAATAGATCAAACAAAATATTTAATTGAAGCAGATTCTAATTGTTATGAAATAAAAAATAAATAAAGCTCAAAAAAGAATAATACAGTTTAAAAATCTAGTATTTCAATAAATAAACTAACTATAGTAAATAATATATTTGTTTATTCGTGATATTCTAATTTTTTTAACATTCTATCTTCGTTAGATACATTGTACATTTATAATAGAAACATGGTTTTTATTTCACAAATAATTGTATTTTTCATACTTAGGAAACATTTTATTGTTGCACTGTTGTTAATATATCCCATTTATTTCATTTCTATCAACTTCTAAGCATTTTACCAAAATTCCCCTAATTCCTTTTGAAATATATAAAAATATATTTAATGTAGAAAATATATTGGTTTATGTATAATCTTAGACCAGACTAATGTATTAATTAAAAAACCTGGAAAAGCTATTAATCATTTTAAGTAATTAATTAAGTGTTGAGTATGTTTGTCTAGAACATAAATGTTATACTTAGTATTGAAAACCATTTATCTTCACATATATTCGGAAATGAATCACTGTTATCTTTATATTTATAAATTTGGCTACATTTCATAAACAGTTAATTGTAAATTGTAGAATAAAATTTGTACTACGTATAATTTTAGTTTTAGCATTTCATGTTTAAATGCATTAGAGCAATTGCCGCTGTCTAGTATATACATTATATATATTATTACACTTTTCCTACAATCTCAAAATGACTATTCTAATCAAGGAATAGCTACTAACAATGGTTAACTTAAAAGATCTGCGTGAAAGTGATAGCTGTGAATGACTAGGTCTCCTTTTTTGCATGCTTTTAAATCTACCAAAAACTGCAAAGAACACCCATTAAAAAGTCACGATTTTAAGCATCAATTAGTTTAACTTTCTTATATTATAATTGTATTCTAGTACAACATGTCCACATTTTATAAATACTGTGTAAACTTAACTGCTATATATGTGCGATGTTAACTGTAAGCACATTCGTTAGTTATTTATATAGTTGAATACACCTATCAAATAACGATATTTCAAGATTATTTTAAATTACTATTCCAGTAAAAAACATTAACAAAAGCCATAATTCATCTATTTGTTTAGTAAACTAAATCGTCAAATACAGTCCCGGATTAATTTTAATTTCACAATATGAGAAATTTGATGGTAATGGAAGTAGAATTAAAATCATATTTACGTTGCTTGCTATGATGCTACTCATGCAGGTAAAGTTTGAATATTCCCTAAAATGTCGAGGTTTCACCGTTGTTCTATCATTGTGAATAAAATGTTCGACGCAAAGTCACCAACTGTACAAATGTTTTTTTTTCTTTAATTCATTGTATTATTTTTACAACTTATTAACCTTCCAAGTAGTTTCGACGAGATATCTCGTCGATAAAGATCTCACCAATATTGATGATGACGAGCTATCTTGTCAACATGATGATGGGTTTGACATTTATTGATAATGAAGAGATCAAGATCAGGTCATATTTTCCCTTTGACGATATATATCTTCCATTAAAATCTTGCCAGTTTTGCTATTAACGAGATAACTCGTCAAGACGAACGCCAGAAAGATTAACAGCGCCACAATATACATTTATGGCGTGGTTCTAATCAAATTCAATACATAACTTTGTATTAAATCGTTACTAACAGATTTTGAAATACATTTAACTCTGAGTTATAACAAACACTCGCATAGTTAATCTAAAGCAGCGGTTCCCAACATGTGGTACGCGTAACCCTATAGGTACGTGGTGGACAGTTTAGGGGATGATAATATTGATAATGTTGGAAATCATCCAAAAAAGACTTTAAATAACAAACATTTTGCTTCTTATTGCAAGATACACAAATTTGGTTATAGAGTTTTGATTTTTAAAGAAATACGTGAAAGTTGTCGCTAGAATCTTTGCAATTAAAAAGGCAAGACTACAACCAGGTAACAACTCATAACCCGCAAAATAAAAATAAAAACACATGCGGTGACGTCAGATACTTGATTCTTCGGAATGGCCTCCAAATTGGCCACCGATGGCAACTGTTCTTTGTGTTCTGACGTGCCGATTGGAGCTTCGAAAGTTCTTGTGAGCTGCGAACATGCAAAAATTACGAAGAAAAGAAGGAACTTTCGTTTTGAGTTTTAGATTAATTCTAGCTTTCTGCCTCGCAGGCTTCGGATGCACTGACTGTGGAATTACGTTACATTCTTGTCGATATAAATAAGCTAATTTTATTTCTTTACTTACAAAACTGGCTCGTGGTACAAACAAACCACCAGACACTATTCAAAGAACTAAAAACATTTGTTGGATTTCAGAATTCAGGTTAAATCAATCGATATCGCATTCCGTATTTTTTTTTGTGCCACAAGGAAGGAGAGTTTTATGTTAATGTTTCTAGTTTGTATATTGAAATTTCTTCCTCACCGAATATCTATATATTTGTGTGTGAACTTTAAACGAGAGTTGTTTCCCAGTTGAAGTTCTAGTTTCTTGTTCATTAGATAATCCGCGCGATCAGGTTGTGAAATTATTTTGCTCTATGTTCGTAATAAGCTTGATTTATGTGTTAAATACTAGGGTCACTTATTGATATTGTTCAAGAAAGTCCGGTATAGTGTTGTCTTGTCTTCGATTCCATGTGCATTGAGTGGACATTTTAGATTTTCTGAAGTTGTTTCCTGACAGATCATGCACTTGTTCCAATCCATCCTGCATTATCAATCAAACTGAAATAAAATAGAAAAACGTATTTTAAGCGTGTTATAAGCAAAAATTTAGCTACAAATAGAAATATTAGGACAGCTTATATCGTGAAAATGTGGACACACCGGACAAACCAGTTAATTGGTAAATAGTTTGTAATTAGTACATATATTAGTGAATAAATATAGTCTGATACATTTAAAGGTTGTTTAATTGTCTGCTCTGACCCCAAATATGTATATTTATACACCAAGTTTGTGATCCTAATTGATTTAGAAGCCGAGATATTGATAATATACTGATATTTCAAAATAGTGCTATAAAATCCAAGATGGCCGATATAGGAGTTTGTTCCTACAAAAATTAAAAACGAAATACCTAACTAGCACCTGGAAAAAATTTGGTGCTCTTGTCCTGTATGTCCACATTGACGCGAAATTCGACCTTAAGCTGCCCTACGAATATACGAATATGAACGACATCAGTGTTCCGTTGAAGAAGAGAAAATAGTCTGTGCTGAATAATTGAGGTACGAATTTTCATTCACGGAAGATGAAAACTGTCAGATATTGTGCATCGGCAGTATGAAATCATCTTAAATGATACGCCATTTGGAGACAAAATATCCAATTTATAAACAAAAAAAATGATGTTAGGTTTTTTTCAAAAAACAATCAAACGGCTCTAATCTAACTTCTTATATCTCATCTGCAAACAAAGTCAATGAGAATGCAGTTGAAGAAATGTACAGAATACGTTACCGAAATGCTAAAAGCAGTAAAAAACATACAATCGCTGAACATTTCGGTATCTCCTTGTATCAAAGATGCTGTTCAATGTATGTTTGGTGAAGACTATGTCCAAAACAATTACATTATTCCATTCTCTAGCAATTCAGTTTCTCGGATAATTAAGGATATGTCTGAAGACAATGAATCCACAGCAATAGCAAGAACATAAATGACTCGTTTTTCACTACAGGTGAATGAAAGCAATGATGTTTCCAGTTTGTCAATTTTGCTTCTTATTGCAAGATATTTAAATGATAACGGGATTGAAGAAAATACTTTACATTGCTATCCTCTCACTGAAAGATGTAGAGGAGAGGATATATTTAATGCCATTCAGTGTAATTTTGGGAAAACGAAATTGACTGGACCAATTGCTGTGGTGTTTGCACAAACGGTGGAAAATCTTTGTCAGACTGTTATACAAGTTTACGTTGTCTCATCAATGTAGTCGCTCCTCGTGTATCTTGGAGTCATTGCAGTATCCACAGATCAACATATTCGCATTCTTTTGATTCTAAGGTATGAGTAACTGTCGACAATGACACAATTCCCTGTTGAAGAGGCAAGCCTTACTACAGTTCTGACACTGTCCCATTGGAATGTTGATCATGTCAAACGCCCAAGAGATGGATTCAACTCAATTCACTCATATTTTGCATTGGCGTCGTTGTTCTGAGATATGGTTCCTGTTCTTGAACAACAATATAGGTAAGCACACATTATATGGAAACCTCAATACCACAAGAGGTATTTATTAAAATATATTGGAAAATAGCTTTACATATTTCTGTGTTAGAATAAAGCACTAATAGTTTGTTTTTAGTATTCTTTCACTTTTATAACAGTTAAACTGTTAGCCCTACACAATATTCGACGAGATATCGTTCAAGATCTAGTTAGTTCTGGCAAATAACAGATACCTTGTCGAGACAAATTGTCCTATTATTCAAAGGGGAATGACGATTTAAGTAGGTCCTTGACCTATTTTCAAAATTGTGCTCTGCTCAGAACTGCTGACAGTTTGGAACATGCTTTTGCACCTATTAAAATGAATATTATTTTGGACTTATTAAATAACTTATAATAAAATTATAAGTTATTTTACTTACAACATATACTTCCATCTATCTACAGCTGGTAGTTTTATGAATCTCATGTATTTATTATCCACAGGTAATGATATTAACAATGACTTTATTAGATGAAAATTCAATCATTACCCGAATAAATGAGAACTGCTTACATATTTACTGAGTATTCTTGCTGTATACTATATTTATGCTTGAAAAGATAAGTTTATACTAGTTTAAGTAGATATTATGTTTTATAATACATTAGTAAAGGAGTTGCAAATGTTATTGTATACACAGTTATATCTAAATAAGATATGTAAGGCTTTAGAAACTAAGTTACAGCCAGCCTTTTCTTGCTACACTTTGTAAAAGTGACACCATCCTTATTTTCATTAGTTAGAAAATGAGCCTAGGGATTTTACTGTTATAGCGTATAAGTATGATCAATGAATCTTGTAAGCATAAAATGTCTCTAGAATGCATTTGCATAACATTACAGTCGTGCGTTAAATGTTTTCGACAACACTGCTCGGTCCTTCAGGTATACTAAAGTGTCTCGTATATCAAAACAAAGGACGAATATTTGTAATCACATCTAACCACATAGTTATAATACCTTTTAGTACAATTTAATGCTACAATATTTTGCGGGATTCAGTTTGTTGTCTTTCAAAGAATCTGTTCATTATTGTACACTCAATTTAATGTAAAATGAACGAGTTTCACGAAAGGTTTACTCTGATGTTAGTAGTAAATTTTTGAAATTTATATTTAAATTCAAGATTGAGTAAAGCTCTTATATTGCTTATGATTGTTTATTTCTAGCATAAAGCATAATCATCATTTTCATTTATCAACTCATTTAAAAAATAAATTTTTAATAGAAATCTTGACGTAAAACTGACCAGGCTTCGTATAGGGCATGCCTTTTTTACTCATAGACATTTGATACTCATAGAATCTGCTCCATTATGTTCATCTTGCACCACTATTTTATCCATAAAAACATATTTTAACTGAATGTCCAAACTTTAATAACAATGGACTAAACCGATTTGGTGCTTTTCACCCAACTCTGAAAGACCTGTTGACGGATCCGCCTCATAAAAATTTATTCATATTCCTCTCTAACATTGGTTTTATAAACTATATTTAGATTTTAAAATTTGACTTTATTCGAACTATATTATGTCTTTATTTGAGCTCTTTTTAAGTATTACAAGAAAAACTGATTAATATGTATTGTCTGGCGCAGCTTAGCCAAGTGTGGCCATTGTGCCATAAAACTCCAGCTAACCAACCATGATTTCCAGCTTTAATTAGTAAATATGAGTATGATAGATATTTTGCAGCAGTGCTGCTATATATGAGACACGTTAAACATTGTAGTGTTGTAAAAATATGTCATTTATCATCGAATGATACAACAGACAAATTGTATAAAAATAACGAATCACTCTAATTATTTTCATTTAAAGATGAAAGAAATCAAAATAATGTTGATATACGTTTTAGTAGTTACATAACTTTTATTAAGCTGTTATATTTAATCATTTGGCAATTTTACCCTTCTCAGTGTCATGATATTTCGATGAAGTGAAGTATTTTACCCCTACCATTTTTTATATAATGACTAAATAATGACATGTATTCGTTGAAATTATACCTGAAAAGATTCAGTTGGTCGTGAAAGTAAAAACTGATTAAATGCTCAGTAGTAAGGACTGCAAGTTGCTGAACGTATATATACGCTCGCAGGAAATAATTGGTTCAATTCTTTACAATAATAGAAGAGAATAAAATAAAATAGATAATATAGGAGATCGAAGACAAAAATTGTATTAATATGTAATACAGATAAAACAGAAGTACGAAAAACAAGCTTAATTTTTAATGTAAAATTATTATTTAAAAATTTTTTTCTTTACATACACAAAATTCAACTCAGTGATTAGAAACGCACTCTCGTAGAAAAAAGGTGATGTATATTTATTGTCCTCTTTTCAAAGATCCTGGTAGGAGCCAATTCGGTTAATATTAAAAAGTTTTAAACATTATTTTCAAAATTGTAGTATGATTATTTGGTGGAAAATATTTCTTTTGTATTTAGCCCTTAAAATTTAAATTTGGCAAGACTAGGATTCTCTTCTATTTTCGAAATTTTCTAAGTTTAATTTTTTAAACAGTGTGATAATGGTTATTCTGAAAGCTAAATCCTGACAAGCATGGTAACTAAAATTGTACTATATTATTTATTCAAGGTTATGTCGTCATTAAAACAGTTAGTTAGATTCCTTAAATAAAATATTTAGTTCTGAATGAAGGTAACTAGAATTTCGCTGGTCAATAGCAAATCAGTAAAACTGATTTTGATTACTCAGTTAAAAATTTTTACATAAAATCTTTTATCACACAAAAAACATACATAAATAAAATGTGATTGTTTGGGAGTTCTTTGACTTACAGGTCACATTATCTGAATAATCAGAGACGCGTTTACAATTTAACTCTTAAGACATGAAACCTGAATTGTTTCGAGAAGATGAATTGAATTATTCCAAACAATTATTGCTGATTTTGCTAAAAAAATGTTTTGTCTTTACCATGATGTACCACACCATTATTATAAAACTGTTTTTTGTACATTTAAAAAAAATATTTAACTCTATTTTTTTATTAGTTTTATAACAAATTTAGGTATCTGTAACAAAGTTATAAAGAAATCCTTTACATAATCAACCAAAACAAGGAATTAAACTTGGATAAAATAGCATTTCCCCAGTGTGACGGCAATTACAATTTCACAAATTGAAAAGTTTTATTCAATCAAGTTTACCAAACTTTCACACTAAAGACAAAAACAAAAATTTCTTAGTGAGTTAAAAAATGCAAACAGCATTTTTTTTAAGACCATTCTCATTAAAACTCTCAGAAAAACCTCAAAACCAATTATTTTAAAACAAGATTGAAACTATTTTTATCGAGTCGAGCATCTTTGAAAGCGGAAGTATTTTAGGAAACAAAGACCCTCCTTGGGTAAAAGGAGTAACTTGTAACGTATTCAGCATAGGAGCACTTAAAAATTTACGAGCCATCACTACTTTCAACACAAATGAAGCAGGCTGCGTGATCCATAAAAAGGCGAGTCTGAAAGCATCACCGGAAAGATCCGGAGACCTCAGATGTAGGTGCCAACTCCAATTAGTTGGTCCACCGTGCATTCCTGGCCTAAGAATCCTTACAGAAAGGGTTGTGGAAACTGCATGGTTTTTCTTCTTCCATGTTGTGCCTGACATAAATATCACAGTAGTATTCATGCACCATGAATTATATGATTGTAATTATACAACCCCATAACCTCTTTGTGACTCAAGATTTATCCCGTCCTTAGAAAAATTTACCATATATTGGTAGACGAGATCTCTACTCATTCAACCTCTATATGGTTGTCTTCTGCTGATTGTTGCATCAGCAATCCTGACCAAAACTGAATGGACAAGATAACTCGTCTGTCGCAAAAGTGACCTCAGCTGGATGGACAAGATAACTCGTCTGTTGCAAAAGTGACCTCAGCTGGATGGACAAGATAACTCGTCTGTTGCAAAAGTGACCTCAGCTGGATGGACAAGATAACTCGTCTGTTGCAAAAGTGACCTCAGCTTGATGGACGAGATATCTCGTCATTTGTCCTACTAGTGTATGTCTCTTAATGGTTGTCTCATTAGCAAAACTAACCAGATCTTAATGGAAGAAAATAATTAGAAGAAAGCTCACCATATCTTGATCTCGTCGTCATCCAAAAATGGGTAATATCTGGATGGCGAAGTATGTCGTAATTAGTAAAATGAACCGGATCTTGAAACACGTGATATCTCTTCGTAACCTTAGAGGGTTAACATAAAACTGATCATATCTTGATCTCATGATCATAAAAGTATAGCCAATACCTTGATGACGAGATATGTCATCAGGTTCTAGCAAAATTGGTCAGATCTTCATAGACGAAATAATATGTCGAGAACAGTTGAATGTTTAAACATATCAACATTGTAACTCTCCAGGTGGCTTCAACGATATATCTAGTCCATTAAGATCTGACTAATTTTGATGATGCCAAGATATCTCGCTATGAGGATGTTATCCAACTTTTTTATGAAGACTAAATCAAGACATGTGCAGCCTGTTTCCAAGGACAGTATATTTCGTCCATCAAAATCTGGTCAGTTTTGCTGATGTAATGATTTGCTATCACCAAAGTGAAGCGGTAACCTCAGGTTTAGTTCCGAAGTCCAATTATTGAGTCCACCATGTATTCCAAGCCTGAAATATCTTAAGGAATAGGTTGTGGAAACTGTTCTGTTCTTGTTTTCTGCTGCCTGTCAGGAGTAGCATAGTATTTTTAATGCAATGTGTCTCTTATGATTGTAGTTGTACAACCCGATTAAACATATTGACAATTTAGCCATCCAAGTAGTGTGGACTAGATATCACATTCATCAAGATCTAACCAATTTTGCTACGTGACGCGATATCTCTACCTTTGTTATATTTCGTCTTCAAAGTATTGCCTATTTTTTATGATGATCAAGATCTGGTCAGTTTACTTCTAATGGAAAGATATGTCTTGTTCATAAATATCTGATCAGTATTGTTAACGACGAAATACCACGTCGAAGCACCCACAAGAACTGTTAATTGTTGTTTGTCTTCATACTTTACTACCCAATCCATCCAGGAGTTTTTACTGATTCAGTTAAACTGGATAACGCCTCTTGTCCTAAGACCTTGTACCCTATAACAGCTTTTACATTTTGTAAACTCGACCCTTTGCTTGTTACCTTTTCTCATTCCTCTACTGTTGATAGCTTTTGATGTTTTATGTCCAATGCAGTTTGATTAGAAATCGGTGTCTGCGCAGTATTCTATATTAAATATTACATCTAAGGTTCTAAGGAAACTACACAACGAGCTGAAGGTAGCAAATTTGAACTAGAAATTCCAGACAAAATCAGCACAAACTTCATAATGCCATACATCAGTGTGGGCTTTGCTGTTTCAGGCAAACATATTTTATGCTTTAAATTTCATGCTTCTTCGTTTGTTGGAGATGTCTGAACAATGCAAATGCACAGTAAGGCTGGTTATGTCCTGTTATCACGAAAAGCCGCAACTAATTTTTCTTAATGCATGCAAATATGCAAGACTTCGGACTAAATTTGTATATGCGTGGAATCCATTTATTCACATTCATCCCAACAAGAAAAATACTAAACGAGGAGTTTAGTATGTTTATGCTAATTTATATCTGATGCTTTCCAACGAATTTTATTGAAAAAATACAATATAAGATTTATATAATGCCTTATAAATTACGGTACTAATGTTTAATGGCATAATTATATGTAAACATATATTTGCCTTACAAAATGTGTCTAGTCGTCTGTCAGGGCATTAAAGTAAGTGTCTCAAAAGTTAGAGCAGTATGTATTTTTAACGACATTATGCAAATAAATCTACTGATAGCGAAATGAAAGCGAAAAATGTGGTAATTTGGAGCGTAGTAGAAATTAAAAGAAGAAATAATCATATCTCAAGTAACATTATTGATGTCAGATACCAGGAAACGTTAAAAATGCTGAAAATCTTGATTTCTCAGAAGTTTTTCGTTTTTGTTCTCTTTTGTTAAACGGAATTGTTTCAAATTTTTATGGAAAAGTTGGTTTTTACAGTGTGAAGATTTACTATAATCTGTGTGCTGGTGAATTATCGGGAGACTTGAAGCAGATGAAACACAAAGGAGTGTTGGGAAAACTGATGGAGTGGCAAGAAGTGCCATTTCCCGGCTGTGAGCACTCATTCAAGGAACGAGGAATGTTAAGGTAAGACAAGGACAAGATCGTCTAATTGCAACCATTACAACTAACGACCACTTTCTACCGTTAACCATCCAAGTGGTTTAGACGCCATGTTTCTTCCATTTTGACCAACTTTTCAAACGACGAGATATCTCGTCATCAAGGCAGCTGCTTTTTTATGATGACAAGATCACGATTTGATCAGTATTATTTGTAAAGATGAGACATCTCGTCTAGTGTGGTCTGCTCAGCTTTGCAAATGACGTGATATTTTGTCCAGATCTGGGTATCTTCGAAACAACAACCATGAGGGGTAAAAGCCAGTGGAAACGAACAACGCAATGACTCTCAGCTTCAGAGAGAGATACTCTCTTGTTAACAGGCCGGATGGTGTCATGCGAGAAGTCGAAACCGGTTTCACCCAACTTGGCCTCTATGCGCATAGACTAATGCTGTGTATTACTTTGACTGCAAGTCACCGCGTTACACGGGGAAGTTGGACTAAAGAACATCGGGAGTGGGAGCTGGTCAGATTATTTTGAATGACCCGTCCCTATTCAATCTGGAGTCGGTCAGCAACGTTTTCTGGTGTGGAGGCAAAGTGGCATGAAAATACCCCTCCCCAAACATTTATAGAGGAAAGCTCACATTATAGAGGAGGTGAATTGATGGCCTGGGCTGGAATCAGTAGATGCGGACGTACGGATTAGTATATCACCAGGAACAGCAGTTTGATAGCTTAAATGCATACATACGAGTTACTCGGAACTTATGACATACCATACGCTGCATCCATTAGCACTTCTTTCCTCCTAATAAACGATAATGCTAGACTTGTGGAAAACATGCTTGGAAGCGAGACGATATAGCGGTCAGAAAGGTCCTTTGACTTATTACATCTGTAGTGGCCAGAATGCTTCCTTGACTTAAATAACAACAAGCATTCCAAGGCTACACTAGAATAAAGCATTTAACCCACTGATGCCTGACATTTTCCCCCGAAGATATTTTGTGATACTGTAAGTAAATATTGTGAGATCAACTGGAAACATATTTGTTAAAAATCCTAACTAAACATTGAGATTTTTACTGACAAAAACTCAAACATCTTTAAAAAGGCATGCTAGGCACTCTTGAAGGTTCATAGTTTTCCAAATGAAATAATTTTTAATAACGATGTTTATTTTTATAAAAATGATTTATTTTGTTAAAGGGTGTCTAATAAAATATTTAAAAACATTAAAAATGCCAATAAATATGGCAGGTTTTTTTTTTGTTTTGTTAGGTATGAAATTCTACAAAGCAGTGGTCGTGCAAACCCACCAAGCACCTGCTACATTTCCGATAAACTTTTTTTCCGTAATTGGCGCATCTCACCTAAGTTTTATTAACAATTATGTAATGATTTTCCACGTCATGCCTAACTAGCCACTGCGTGGCTAGCACGGCGTTGCCCGTGACAGTTATTTTTCGTGGGGTCAGGTGTGACCACTGCTCGCTAACCCCGAGTGATTGCTACGAATTCCCATACGAATTTGTAGCCTATTGGATCACAGCCATAATGGAGTTGCCCGTGGTGTTGATTTGCAATGGAAATTCGAAGCCTCTATTGGAATGAATTCCCTGATAATTCCAATTTGGTTGACTACGCCAACCAAATTATGAATACTATGAAGTAGGGTTTGCTTTGCAAAACAACACCACGGGCAACACCGTGATGGCCTCGTCATTGACAAATGCGGTGAAATTCGATAACACACATCATGGCGTTGCCAGGTGTGTTGGTTTGCGAAGCAAACCAAATGGTAAGTAGTAAATTCATAGCCTATTGGAATGAATTCCTTGCGAATTCTAATTTGGTTTCTGAAGCAAACCAAATTATGAATATCATGAACTATGGTTTGCTTCGCAAATTGGATAACAGCTATAACTGAGTTGCCCGTGGTGTTAGTTTGCTTCGTAAACCAAATAGGAATTTGGCGTGACGTCACAATCTATTACGAAAATATAAATATTTAATTGAAAAATTATTTATTAACAGAAAATCATACGTATAAGGTTTCTAGCTGGTGTTAAATTTTCCGCAGATTTAAAATCCGTTGAAATTTTTAATTTATTTTTAACGGTCTAGGAGATAGAAAAAAGAACAACATAGCGAGAGTTAAAACTTTGTTTTTTATCGTCTGCTAGAAAATCATTCCTTCGCGCAAATTAAAAACGGAAAAATAAATGTAGAATCTGTCATATTTTTATGCTGTTGCCATTCCAAATAAATCAATAATAATTAAATTTCCTTAAATTCATTTAAAAATGTTCTGGTTGAATTTAAAAATTCGCCACAACCTTAAAATTGCAAAAAATTCGGACTATTTTTCTGCCAAATCCCATTACTGTAAGTGCTATAGTTTCGTCAGGACTAGGGACTGCAATCCGGCGCGATTTTCAATCCAGCCGGAACCGACCGGATTGACACTAATCCGGCCGGTTCGGTACTTTGTTAATGAATCTATCTAACCAGTATGTATTTTTCCAAAATCGGCTGAGTGAAAGTAGGTAAAAAGGATATTATTCCAAATTGACGAACAAACCGTTTATTTTAGCATTAGAAAATCAATTTTATTAATAATTATCCATAGGTAGGAAATCAGTCACCAACAATTAATTATAGTAACTACTAGAACTACTAGTAGTAAGTATTTAACGATTGATGATGATCAGTCTTACTAGTTTCCTCACCAAGAAACAACATATTTTCGTTTTATACGTAGAACTTTTCTCTTTATCTAAAATTAAGTAGTCTTTATCTCTAATGTCGTTGAGCAAATGACAGATAAATTGTACCTAACCTTCTCTCATACGAACATAAAAATCTAATCTTTGACAGGTTTTGGTCAACACAACAAAAAAGGGAACTCTTAATTCTTCTTAATTGCTTTTATCGCAGTTGTATTGTAATGAAAACCAGTTTTAAGTTTGAAAGAACGATCTAAGGGAACAAATCGTATTAATTGTGTCATCCCCCAACTTACTTCTCAATAAACTGCAAATATAACCAGCGGCCTAGAAGGCCCTCTCAGCTTCGGCACTATTTGGTTCAACCTACATTAAATAGTCGTACATAAGAGACTAATATTTTCCTTTGACTCCATTTCATATGAAATCATTTCTTTCTTCAGTATTTTCTCATAATCTGTTTCTTTTAAAAAGTTTGTCTTTTTCCAATAGTCTTCATTTTTTTGCAGAATTTGCTTTTCTAATTAACCTTTATTAAAAAAATATTATTGACAATTTAATTTATTGTTTTCGCTTGAATTCTTCAAACTGATGATTGTAAAATATCAAATCGAATAATTCATAATCGATTGCTTAATAAAGGTTTTTGCGACTTTAAAGTTGGGTTTAAATAATCCTATATTTAATTTTTTTTAAAAATCCTGGTTTCTCGGATCCGATAGATGTTGCTGGATCCGGTAGATAGCGAAATGATGCCGGATTCGCCGGATTACCGGATTCGTTGGATAGGATTGTAATATCTAGTCAGGACTTTGCTTGCAAGAAAAAACACTTCCTCTTATAATAGTAGAGATGACATTTGATACTCTGGTTTTTAAACTCTTTGGTTTCTCTAAGGGTCTTCCCGGTTGTAACTTCCTTTCGGTAGTACATTTCTTGAAATAAGCCAAATATATCTATCTTAGGAATTGTAGAAAGTGCAAGGGTTTGTGTTTGATAATGCCCAAAGACGATATAACTGCCACGCATTTTGCATAACAGCCTCTACTCCAAATATAAAGACTACACCACCATTTCTAATTCCGGATAGAACAATAGTAACTTGTAATGTTCTGATCCATTCTGTCAGTACCCCATGCAATAATTATATTTATGATTTAAATTCGGTCGAGCAATTTCAATTTTTTTCCTCTGTGCTTGACCACCGTTTAGCTTTTACCAATGGGTATACACCATGCACATTTGAAGCTATGCTTACAAAACTTTTGTCGTTCTACATAACAAGGATTACGTTATCTTGCTGTTCATCGTACTTATACTCAAAGGTACCTCTGGTATGTTTTCTAAAAAATCAAACGTCGTTTATTGGGCATTTTTCAGTGCGATAGAAACGCACTGTTCCTGTCATTTAAATCCTTTATTTGACAAATAACACAGAAGAACATTTTTGAACTGATTTTTGCTGATTTCGATTTTTAGCTGTTTTAGAGCTAAATAGGCATGCTGATTTCAAAACGGTAGTTAGTTTTTTTTCTACCACGTCAAGTTTTTTCTCTACACCACTACACCATTTTGTCATACGATGTAGGACTCGAGATCGAGCGTGGATCATAGGAAGCTCTATTGCTATTCTATTGGTTGACATAAATCTTCTCCGACTGGAGACGGGTGAATGACGTAGTAGGAGACCAGCGACAGGTGCATACTTGTCTAGACTAGTTTAGCCACGCCTGAGAGACTATAGTGAGACGTTGTGTGTCGCTTTGATATATTGAAGCGCATTCCGACGTGGAGTCAGAATTCTTGTTTGTATACAAGATTAAGTTTTCATTTATATTTGAACTGAAACCTTTCCTCATGTCAGCGTCTGCTAGTTCGGGTCATAAGTGCTTAAACAGTCCCGATTCGTTTTGTTATATATGTGCCATTTTTACCAATCCCAGTCAAAGGATAAACAGCAGATATTGGTCAGGAAAACCTATTTTAAAGTGAAAATTGGTGATCAAGATAAATCATGGGCCCTTCACACAGTGTGCCAGCAGTGTGTCGAAAGTTTAAGAATGTAAATGAAGGGAACGCGTGATAAATTTCCATCTGATATACCTATGATTTGGTGAAGGCCCAGAGATCACTCAAGTGACTGTTACTTTTGTAGTGAAAACGACAGGACATAACAAGAAAAACAAATGTAAAATAGAGTATAATAGTTTACCATCACCTATACCCCCATTGCCTCATTCAGCTGTAATCGCTGTGCTAGTTTTCAAAGAATTACTCCTCTTGGAAATACAGGAATACGAGTCTGGTGAAGATCGAAATGACCCCAACGACGAAGATTTTGAAATTGATCTTTATTCCGTTCATAAGGGATTTGAGCAGCATGAGTTGAATTATTTGGGACTAACCAAAAAAGCTTCAGAGCTGTTAGCATCAAGATTGTATGAGAAAAGCGTGTTTGAAAAAGGGGCTAGGGTATCCTACTTTCGATCAAGAGAATGAGCGTTTCTGCAATACTTTCGAAGTGATGATGGATTTGTGTATTGCCTAAACGTACATGTCGATTTTGCCGCCGAATCTGCCCGGAAACCTGGTGATCCAAACATTATACATCAGCCACTTGTCGACAGAAAGAACATTATATATCCACCTCTGCATATAAAACTGGGTTTCATGAAGCAATTTTTTAGAGCCTTGTCAATTAAAGGAGACTGTTTCAAGTATCTCATTTCGGCATTTCCTAGCCTATCCTTTGAAAATAAGATAAAGGCTGGTGTGTTTGATGGTCCACAGATTCGGCAGATTTTTAAAGATGAACATTTCATCGGAACAATAACGGAATTTCAAAAGAATGATTGGTTGGTATTCAAAAACACTGTCAAAGACTTTCTTGGAAATACACAAGCACATAATTACACCAAAATTGTCCAGAAACTTTTGGAGAAATGCAAAATACTTGATTCCAATATGAGCATCAAATTGCAGATTTTTAAAGATGAACATTTCATCGGAACAATAACGGAATTTCAAAAGAATGATTGGTTGGTATTCAAAAACACTGTCAAAGACTTTCTTGGAAATACACAAGCACATAATTACACCAAAATTGTCCAGAAACTTTTGGAGAAATGCAAAATACTTGATTCCAATATGAGCATCAAATTGCATTCTTAAGATAGCCATATTGCTAACTTCCCGAAAAATCTAAGTGCAGTCAGTGATGAGCAAGGTAAGCGATCCCACCAAGATTTCAAGGTCAAAGCGGCACGGTTTCAAGGTAGATGGGATGTACATATGATGGCTGATTATGGTTGGAGCATCAAGCGAGAATGACTACAGATTAAACACTCCAGAAAAAGCTTATAAGCGAAACTTTTTTCTTTAATATATGTTTACCGTTTGGTAAAAAAACTTTTCTGTTTGTATATGAACACAATTTAACTTGCAGTAACTATATATAGCCTTTGTATGAATAAAACTATTCTTTGTGAACAGTATATTTGATACGTTTTTCCTTTATTTTACTACATATGCAAATTTTGTATGACTTTTGAGAAAGAGAGGGTAACCTGTAGCTTAAAGCGTTGACGTGATAGACAAAAACTACGATTCTTTTCGGATCCAGAGGGCAAAAACAAGTCACAGACAACGAAATTTATGTTCCCCAGTGTAATCAATTAGTGCAGAAGTGAATAAATTGTCACAGTATAAGTCAATGTTGGAATGTTCAGGTTGTTCTGAAGTGAGATCGATGAGCGACTATGAGCCGTCCAAGGAAGACGTTTTACATCCATGTCTTGATACCACTGCTGTACAGAGGCTGCAACATGACACGGAGCGTTGTCCTGGCGGTAACATTCGTTCATTCCATAGAATTGCCAGAGCGTAGGGAGAACCTGATTGTTCAAAATGTTCATGTAGGCGTCGGTATTCAACTGACCAGGAACAACATGCAAAGATTCCAGGCCATACCACGAAAAACACCCCAAACAAATAGTCGGATTTTAAACAAATTCACTGGCGTCCGGTCCATTATTGTAGGGTAGTGTATATCTCTTCCATAAAGATCAGGTCAATTTTTGCATCTGACGAGTTAGCACGACGGTACAACCATTGAAATTCACGGATGTTACTTTTCTCATTTTCTATTTTGAGTATTAATTTATGTGTATTTCCTATTTATTCTCCTCCATGGCTGCCTTACATGATATTCTTCTTTTTATCTATCGGGTATATGAGGGATAAGGTAAGTTAAATTGAACGTGGCCTCAAATATCTTCACGTTGGAGTGGTGTGGAAGTTAAGAAAGTAGAGCGCCTCCTCAAGTGCTGACCTCGACATCTGACCATGATTCAAAATTACGAGGTGTTGTGCTCGAAACTTCGCCTTTGTGGTTAATCTTATAAATGTGAAACATAAGTAGATTGATCATTAGTGTTCCGAGGAGATTCAAAGGTGTTACCAACATGTTGACTAGTAGCTACGTAGCAGCCCTGTGAAAACTTATTCGTTTGGCCAATTTGGCGTTTTATCGCCTCATTTGGCGTTATAGTATTTTATGACAGGATGGATGTCTGCTTACGTTTTTCCATAGAGACAAGGAAATAGTGAAATTACCAGTCTACAATTTTGTCCTGCGGACCAATCCGATGATGAATGAATAGATGGGAGTCTTCTCCCATTCAGTTCTCCAATTAGATAATGAATGGTCGCTTCCTACCGGCAGGCGAATGGAGTCTAAGGTGTATGTTACTAATAGTTTTGGTCACATGAGAGAACCCGGGCACATAAAAGGTTACCATTACTCAATCTCCAATTATGTATCCTCTATGGTTAATCCCGAACCGTCAGCAAAAGCCCGTTGCGTTGCTCCAGTGCAACATAATGTCAACTACCTATCTACAAACCTTAGAAATATACTGACCTGTGATCAAAAATTACTTTACTAGTTTCTACTGCTTAAACTAACTGCAACTCGGTGGAAGGACTTTTACACGTGCAACCAGGACTCTACTGTTCCTACTTGATTTTTTCTAATTAGATCAAGCTTTAAGTCGTTACCTGGATGCAGCTAGGATAGGCGTTTTCTATGAAGATAAATGATGGTGGTGGTAGTATTTTACAGGCTTATGTGTTTACTGTTCACTTAATGGGCGTGACGTATATGTCTTCTCCATGACAAGAGAAAGACAAGTGAATCGCCAAGGAACTTAAGATCCAGCTAGCAATATTTTCAGAAACAGAAAATTAGCTCAAGTACCATCTCTTTTAGGTCGAACTGTCAATAAAGAATATTTTTATAAAATTGTTGGATCAAAGAGGCTACAATTCAGAGTGTTGATTGAAGACCCTAACCCCACAAGTCTTTATTCTACAGAACACTTGCTGTTAGAAATTTTCATTTACGTGGTACACATCTGAATTTGATAAGCTGTCATACACTATTATGCGTGTTTAGCAGATCGGTTGGCAATGTTATTTTTTGGGGCAGTATGTGATCTCGTACATTAAAAATTTAAATTTTGTATTTTATTTTTACAAGTTTAAAAATATTTGATGATAAATGACTAAAAACGTTCGCTGAAATGATGCTATAAAATATTTGCGATTAATCTATTTTTTAGATAAAGAATTTTTCAGTGTTCTTGGGATTTGGTTAAATTAAGGCTCCTTTTCAAGTCAACTCTGAAACCCATTTTTAAAAGTATTTGAAATCTAACCTAATAATAGCGCATAATTGTAAAACTCGATATAAAACTTTTTTATTTCATGTTTTGAATTTTAATAAATTCTACTCTACAATTTCGATGGTTGGTAGCTGAATTTACGTCGCACCGTTGGCAACACAATGGGCTGTTCCACAATTTCGATGGCCAAATTCAAAGACTTTAGTACTTTAATTAAATCGATAGAAATAGCTCGACCGTTTCTCACTTGGGAATCCCATTCAATTCTCCGGTTTCATATCCTCTAAAATGCAAGAGGTAGTATTGAAAATATGGTTATTTATCAAGCCTCTCAGCTCAAGAGTAATGCTTAACATGTAAATCTCTGTAGTGGAATTTTCTGGTTTCTGTTTCTTCATTACTTTAACGAAACTTTTTGAAATGGAACACTAGCTTATGGCAGTTAACAAACATGGTTTTATCTTTGAGCATAAAGTTTTACAGGGTTAAATTGCGTTAAGGATTAGTTAAAGAAAGAAATAAACATATTTGGGATGCAGTTCAAATGAAAATATTTATACTAAAAATCCTAATTTAAAAATATGCCGTTTTGTTCCTCCACTGCGACGTTATATATAAATAATTTATATTGCCTTTAAATAATTTAAGGACTCTAGTCGAAAATCATATTTTTAGTTTTTATAAGTATCCCGACTTGGCCAATTTAACGATTTTGTTCCGAATTGGTAACTAGAAGTAACATCTTACAGTTTGAGAGTTAATTTATGAAAAGTTTCACTACCAAAACATGATTATTAAATCAAAATCTTACAACTAGTCATTCAAAAATACTAAAAGGAAGAATCCTTTATGGAAAACCTTGGTAGATATTACACAATAGGATAGAAAACGTATATTCAGGTATAAGAATTAGAGACATTTACAATTGATAGCTGACCAAACGCATAAATGTTTGGTGACAGGTGCAAAAGCTTGTTTAATTTTAATTGGCTAACATCATTGGCTCGACTTTTGATTTAAAGCCAATTAATATGTTCAGACTGTAACTCTAATTGTCAGTGGCTATGTCTTCAAAGTAATCTAATATATATTTACTTGAGTGAAAATATATCGTAGCATTGCCTTTAACTAACTGATGCACTTGGCATTTAGTAGATTTTCTGATATAAATCATTTGTTATGTTATGATGTTTTAAATGGTTTCTCCGTCATGATAATTGGTAGGCAAGCAATCAATATTGCACACGACTTGGCAAATTGGTGACTGACAAGTGGGCGTGATTAGTGACACGCGCACTTAAAAATACAAGCTTGAAGAAGCTTCGGTCTAATACCAGATGACACTCTCGTCAAATGAACTTTACTACACATACTTTGGAACAGCTACAGTCTACGTTTATAGCGCCAGTCAAGTCGCAAAGGAAAATTATATTGCAAAAATTGTTTTCTTTCAAAAATATTTTTATTTCTACAGCGAAAATGAAAGCTTGAAAACATATTTAAAAACGTTTAGATAAGTATACTTTTTTAAATTTTCGCAAAAAGTAATAAGCTTACACAATTGTGAACCAGCAGAAAAGATCACTGTGAATTTTGGGTAATAATACCCTGAAACTTATCAATTACATAGCGGGCATGTTGAGAAGAAAATGATTTTTAAAAGAAAAAAAAAGATTAGAGATTAAAAAGATTTTTAAAAGATTAACTCCAAATACTATCAGGAACATATTTTATTGCCAATTTTTCTGAATGAAATGCCATCGCTTTACCCACAGTGCCATCAATCTGTTGAACTCCATCAAGACAAAGCTAGCAGTCACACATCGAAATCCACTGTAAATTTCCTAAAAGAAATGGAACAAAAAACCGGTATCAAGGCCATACCCTTCACTGATATCCCTACTAAATCTCCCGATGTATATCACCTATGAATTTTTGTGCTTTCGGACTTTTAAAATCTGCATTATCCAAACGTCGTCCCACAACCCTGAAATCTGTTCAGGAGGAATGGGATAGAATACCTCTTCTGTCACTTCAAAAGGCAGTATTATCCTGGAAATTACGGTGTCGAAAGATAGTTCAGAATAAGGACTATCAAATAGAACAGTTAAAACACAAGAAATTTATGTACTTTAGTTTTGTGAATAACATATACACTGTCTAAAAAATGTGTGAACAGCCTCTGTATTTTTACACCGAATTCTTCGAAATGTGAGCTTTAGTTTTGCAGACATTTTTTAAAAATGCTTTGCACTAATAATAGCAGAAATTTTTTTCAGAAATGAAAAAAAAATATGCTCTCATTCGCAAAAATATACTGGCGTAATTTTGTTAAGATTAAGAATATGAAAAATAAATTCATTTTTCTTTCGTAAACTACTACATTCACATACAACTTCCCAGTTCCATTGAAAAAGTTTGTTGAAAATTAATTGAAATTAAAGTGCATCCAGCATGTAAGGACAAGAAATGGACAAGTTCTCGCAGAAATTATACAAGAGTTTAAATTTGAACCTGAAGACAAATTTAATTAGTAGCTGTTAATGCTATTTTTTTTAATCTTCGTGGTGGAAATTGATTTCGAAGAAATGAAATCTAAAGTTTTTCTTTCCCATTCCCATTCATTCTCGATTGAATTTAGAAATAGAAATATCAATCTAGAGGAATCCCAGACTATTTTTATTTGATTTCCAGTTTATAGAGAAGTGGGGATAAAAAAGAGTTGTAGGACCGGATTTAATCAGGAACAGCGAAGGATTTCGGCCGCTTTATTTGTTTGTCTTATATCGACAGCGTTGTTAAAGACTTTATTGATTAAAAAAACAATCTTGGTACATAAAGACAAAACATAAGCGAAGAAATTTCCAGATGTTCTTCTTGGTTGCCCGCAACTTGGGATGAAAAAAGAATTTGTGGATAATTTTTCTTTTGGACGGGGTGTACCGTTTTTTTTTTTAATCCACAATGAATTTGGGGGTTGTTATTTTTATCAACTGCAATCGGAACCATTAAAATTTCTTTGTTTCAGAGATACCTTGGTAATACATGGTAATGATGTTAAATTATTACGTGAGTTTTTGCATGCGTCAGATATTGTGTTACAAGCACATTTCATAGTATCAGCACATTTCAGGCACTTTTTATTGTATCAACATGGAACAAGAAATTTTTTTCAAGGAGAAACTAATTAACACTTACTATTTTAGGTATTTAAAAATTGATATTCTTTATACATTTCTACAGCTTTGGAGATTTTGAACCTTGCGTTCTAAAACAGAACAAACGATCAGAAAACTATGTATTTTTAGAACAATATGAAGAATTCATAAGTTATTTGAAGGGTTACGTACTCATTTCTTTAGTATCTAAAGTTAGTCTAGGATCATAGTCTCTACATATATCTACAGTTTTGGTGGTTTAGAACCTTGTGTAATAAAATCCATCAAAGCAACCAATCAAATATATAGTTTTGGTGAAATTTGAAGAAGAGGTTAGACTTGAAGCATAAGGTTAGTTAGATACCTGCTTCTTTAATTCCTAATCGTAATTTAAGCACC
Organism: Metellina segmentata; assembly: GCA_947359465.1. Taxonomy (NCBI): domain Eukaryota; kingdom Metazoa; phylum Arthropoda; class Arachnida; order Araneae; family Tetragnathidae; genus Metellina; species Metellina segmentata. The sequence continues at coordinate 60,564,715 of OX375880.1, read as the reverse complement.
AAAAGTTTGATATTCTAAAAATATTTAGTGTTTTACAACCTTCCGCAACTAAACACAACAGCGCAGCCTTATTTCTTTGTTATAACAATTGCATATCTATTTGAACTAGCTATTATAAGTTAGAAGCACTGTCGTGAAACTGTGTAACTTAATATAATATCGTACTATAAAATCCATTATCAGACAAATTTCTGAGATCTCTCATTGGATATATCTCGTTTAGTCGTGGAAATCTAGGATTTAAAGTTCATTTAGTTAAAAGTTTTAAAGCGAATTTTGAACACGATTAAATACCCTTTGTGTTGCTCCAGTGCGACTTTATAACTCTACTACCCCCTTACCTTAAATTTATATTCACAGGAAACTTCATTTGATATCCATATTACATCTTATATCCTTTCTTTTATCACTTAAATGTTTACATTTTTAAGTTTGGAAGTACTCATACATTATATAAAAGATGAAAATTTTATGAAAACACTTTACATTTTACGAAAAATTTTATGTAAAATAGGTTTAATATATATAATGATAGTAGAGTAACAGTCAAAACCTTGAATGAAAGAGACATTTTACCTTCCTGGTTGTTGTCTCAACGAGGTATCCTTTTATTAGCAAAACAATGTAACCATTAAAATATTGGCAATATCCGGATGACAAGGTATCACGTCATTATTGTAATTGTTCGGATCTTGATGGATGAGATAACTCTTTGAAACCACTTGAAGTGTTAAAAGATAAAAATTGAGAATGCGTTTATTTTAAATGATGATTAAGAACCTATTAGAATTGAAAAATATTTGTTAATATCGTAATTGTATCGTTGTTTTTGTTACCACGTTTTTGTTAAGTTATCAATTGATAAAATAATTATAACTCTTAAAACCGTGTTTCATAATGGTCTGTAGTTGATAGTTTTACTGGAGCAACACTAAAAGCTGATCCAAACTTTCGATGTCCAAATTCTTAGAGTTTAGTACTCAATTTAAATCTACATAAATAGCTCGCTATTTCTGGCTCAGGAATCTTTTCCAATCTTTAATTTCAAAGATTATAAAATGCTATAGGTAGTACTTACAACTTAGTTATTTTAATAGTTTAGCAACAAGTGGTGTCTTTAGACTCAGTTAAAGGACAATTCTTAACATTATCCTTAAATCGCAGGAACTCATTCACAACCTCCACATACAAAACTGATGCAAAGTCTTCAGCAGTGTTGGAGGTGGTCATACATCTTACCATTAGCTGTATCTTCTTTTTAAGATCTGTTTCTAATAATCGATTTGGTGACTCAGGTAAAGTTTAGTCTTAAATCGCAGAAACTCATCCACAACCTCTACATGCAAAACTGGTGCAAAGTCTTCAGCAGTGTTGGAGGTATTCATACATCTTACCATTGGGAACTCATCCACAACCTCTACATGCAAATTTGGTGCAAAGTCTTCAGCAGTGTTGGAGGTGGTCATACATCTTACCATTAGGAAATCATCCACAACCTCTACACACAAAACTGGTGCAAAGTCTTCAGCAGTGTTGGAGGTGGTCATACATCTTACCATTCGGAATTCATCAACAACCTCTACACGCAAAACTAGTGCAAAGTCTTCAGCAGCGTTGGAGGTGGTCATACATCTAACCATTAGGATATCATCCACAACCTCTGCATGCAAAAGTGGTGCAAAGTCTTCAGCAGTGTTGGAGGTTGTCATACATCTTACCACTAAGAAATCATCCACAACCTCTGCATGCAAAAGTGGTGCAAAGACTTCAGCAATGTTGTAGGTGGTCATTCATCTTACCATTAGCTGTATCTTCTTTTTAAGGTGACCGCTCAGTTGGGAGAGTCGTGGATCAGCAACAGGATTATTGTGAAATCAAACCTTGATCCTATCAAAGGCAGACACATGTAAGGATGATGGTGAGCCTTAAATCTGTCTTGGCTTCAAATGTACTCATTTTGCCATGATGTGGAAGTTTGGAGAGTAGGATGGCGTGCCAGCTCAGGTATTGACCTCGTCTTCTGACATGGTTCAAAAGTATAAAACGTTCTCCTAGGATCTTTCCTTTCAGGATTGACGCAGTACTTCTTCGGCCTCATAACACACATTGCAGCGTCACCACTTCTGTTCTAATGCTTTATTTGCTGTTTACTTTTCTTGTCGATCTGTTTGTAATAATCGATTTGGTGGCATTCAACGCACCTCTTTTATCATTAATCCACACCCATGTCACCTCATGGCGAAATAGCGACCGAAAACCTTACGTTTCCTTACTATCTGCACCCCTGTGTATACTTAAGTATATGTACTTGTCTGCTACTATTTTTAAACAAAAAACTCTTATCGCGTATCGCTACGCCAACAACAAAAAAAAAAACGAAAAAATTACTTCCTCCACAATATCACTTTCATGTCGCATCTTTAGAATTGAAAAGAATTTCTAATCTCCATTAACAGGGGGTAAATAACTGATAGAAATTCTATTATAATTCCCGTAGTTTACGGGTCTACGTCATTCGATAAGACTCCAACGACTACTCCACAAAAGCGAGGCTACCCCGAAAAACCGGCGAAAGAACGAAATTGCGAGCTTTTTTTATTCCTCGGCCCTTCATCCGAGCTTATTATTTTGCAGAAAAATGACACCTAATTATCCTTCATGACATTATTTCCGACATATTTTTTCCCATCCTCAAATTGGGATTCTTATTTAAACAAGGAAACCTTTGTCGCGCTGGAATTCTATGGAAGCCTAATTATTCCAGAGCCGAATGAGACCCGGAGAAAGGAATATGACAAGAATAAGTCCACTACATGCAGAAAAAAATCAAATTGCGGCGGGTACTATAAAACATAAAAACCACACGAAATTTCTTTGTTTAATGCACTGGGGAAAGAGCCTGAAATAGAAAATGTAATTACACAGAAGTAAGTGCTTTGGACTTAAGTGAATAGCTTAAATCTTTTTTTCTCTTGCATTTCCATCCCGGGTGATTTTGCATACGTGAATAAACGTGAAAGTGTTAGGAGGATATGAAAAAATCCCTTTATTTGTCTTGTGGTCACATGAATGTGATTTAAATGGAGAAAGGGAATGCTAAACAGCTTTGAGTTAGGGTTTGTACAGCTTGGGAAAGGCTTAGTAATTTGATATGGGCCTTGTCAGATGATTTTTGCGCAGTAAAAGCAAGGATATCTTTCGCTGGTTTTGAAATTGAAGGCTTACCTTATCCACGAAAGGGAGGGAATAAGGATTGGCGGACGAATGGGTTATAGCTAATAGGATTCCAGATTTTTGCATGGTAAATTCATTTTGCGAATATTTTCATAAATATCTCATTTTTCTTTAAATAAATAAACATTCAGACAATCTCGGGCAATTTGTAGCGTCTATCCCATTTGTATTCTAAAGTAAATATATCGTATTTACTTTTTCATGAATATTATATTTTTTGACTCAAAGCCACAAATAATTCACAATTTCAACTTTAAAATAATATAATTTTCATGCATTTAATATAAATAAATTTTAAATACGAGTGACTTCAACTGAAGAACCCCGAGTATAGAATTCGGGTTTGCAGGTGCCAATTTACCGTCGTACCAACAAATTACTTTAAGTATACCGTATCTTCAAATTTTGACGAAAACGAACGATGAATTTTACTCTAAACTGCTGTGTCACAAACCGTCCCGTAACTAGTGTGGAGGGGTCTCTCAGACCTCGCTCACTAAAAGTTGATATATATAATATATTAATAAAATATTCTTTAGATAATTATTATTTATACATTTTAAATTTAGATAATTCAATTCTTAACAAGAAATATATTTTATATTACTATATAAGTTAAGAATTCCATGTCTCTTCAGGTTCAGCTTTCGGACCTAATTTTGCAGGACGTTTCAACTCTGTATACTGTAAAACTGTTGTGTTTCGGTGTTCTAACGGCACGATTAGTTTCTCCTCCCCCCCCCAGGCATCCCACTTGAAGTTATTTTTTCCGTAGAAATATTCTTCGTGTGAAAACGCACTTGAAATGTCTTCATCTGCATAAATTTCTGAATCCGTTTCGTGTTCGCTTTCAATAGTATCATTCGAAATTTCCCTGTACCAGTACTCTATTTCAGACCGATTATCAACAATATCCTGAATTTCTTTTTGTGTAAGATACACAGGTTGTTTCTTTGTGAAGTTTGTTGCCGTTTTAGGGTCTCTGCCGAAATTTCCTACTCAAACAGACTATTTCATTCAACAACAATGGTACCGCTAATGCTGCGAAGAAGTCTAAGAGACCACGCGGGAAATGCAAATAGTGTGAAATACGAAATAGTAGGGGGCAGCCAAACCAGTCTTGGAATGTGGCTTCTGTTGGGCGTAGTAGGAAGGTACTTAATACGACAGGGACCAATATTCACTTTAAGGGGTGGAAACGACCTGTCAAAAATGACTCGTGGTCTGTGAGACTCATGACAGCAGTTAAAGGTTAATCAAAACACTATCTCATTTCCTCAAATTTGATACACGCCTAACTGACTACATATGTACAATATTAATGCATTACATATCCCTGTGTAAAAATTGCAGAAAATAGGATATAGGATTTTTGCATGGTAAATTCATTTTGTGAAGATTTTCAAATATATATTATTTTTCTTTAAATAAATAAACATTGAGACAATTTCAAAGAATTTGTGACGTCTATCTCATTTGTATTCTAAACTAAAGATCTTATAGTCTTATTTAATTTTACGGGAATATTACATTTTTTTCACTCAAAGCCGTAAATGTATCACAGTTTCAACTTTAGAAATGCAATACTTTTAATGCAAATAATTTTTCAATACGAGTAACTTGAACTGAAGAACTCTGGGTATAGTATTCGGGTATGCAGGTACCACCTTTTGAGTGTTACTAACAAATTACACTGGCGAGAAAAATTAAAGGAACAACTATAAAAACTCATCTTTCTTGAATAATATTGCAGATAATAACATGAAACTTGCACAACATCTCCATTTTGTCATGTCTGACCTGTATACAAAATGCAAGACTGCCTATTTCTGCAAAAAAAAATATTAAAATATAGGAACATGTGATGTAAGGTGGGATAAAGAAATGTTACTGTTACAACTTTTTAGAGACACACAGGAAACATTAATAAGGTATTTTGTCACCCCTGACCGAAACGTAAGCTTTACAGCGATTTTCCATACTGTGGATTAGATTATTCAGAAATGTTTGAGGTAACGAAGTGTATTCAAGTTGAATAGCGCCTTGAAGCTCATGGAGAGTTCTAAGTGAGGGTACGAGATGCATGTTGGTGTCCTAGTGCATCCCACACATGTTCTATCCGATTTAAATCTGGTGAATATGCGGGCCATTCCATTCGCTGTATTCCTTCGCCCTCAAGACAGTCAGTCACTTGCGCAGCACGATGAGGACGCGCATTGCCATCCATTAGGAGGAAGTTATTACCGATTGCACCCCTAAACTTGAAATGAGGATCAAGAACCTCATCTCTGTATATTTCAGCATTCACAGTTGCACTGGTAAAAATGTATAGGTCAGAGCGGCCATTCAAAATGATGCCCGCCTATACAATGATTCCACCACCTTTGTACCGATGCTATTCGCGGATGTTTGCAGACTTATTGCATGTGCTTTTCTTCCTCTAAATTATAACACGTCTGGAATCTCTTTCCAGACAAAACCGGGATTCGTCTGTAAAGAAAACTCGGCTCCAGTCCGTGGTACTCCAATCACGATGATCTCTGCACCACTTTAAACGGGCGCATTTCGCTGCCAGAGTTAGATGAATAAAAATCACGAGTTTACTTGCATGCAACCCTCTTATGCAGCCTGTCACTCACAGAAAATCTGGATAGTCGAGTTCTTATTGCTGCAGTGAACTCCCTTGGCACCTGAACTGATGTCAGTTGCCTCTTTCTTTTAGCAATCGTTGCCAAATAACGGTCCTGAGGGTCTGCTGTGGCACGTTTTCGACCTTGACCTGGTTGTCTGTTCACATTACCAGTGAATTAAACCGTTTCCAGATTCTTGACATGACGCTTTTGGCTATTTTTGAGTCTTTACAAACCTCTGTCAGTGTCTGTCCTGCTTCCATTCTCTCTATCGCGCGCCATTTCTCAAAATACGAATGACTTCTCGACGATATATTCCACCTACTACAAGCGAAAATTTTGTTCAGCTACTCGTACAATCCTTGAAATTAGATTTCAAATCATCCTTGCACATTTTTTCACACGTGCCGATAGAACGGGCTCAAAAAAATTCCATCGGGCTACGTGATAATTAGGGCAACTTTCTGTTGCAGTAAAAATGGGAAAGGTTGCATTCATCATTCCCTAAAGTTGCATTTATGGAAATAAAGTTGCGTTTAATTTTGATACACTAAATTCTAAAATAAATTATTCGTAAAAAAAAAAAAAAACTTTTAATATTATATTGACAATTTTAGTCGTTTACAACAGTACTATAATACGTACTGAAATACAGAAGAACGTTGAATGGCCGATCCTTGGCCAGTAATTTCTTTAACATTGAAAAACTGCGCCAGCCGCAGTAATATCATGTGCTGTATCGGATAGTAGAAGCGCAAATCCTTTCGTTCAACATTCAGAGATTTTAAAACGTCATCTACAAGGCGAACAACATATTGATGATCGACACTCACCTCGCTAACTCTGCAATCGATTACGCAAGTTTCCTCTGGAGTACCAACCAATGTGTTAAAATACTTCTTGACAGTTATTTCACTTTCGTCTTAGGACAAACACCTTCTTACCATGGACTTGTTTGATCCGCAATACTTCGGCGTTCGCAAGATCAGACACACGTGATCCAAGGGTTGATTCAGAGAGCAAAAACTGAAATAGTAATTTGATATTAATTAATTTTAAGCTATATTTTTAAAAAGTTGCAGGTGGTTGCATTTATGCAAAAAGTTGCATTTATTTAGAAAGTTGCATTTATGTTGCGGTTATAAATCACATACTATACACCCCATGTAGGAGTAATTTTTGGTTTTAGTACTTTACATGCAGCGTAGAACGCGTGAAAAAAAGTTGCATTTGTTGCAAAAAGTTGCCCTAGTGATAACGTTAACCTTGAGTTACCAACCAATCACCTTCCATTGAAGTTCACTTCATAGAATTAATATAAAACACCTTTTTATGGTTGTTCCTTTAATTTATATCGCCAGTGTACTTTAAGTATCTCACATCCTCCAATTTTGACGAAAGCGAGCTATGAATTAAATCAAAACCCTATATCAATTTGTAAAATTTGATACACGCCTGACTACAGCGGCAAAATTTTAATGCATTACGTATCCCATATAGAGGAATTGCAAAATTATTTCAGCATATATTTAAACCACATATTTTAACCCTCTAAGTGGATTCGAGAAGATATACAGCGCAATAATATAAAAGGATTTTTTCTGATGAAGTAATTTCGTCATGACGATATTGTTCAATTTTTGATGACTTTGAGATCACGATCTGATCAGTTGGTGTTCTTCTAATGTATCGACTATCAAAATCTGGCCAGTTGACGTTCAACAACCAGGATGGTTTGATGTTTTTAATTTGACACACAGAAGTTATTTTCCAAATGAACAATTTATTTACAGAATGATTCTAAAATGTCATAATTCTTTTTCTTACACGCACTTCCCCTAAAAGAGATAATACATAAACTCAGTATTAGAGATTACAAGTGTAATAACAATCCTGCAATAAAATCAGAAGAAATGAATTTTTTAAAAGCAAAGCACATCAAACACATATAGTCGTATAAATGAGGTCAATTATCTACCATGATAAAATAACTATACGTTACTAACTAAACCTTAATAAAATGATTAAACATTAAATGAAATCACTGCGGAATCTTTCTAAGCGGCTATTACATCTTAATGACCCTATTGACGGAAGGTATTCCTGCTTTTTATCACAGTATTGTTGGAATCGCCTCGCATTCAATTTCAGACTTTTGGCTGTAATCGCATCCACGTTCCAAATAAAGTAGCTAGTATTAGGCTGCCTTAGGGAGATACTATCATTTATTTGTTTTTAAAATGGTGCTCAAGCGACATAATTACAATAGTCTGCTGTGCATGTGAAAGTATGCGGTGTTTTGGTATTTTTTTATCAGTTTGTAACTATACCTTTTTCTAATGCACTGTCTATTGAATGTTATTCCTTATGACACTACAAGAGGGGATATGTGAAACATTTTGGGTAACCCTGGTTCGCAACCTGGGGTTTCACGTTACACCTGACATACATCACATGCTCTAGCCCTTTTGGTGGTTGTATTTGGCGGTGTCCATCGCAATCTGGCCAGATTGTGGTGGTAAATTATTTATTAAATCTTTATATAAATGTATCTATTAATCTTTATTATCTTAATCTCGTATTTATTCTATTATCTTAAATCTTTATGTAAATATTTACTATTATATATTATTATTATATTATTATGATTTGAAATTATTCAAGAAAGATCAGAGAACAGTACCTCTAAATTTTGAACCTTGGCCAGTTGACGAGGTTACGCCTGAGATGGCATTATACACTACGTCAATATGAGCATATTTGAGGGCACGATTGATTTAACGTCCACCTTTTCCCCAGGTATATATGACCGTCTTTTGTTGGATCGAGTTAAGAACTAGCTTCCTTTGCTGCTGATTTGCTTTTCTTCCAATCAGTATACCGCGGCCCCAATGGATTTATGATGAGATATCTCCTCAAATGGAAAAGTGGAGTTATCTTGATGGACGATATAGCTTCTCATATGGAAAAGTGGTGAGATCTTGATGGACGATATATCTCCTCATATGGAAAAGTGTCGAGAACTGGATGGACGAGATATCTCCTCAAATGGAAAAGTAGAGTGATCTTGATGGACGATATAGCTACTTATATGGAAAAGAAGTGAGACCTTGATGGACGACATATCTCCTCATATTAAAAAGTGGTGATATCTTGATGGACGATAAATCTCCTCATATGGAAAAGACGATTTTATGGATGCACCTTCAGACAGCAAGAAGTAGAAGACTGAACGCTCTTCTTCTTTGGTGAAAACGGAAAGCGGTAGAGTTGTCATGTTCAAAATCATGGTACACAGCATCAAGGAATTCCAATCGTTGACTTCAGTGACTGGAAGAAACAACCTCGCCATGGTAAATGTCTCTTAACGGCTAACTTGAAGTTGAAAAACCTTGAGATCAGTGACAGTACTGAAACATTGATATGGTCAATATCTCGGTACGTCAACGATCAACTCAGCACCTTATCAGCTGTGTCAAGAGAGAAACATCACAAAATAATGCACTCAAATCCGACAGTGATGTACCAACCGAAACATTTCTTATTATTATTTAAAAACACTTAGACAATTACGTTTATTACCCCATCTGTCACATGAATTTACAGCATAGAAAAATCAGAAGGAATTAAAAATTCAACAAGATTCAGGCTACTTCAGAGGTTCTCTAGCTTTCCAATAGCGTGCAACCTAATGCACTTTAATTTTTTTCTATTCATTTGGGGTTTACTGTCTTTAGTAAAGACATGAATATTCCGGAAGCGCTGCCGGCATACACAAGCGATCGTTTTTTGCTTTCATTCCATTACCTCTGCTCCCCATTCCTTTTTTGCCCCTTTCATTATATTTTTTTACCTTAATCAGATACTCAAGTCATGTCTGGGGATATGCAGCTAAAACTAACCTTAATAAACGTGAAAGTATTCAAAATGGTACCCTATGTATATTATCAGAGGCTGTCCTTTGTTTTACAAATGCATTTAAATTCGGGAAAACCTTGATAACCAGAAGAAATTCTTCATTAAGCACATCACCAAGAATGACGTCAACCTGAGAACAAAAAAGAGCTATAACCATTTGAAAAGTAATTTTTGTTAACTCACATTTTCTAACTTTGTACATTGCATTGACTTGTCATTTGAAAAATCTTTGAACTTTACCAATTTCTGATTACCTTACAATATTGTCTCCGCAATCCTGAGAAGACCATCTATTCTCATTGGAATCACGCCTGTTCACGGTTCTGACTTTTCCAAAAACCAGCTTGACCTATGTCAACTCTGCGTAAATACTATAACAATCTTGACCATATCGATTAAACCTCAATTAAGAACAAAGTATGACGTTAACCTGAGGACATAAAAGGACTAGAGTCATTCTTAATAAGTAATTTTTGTTAATTCTAATTTTTTCTAACTTTGTTAATTGCAATGACTTGTCATTTGAAAAATCTTTGGACAGTACCAATTTCTGACTACCTTGCATCACTGCCTTAGCCCTCTTGACAAGACCATCTATAATAATTGGAATCCTGCTTCTTCACGGTTCTGACTTTTCACAAGAACAGCCTACCATTTATAAACTCTGCTTAAATTATGTACCAATTTTGATCATATCGATAAAACCTCCAAGGAATATGTGTGTTTAGTACGACGGGGGAGCCTGCTGCTCACTGCATAAGTGCTCAAATCATGGAATTAAGATACAGCTACTCGCAATGAGCAAGTGATACAGATACTCGAATTTCTTTTACGACATTAATTTTCAAACTACATTTGCTTTTTAAAACAGCAGCTGCTCCACGGGCGCTTCGCGGCACCCCTAATTTTTCTACGGTGCCACGGCACACATTTTGACAACCACTGGTGTATATAGATTTCTGACTCCCTTACATCACTGCCTATGCCCTCCTGAGAACACCATCTATTATCATTGGAGTCCTGCCTCTTCATAGTTTTGACTCTATACCCAAGACCAGCCTCCCATATATAAACTCTGTAATGCAAGTCCGTACTGTTCACCATTAACTTCAGAAGACGACAGAGGGGTCCTATCCTTAGGTTCTCCAGTCCATACTCTGTTTTACTTGAAGTTGTCTTGTGTTTGGCCCAAATACTGACTCATGAGCCGTAATACCTAAAACCAACCAACCATAGCGTGCATAAATGTCTTCTACTGACAATGTCGAATATTCTTTAAGGTGGTAACAGTTTACTGTGGTCGTCGTCTGGTGATTCAACTAGAGCTGTGTTGCGGGTAATTATTGACTTGTCGTCGTATCTGTTTAATTTTGTTACTTACTTTTTGTTTTCAAGTGCTATTTATAAGTCAACAAATAATTCATTCGAGATTGACGTAATAGATAATGCTTCAGTTATTTCGTTAAAAATAATTGTACTGATTGCGGATTAGTATCCATTAATTTATTTTCAATATTAGAAACTATTTCTCAAAAATAATTATTGAGAATTTTCTAAACTCTGCTAGTGCTCTTTATGCGAACTATATAACGTCGAGCTAATTAGCAAAATTCGTAATTCCACTGCTAACGCACAGGAGTTGCGAGTTATGCTAATTAGTATGACGATAAGTTACTTTAGGCATAATGTATCACTTCCCAAAAACTTTCTTACAAATTATAACTTTTATACAAAGTAACTTCACATCTTAAAAGTCTTATAGTTGATATAAATTTCCTAGCATCTTTTATAGACACTTCTTTCGATAATTTAATAATGATTTTAATCCTATTATAAATGGATGAAATATCTTCGGAAAACTATTATAACTAGTAAGTCAACCAGAAAATCTCCGTAGATTATTACTATACCAGGAAGTTTGAGTGGTTGGTTCATTCATTATTTATTACCGTCTGCTTCCAGTAAGTGAAGAATAAAACAAAACTGTATTAATAGGATTTTCGGCTTAGAAGAATTAATGTAAGGACATAGGGATCAAGGCCAATAGTCTCTATATAAGCTAAAACACAAATATAATTGGAGTTTCAGAAGCTTATAAACTAGTTTTGTGACCAGATCTAACCATATCAACTATTCTTTGTTGAACAGATTGTTAAAAGCGAATAAACCAGACGGTTTTCTCATTGCTATATCTCTATAAATAGGAATGGAGTGTTTGTTTATACATTGAATATTTCGACTTATTTCCTATCGGTTTTGGACTCTTCTGATGCCAAAATGCGTCTCTTCCACGTTTGGTGACTGTCTGTATGTATGTGACCTATATACGTCCACACGGTTTAATACATTTTCATAGAAATTTGCATACAGTAAGTACTTATCTTCATTTAGTGAGTGAACATGGTTGCTAAAGCCTGTTGATCCGTCTTTCTGTTCTATGTTCGATTTTGTGTTTGTGTGTTTGTGCAGTCATCACACTTAAATTGTAATTCATATATTTGATTGCAAAGTCTTTTATATTATACATTACCAATCATTTAGTAAATGCATTATTAAACATGTCCTTATTGTTATATTTAGATGAGTTTCATGCTAAACACCCGAGTAAGTATACTTAAATCAACCATAATTTGGTAGTTTTAGAAAAATTGGAATGTATATTGAGTATTACGATTACTTAGATTGCTTTGCCAGTACTAGTGTAATTATGGAAAAACAATTATTTAAAAAAAATTATGGAATTTTAGATTTGATGGTTTATTTATATGGAGTCTTATTTTTGTTCTTTGCTCAATGTAAGCGATTTCCGAATATTCGGGACAGATGGTATTTTTCAACGAACGGGAATGAAACGCAAACGTGTGTTGATTAATCACGTGCAGTAATATTTTCTGTTTCACTTGCTCTGAATTAATTTCGTCTTTCTAAATTCTGTGCACTTTTTAGTTGTAAGTTGTGGCAACTGCGAGATCAAGAGATAAAAAGGTATCACAAATTAATATCATTAGAACAATTTTTCCCGACATCATTTATTTTGTTTAATTTGTTGTTTATTTGGTTTCTGTTTTAAATATTTATATTATTTTAATATTTATATATTTTGACATTATATATTTTGACGATCTCCTCATCCTAGAGTAACCAATGCAAATTTATATATGTTACCGCTAACGTGCAGTTATCAGTTGGTAATGTGCAGATTAACGAGGGCGATCCGTTAATGTGCCGAAAATTGTTTCATTTCTCAAATTACATAGTTAATCTACAAATTACCTAGATAATCCGTACATTACATATTAGGCACTCGTTAAAGTGAAAATAAGGTCCTTGCTGGAACAAATCTTATGAATGGGATTAGTTAAGTATCTGTGTGAAATATACGCGACGGGGAAGTTATGAAAACGAAATTTCTGAATAAGATACAAAAAGCAGAAATGGGGAAATTGTAAGTCGCAAAGGTAAGCAGCCTAAAAAAACATTTATCAGAAATAAAAATATGGGGGTTCAAATGTAATTTGAATGCTTAATTTTCTAATAAATCAAAAGTATTTATTTTTTTCTTAATAATATATAATATAATTTCAACAGTCAAAATGATAATGAATGAATTTTAAATGTATAATTTGTGTTTAAAATACAATTTATGTTTCGTATTTACAACACTGCTAGAAAATTGTATAGATGCATTATAAATCGCCGCATCTTGAAACTATAGGTCAGCAAGCACATCAGGTTTTTTAAATCAGACATTTTGCTACTAAATTACATATACAGTTCTAATTTACGATAAACACTTTTATTGATTGCTATCATTTGAAAAGATCCTTTAAACTCCGTCTCATATCATATCAGACGGTCATATATGCGATGAAAAATATGGATAAAATTATTTATACGTTGTATCCTCTTTAGTTACATTCACGAACTGGGTACCTTCACAAAAAAGCAATAATTATCATTCCAATTGGCAATAATTTTGGAATATGGTAACCCATCATGGGTTTACTACTGCAGTAAGAGGGCATCCAATGTGGTGACCTATCAGAAATAGCCGCTTGGCAACGAAAAATGTAGTCTCCAATTTGATGAATGACCAGTGCCTGGTGTGTGTTTTTGTATTTCGTCCCTTTAAAAATATTTGCTGGTTCATTTTCAAAATATTGCCATGTAATACACAAGTCTTGATTTTTAAAACAAGTAAAAAAGAATACAAATACGCGATTATATTTATTTTACATCATACGATTTATAATATAACTGATTGTTTGATTAGAAAAATAGCGTTGCTTTAATTTGTTTTACGCCCGGTGCACACATCCGTTTTTCAACGTGCGACGAAGCAAGTGCGGTCTCAGATACATTAAATCCAATGCAGTAGTGCACACATGCATTTGGCGACGCACGTCCAACTTGCGTGTAATTTGTACCGCAGTTCCCCACGGAGCCGCTGCTCGCCGCACACGCTTCTCCGGTCTCAAGTACCTTGTCTTCAAAAATAAATGGAATATAAATAATAATTAACAAATTGTTGTATCCAGTAACGTCTATTCTGTTTCAAAATATACTTTTTTTACACAAAGTAAGCGAAATAACCACGTTTTCTTCGATAGAATATTTATCGCAAATGGCGCGAAATGAGTACTTGTGTCATTTCACGGTTATGTATGCATATCTGGGCTTCGGTGCACCGGGCCATAGTTCCCTTAACACTTTCTTATCAATATAATCTTTAAAATCTTTCCTGTTCAAATAGATAAGGAATATTAGGAGTTGGCAACGGTACGGTATTAATCCTGTAGGGATAGATACGAGAAAAACTGAGACTTGATGTCAGGTCTAAATCTGTAAAAATATTGCAAATCTGCAGCAAGAACTATCCAAATATGAATGTGAGGGTACTGAGCTCTATACTACAGATTTTGATTTTGAAAATGAATCCGGATTGAAAATGAACTGAAGAAAATGACAGATTATGCCAGGCCTCGAAATATATTTTTTATACCAGGTGCACAAGGTGCACCTACGTTTTTAAATTAAGTGCACAGGTGCGCCTAGCGGGAAAAAATTAGGTGCACAATTTTATTTTCATGTGCACAGTGCACCTGTGCACCTGGGTATTTCGAGCCCTGGATTATGCTGACAGGAAAAAAAATTATATCAAATAGGAATCACTCAAGATGGCAAAAAAAGGAAAACATATAAGGCATGAAATAATGTGTTAGAAATTCTATGTGTAGAAGTAGTGACTCTACTATTATTTTAAACAAAATTAAATGAGTCCTTCAGAGCTTCAAGAGTCTGAGGTAATACATCCAAATAAACTTCGGAAATTTATCGCAAACGCAGTAAATGTGAAATTAAAAAGTGTTTAGCAACCTACGAAATGTGCTGTTTCTGCATGTAAATGTTACACGAAAATTGCCGATTAAATAGCTTACTACTAATATGTCGGATCAATCGCATACTCTGTATCTGTATAAACCGTATAAAGTGTGTATCTGCATAAATCGAAAATGAAGTATCCCGTAATGAAAAGTAAATAAAAAAATTTTATAATCTCTCTAAATTAGTATTAACTAGAAAAACAAAATATTTTCTTTCGCTTTCTTAACTTTATGCTTTACTTTTATTCAAATAGTCGAATTGTTGTACCTATTAATGGTAGAAATAATTATGATCATGTTTTTATGAAAATATGGAAGACTCGCCCATAGCATTTGCCATGAGGTTTCTTAAATGCTTATACATATGAGCCGTTATTTTTGAAAGTGGTATAAGTCCACTTTGAAAAAAAAGTTTATTTTCTTTAACAATTTTATTAATTATTATTGCATAATAATATTTAACAGACTTAAATTTCTGAAAACATCATCCAAATTCAGTAACATTTGTCAATATTTAAAAATTAATTTTAACGCAAACCCTTAAACATCTCCATGTATCAAAAAATGGACTTATACCACTTTCAGGCACCATAAAGGCTCATATATTGATTCAAGCCTACCGCGTCTCCCATTTCATATCTTATTTGTAATGAATATGGCATTCATATTTTCAATTCATACCTACAAATGAAATTAAACTATCCAAAAATGTACAACATTTCATAATAGTGTTAATTCATGTTTAAAATAAAATGCTTGGCAAAAAATGCACTTGTCAATCATGTTATTACAATTAGCTTCTAAGTACAAAATTCAATTTAATCGTTCAAAAGCGATTCGACATTTTTGGACACTAAACCATTTTTGCTTTTGCTCACATTTCATTTCACATGCTCTGATTTTTTTTCCAGATTTCTCATTTCTTTCTGTAATTAGACCTTGCGAGTGGCTCTTGCAGTGTTACCATTATTTGGCATATTTCGACTTTAAGATAAACTATTAGAAGTGTCAAATGTCACCTATTCACATTTTAACTACTTGAGGATCTGATTACTTAGCTAAATAACATTAAATGTCAAATCTTCCATGCATTGTACCACCATTAGCATACATTTCGATTCACCTTGTTGCTCTCTATATATGCTAGTTTAGTTCCCGTTCAGTCTATCGTCATGCAGAGTTAGCGTACAGCTAATTGGCCTCGTTACCATGTCCCCAATATCCCTCTAACTAGCATGTGTCAGTGCTATCCATATGCTTATCTCTGCACTGATGGATTCAGGAGCTGGAATAATGAATGATTATAGGGAATGAGAGTCTCAAGACTAATTTGAGGTTATTGCAAAAGCCTGGATATCTCCAAGTTTAGTACTTGACTGATTCTGGAAGTTTCATGTACTCAACTTGTCATTCACTGATTCAAGTGTGAAAGTTGTATTAAACCATCGTTGATATACATTAATAGTGATTGTATCTATGACTATCTGAGGCTTATAGAAGTATCTGATATTTTCCAGGACACTAAATGCTCTTTTATGATGGTGAGATATCCATTAACTTACAATAATGGACCGGACAGAAAAATGTGATGGTGTAAGGGAAATAATACATGCTTTAATACGGGGATATTCCCCCACGTGCTGCAATTACGCTAGCGACCCTTCTGGGCATACTTTCAACAAGGTTTTGATACACAGCTATGGATATTTGTGTCCATTCCTGCTGCAAGAATGTCGCCAGTTCACCTGTAGATTGCGGACGTGGTTCCTGGTCCGTAAGCGTCTCTCTGACTCGTCCACAAATGTTCTGTGGGGTTTAGGTTGAGACTTTGGGCATGCCAGAGAAGACGTTTTACTTTCATATCTTGATACCACTGCTTGGCAGAGGCTGCAACATGACACGAAGCGTTGTCGTCCTGAAAGTAACATTCGTTCATTCCATAAAATCGCCAGAGCAAAGGAAGAACCTGATTGTCCAAAATGTTCAAGTAAGTGTCGCGTTCAATATACCAGGAACAACATAAAAAGGTCTCAGGACACCCCCAAACAAGTAGTCGGATTTTATGCAACTCCGCTCGTGTCCAGTCCATTGTTGTAGGGTATTGTGTATTGTTATATTGTAATATGTTTAAAAGATATATAGCGCTGTCAAAATCCTTTTCAGATTTTATTTTCTGCCATAAAATCTAATAGTTACTTTTTGGTACAGATTCAGTGTACGTTTATAGCGGTGGCAACGGCCTTTTCGCTTTTTTTGGCGCACTTCTAGTAGCGAATTATGACAGGCTAAGACAAGCCATCTGTATAACGGTTATTTCGTTTTTTATTGCAACCTCGGGAAAATGAAAATTTAAATTTTGAGTATTCTACAAAGTTTTTTCATAATCCGTTAAACTGTCGTTGGATTCCATTGATTCATTTCAAATAATTATTTCCTTGGCGACTTTAGAAGTGCGCCAAAAAAAGCGCCATGGCTATAAACGTATCACAAGTTGTAACTATTTTCTAACCAGTTGTAACAATCAAAAATGTTTTAGTCAGTTAACGAGTTGCCGCTCTAAGCCAAGGATATGAGGCTATCAGAGCAAGAGTGGCCTAACTTACCAACAAACTCGATGTAGAAAAACTCGATTTTCTTGCTCCCATTTTTATTTAAATTTTATTTATCTATAATATGTGATTTCGAAATTCTGAAAATTTATTTATCAGGGATCAATATCAAGTTATTTGTAATTGTAGAAGACTTGAACTAGCACATTTTAAAAAAACTAAGAGTTCGTAATAAAAGGTTACAGTGGTGTTAGACACTTTTTCAAACAAAATAAAGACTTTGACACCGAAACCAGATATAATATAATCACATTTAACTAAAGATAATTAGTTAGACACAGAAACCAGGTATAATATAACCACATTTAACTAAAGATAATTAGTTACACACAGAAACCAGATATAATATAACCACATTTGACAAAAGATAATTAGTTAGACACAGAAACCAGATATAATAAACCTATTTTAACAAAATATAATTAGTTAGACACAGAAACTAGATACATAATATAGCCACATTTAACTCAAGATAATTAGTTAGACACAGAAACCAGATATAATATAACCACATTTAATTAAAGATAAATAGTTAGACACAGAAACCAGGTATAATATAGCCATATTTAACTCAAGATAATTAGTTAGACACAGAAACTAGATGTAATACAGCCACATTTAACTAAAGATAAATAGTTAGACACAGAAACCAGGTATAATACAACCACATTTAACTCAAGATAATTAGTTAGACACAGAAACCAGGAATATAATATAACCACATTTAATTAAAGATAGTTAGTTAGACACCGAAACCAGATATAATATAACCACATTTAACGAAAGATAATTAGTTAGACACAGAAACTAGATACATAATATAACCACATTTAACTCAAGATAATTAGTTAGACACAGAAAACACATATAATATAACCACATTTAAGTAAAGAGAAATAGTTAGACAGAAAAACCAGATATAATGTAACCAAATTTAATTAAATATAATTAGTTAGAAACAGAAACCAGATATAATGTAACCAAATTTAACTAAATATAATTAGTTAGACACAGAAACCAGATCTAGATAAGTCACTCTGTTAACTGAAAACGTGAAGTAAGTTGAAAATTTATTCAACGGTCAACAACTCGCAGTAAAATTTTGTCTTTTTATTTTCGAAAAAATGACTTACACCCCTGTAACTTTAACCCGTCCATACATTCTTTGGATAGTTAATCTTTCATTATTCCTCCTAGGGGTTGACTCGATGAAGTATGTTGTTATTAGCGAACATGACTACATCTTGATGGGCGAGATATCTCGTCATCAGAAGAAATCCAAGCAGTGATCTTGTCACTATGAGAAAATCGGCAATATTTGATAACAAAATACTTCGATAATTTCAAAATTGCCCATATATTGATGGACGGGATATCTCATCGTAACCGCTCGGAAGCTTGAGAGATTTAAACTTTATTAGTGCATAAATAGTTATTATCATCTAAACTATCTTAACGTCAAGAGATTTCAGAGTAGAGTGGAGGTTTTTTCGTCTGCAATACACACATTGCTAAATAACCAAATCGATTGATTTAAAGAATCCTAGGAACTATACTATTAGTCAAGAATTGAGACAATTGTTAGCAATCGTGTCGAAAAGACTGCTCATAAAATTGTCACAACAAATATATAATGTGAGACGAATCCTAGTATAGATGCTTCTTAACTCTTAACTTAACTTAGACGAGATATTTCGTAGATCAATGTCTGTCCAATTTTAACACCGACGAGATATCTCGTCACGAAAATAATACCGGTTTTTTACAAGTTTAAGGTAATGTCCATTTTCTTCTAATGACGAGATACCTCGTTAATACAACCACAGAGAGGGTAAGTGCAAACTTAACCGTTACTCTACAGCGCTTAGATTTTTTTCAATCGTCTCACAGAACGGCACTTTCGCCTGCATGCCCCCCCCCTTACCTAATATGAGCGAGAGAGCCTCGAGTGGCATTTACGACTGACGTTTTACTTTCAAAGTATGGTGTGGCGTGAGATAGATATCACCAGTGCGACCTTCTGCCGTTACCCCAAAGCGTTCACACCTCACGGTCGTGAGGGAAGGGTACAAACGCAGGAACACACAAGAAGGTCAGTCGCTGACAGCTCGTAAATGGTGATCGATGCCAGCGGTCACTTAAAAGGGGATAACATCCATAGTACACAGATCTATACCATGCCGCAGATGTAAACGAAAATTTTAGTGGTAGGAATTCTCCACCTGACGCTGCGTAAAGGTTGTTAAGTCTTATAGTAGCTGTAGTAGCATGAAATAATGTACATATTTTGTTCTGTATCTCATACTAGCCACAGCGTGGCCAGCACAGCGTTGCCCGTGACATTTCTAAAAATGTCGAAGGTTCAAGGGAGACAAAAACTAATAAATTTCTCTATATTAAAAACGCATTCCCTATTGGATAACAGCCGTTACGGCATCGTAAGTGGTGTTGGTTTGCTTTGCAAACCATATTGGAATTCGTAACCTATTGGATAACAGCCATAGATTCGTCAAGACTTTGCGTACAAGAAACAAACAAACAAACATACGAACATATAAACAAACACACATTCAAACAAACAAACATACAAACAAACATACACACAAACATACATACAAACAAACATACATACAAACATACATACACATAAACATACAAACATACATACATACAAACATACGTACAAACTTACATATAAACATACATACACACATACATACAAACAAACAAGTATACATACAAACAAACATACAAACAAACATATACAAACACACATACAAACAAACAAACACTTCCTTTTATAATATTAGAGATAGGCAGTTTTGTGTTAGCGTCCATATTATGTGTGTTTCTGGTTATTGGGATCGATCCACATCACCTTGGACAATCAAGTGTCAAATGTATACTAATTTGATTAGTTCATAGAGGTAAAATTAAGCATATAATAGAAAATGATTCCTCAGTGACAAATGAAAGGATCTGTAGTACAATGTATATATATATATATATATATAAGAATGGAGTGTTTGTTTGTACATTCAATATTTTCGACCCATTTCAAGTTTTCTATCCGTTTTGGACCCTTTTGATGCCGAATCCGCCTTTTTCTCGTTTGGTGTCTGTCTGTCTGTCTGTCTGTATGTTGTGCCCTATACACGTCCACGCGGTTTAAGATATTTTCATGAAAATTTGCATACAGTGAGTACTTATCTTAATTTAGTGAGTGGCATTGGTTGCGAAAGTCTGTCTGTCCGTCTTTCTGTTCTATGCTC
The DNA here is from genome assembly GCA_947359465.1 of Metellina segmentata. Taxonomy (NCBI): domain Eukaryota; kingdom Metazoa; phylum Arthropoda; class Arachnida; order Araneae; family Tetragnathidae; genus Metellina; species Metellina segmentata. The sequence continues at coordinate 60,543,668 of OX375880.1, read as the reverse complement.
GATTTTGTGTTTGTGTGTTTGTGTAGACATCACATGAATTGTATTCCAGATATTTGATTGCATTGTATTTTATTTTATACATTATATATTAGTTTCGTGAATGCAATATTAAACATTTCTTTATTGTTATATTTAGTTGAGTTTCATGCTAAAACACCTGAGTAAGTATACTTAAATCAACCATAATTTGGTAGTTTTGGAAAAATTGGAATGTCTATTGAATATGACGATTACTTCGATTGCTTTACCAGTACTGCTGAAAAAGTAATTATTCTTCAAAAAAATTTTTTTTTTTTATGGAATTTCATCTCTGATATTTCATTTATTTCGAGTCTTATTTTTATTCTTTGCGCATTGAAAACGATTTCCGAATATTTGGGACAGACGATATTTTTCATTGAAACAAGAATGAACAAGATCGCGCGAGCAGTGATATTTTTTCTGGTTCTTTCGCTCTGAATTAATTTCACATTTCTAAATTTTGTACACTTTTAGTTGTAAGTTGTGGCAACTGTGCGAGATCAAGGGATAAAATTGAATCACAAATTAATATCTTTAGAACAATTTTTGGCGACATCTTTTATTTTGTTTTACTTCGCTGTTTCCTGTTTTAAATATTTATTATTTTAATAAATGTGTTTTCCTTCTCATCACACGCAACAGCACCACAAAGTATCTATATATATAATTCTCTTACGTTTCACGCAAAAAAGACGTTATTTGTAATCGCGTTTTGGCAACACTGTACGATTGTTTGTTTATCGCGAAGTCTCGCGCATCGATTGAATTTATAGCGTTATCGGATGAAATTTTATTGAAAAAAAAAAGGAAATTTTAGTGTGCTGTTGCAGTTAGTTTATAATAGAAATCAAAGAAAGCGGATGATCTTTTCAGGGCCATTTAAAAAACGGTCCTTTTCAGGGCCAACAATTATAGTTCAACAAGACGCTTGCACTACAACTTTCGGCAACAAACTCAATGAAAAAGTGTGGGTCGTTTGAGTGCTGGGAAAATGTAACCACAAACAACATGCTGGGTATTCCATTTCCAAAGCAACGCTCACATTTCGAGTCAAAATTTGCACAAAGTTTTCATTTGAATTCTGATTTTAGAGATACTGTATATATTTTTTCTGTAATACAGCAAATTTAGATTTGAAAAACATTTTTTTGGTAACATATTTTGTAAACAATCCCTTTTACTAGGACACATGTCTTCATTGAGGCGAGCGAAGCGAGCATAGGTTCGCGCAGCGAACCAATGAGGATTGCGAAGCAATCCTCCGGGGGTTGGCGAGCGTTAGCAAGCAGGGGGCAGGCCCCTAGTTAGACTTTAAAATGTTAGGTAAGTCAGTATAAATTCCCCGTAAATTTTAAGTGTAGTTATGCCGTTATTTATAGAATAATGCCGTTATTTAAAGAATAATATTGTTTTTTAATCCAAACTGGAACTTTTTCCAACATTAAAAAATTCGTTATAATAATGACAGGAGAAGATTGCAAAATTTCACAATGTCGCATACCGGAGGCAAGAGTTCCACAAGTAAAAAAATATTGTTTTGTTGACTATGAGTGCGAGAGCACTCGCCGTAAATCGTAATTTTAATTAATTGAGTTGAACATGAAAAGAACTTAAGAAAGGGAATTCAAAATCTTCCTATAAATCGTCTTTTATAGTAGTAACCTTTCGTCATTTTGTAGCTTTGTCATACAGCAATTGTGCGATGTATGTGAAATGTATTACATGAATGGATATGCATGTGTAGGATTTGTGTCCAAAGTAAGTTGTAGAAAATATAAAGATGGCGAAAGATGTTAAAATAAATTTTTATTCTACAAAAAACGTAAGTCATTATATATTTTGATTATCTCTTCAATCTAGAGTAAACCAATTCAAACCGAGTAAGGTCGGGTATTTTGCTAGTATTTAATAAAAGCAAGTACCTGATGATTTAGCTATAAAAGTAATAATACATTATCTTAATTTAACCATCACGTGTTAACACGATTCCTAACTTTTAGTATCTGTACATTAAATTAGAATAGTTAAGAGTCTTTATCACAAATTTAATCTCAGTAACAGAAACCTATTAACTTTCCAACAGCAAAACATACATTTTCTCCATGCTATATTTTTCAGCCTTTCCCACAGAATTTATAGCTCTCTTTTACTTCCGAAGTTAATCCGATTGAAGCAACGTAAATTGAGTATACTCTTATTACGTCTAGGAGACAGTAGAAATTGGATTACTATTGAAAGAAATTAATATCAATTTAGAGACTCTGAGGCATTCATCCTGACATTAAAAAAGAAGTAGCCGTTTACTAAACCGCTTTAAAATGATTTCCACCAGGATTTCAACTGAGTAACTCCTTGGTTTCTCTGTCACGGAACGGTAAAAACTTTAATAACTTTATTGTTTGAAACTAGTAAATATAAAGGTTCAAGTTTCGAGAACTCGAGAAAATTCTTACTCTATAACATAAGCTTTCCCTCCAACACGTGCTAGGCAATCGTCAGTGGGTTCTTTGCATGAACCATTAGTGACATTGTTTCCGTAGTGCCTCAGAAAACAAGCATGCCCTAATTAAAATTTATAGTATCATGAAAATTTCTGTTGGAAAATATTAATAATCGATAAAAACTGAAGTAAACAGGACTATTTATTTTGTAAATTGAGTGAGATTCTATTTTAATGTAATTTGTTGGATTATCAGAATTTGTGTTCTTATTAACTATTAGCATAAAATATCATTTGGCTGACTTTATTATTGGACGAGTAGATCAATCGGTTTCGCGTGCATTCCACTTTATTTGTAAATGTGAACTTTGGTTTACGAATTGTTATTCCGAGAGTAGGTTCCTTACTTAAAGTTCTAGTCTAAATTATTATGCTGTGTTTGTAATAAATTTGATTTCTATTTTAAATATACGAATATGAACATAATTGATTTAAAGCAAAGTCAAGTCAAACAGAAAATGCCCAAGTCCAGTCCTTTCACCCTCAAATAGAATGTCTCGTTGTGCATGACAAATACACTTTTCTATAATGATGGACCGGATAGCAAGATGTGATAGTATAAAGGAAATAATACATGCTTTAATAGAATGGTTCCCCACGTGCTACAATTACACTAGAAACCCTTCTGGGCATACTTTCCAGAAGGTTTTGATACACGGCTATGGGTATTTGTGTCCATTCCAGCTGCATGAATGTCGTCAGCTTAACTGTAGATTTCGGACGTGGTTTTCTGGTCCGTAAGAGGCGCTCTGTGTGCTACAAATGGTCTATGAGGCTTAAGCCAGGACTCTGAACAGGCCAGGGAAGACGTTTTACATCCATATCTTGATACCACTACTTGTCAGAGGCTGCAACATGACATGAAGCATTGTCGTCCCGGAGGAAGTAACATTCGTCCTTTCCATAAAACTGACAGAGCGTAAGAAGAACCTGATGGTCCAAAATGTTTATGTTTAATTTATCAGGAGCAACATACAAAGGTCCCAGGCCATACCAGGAAAAACAACCCCAAACAAGTAGTCGGATTCTATGCTAATCCACTGGCGTCAGTTAATAATTGGAGGTTAGTATATATTTAATCGCTTAATGATGTTTGTAATGCACAATTATACAGGGTTTCACTTGAGGCTGAAAGGATTGGATCTCAATGGAATCTAAGATTGCGCATGACATATATTTTTTTACCAGTGATTGGTAAATGATGTTTGTCATGCACAATCAGCGATTAAAGTAATGAAATATATATTTTCCCTTTATTGTTCTTCTGAAAGATCACTAGAGGGTGCATTTTTCTGCATCGCATCTAATGAGTTTACGTTTTCATTGTTAGTAAACACTAAAGCAATTTTCGAAGATGAGCCTTACCCAGATGACACAAAATAATGTTTTATACTTATAATACGCTAAACATACACTCTGACGAACACCACAAAGAACAAAATATAAAGATAGGTATTAGTCAAAAAGTCAATTCAGATACAAAGGCTTGGCGTGTGTCAAAAATCTAGAAATTCCCGAAACGTCCATAGGGATGGTCTTCGATGGTGGTCTAATTGCCGTCCAAATGGTTTTGGAGGAGTCTACGTCCTTTTTTGTAGTTGAAATTTGGCGACACAGAAACAGAACAGTTGGAGAGCTCGAATTAAGCATAGGGGTTTTTGTGGTGCTCGTTTGGAGCCACAGAAATATATATTTTCCCTTTATTGTTCTTCTGAAAGATCATTAGAGGGTGCATTTTTCTGCATCGCATCTAATGGGTTTACGTTTTCATTGTTAGTAAACACTAAAAAAATTTTCGAAGATGAGCCTTACCCAGATGACACAAAATAATGTTTTATACTTATAATACGCTAAACATACACTCTGACGAACACCACAAAGAACAAAATATAAAGATAGGTATTAGTCAAAAAGTCAATTCAGATACAAAGGCTTGGCGTGTGTCAAAAAACTAGAAATTCCCGAAACGTCCATCGGGATGGTCTTTGATGGTAGTCTAATTACCGTCCAAATGGTTTTGGAGGAGTCTACGTCCTTCTTTGTAGTTGCAATTTCTCAGAGAAATTTGGTGACACAGAAACAGAACAGTTGGAGAGCTCGAATTAAGCAGAGGGGTTTTTGTGGTGCTCTTTGGGAGCCACAGAAGCTGAGTAGATGCACAAATTTAATTGTTCAGCACCCAAGATCAGAGATGAAAATACCTGATTGTGAGTACAGATCTTACTGTAAAATAAACGTTTAGTTTATTCAAATGTTGTCGTTGTGTTCATTGGTACACCACTCGTCCCACTATGTTACATAGTTATAGATATGGATGAAAGATTAAAGGCCCGTTTACGATCCTCCGTATGTCCGTATGCGTAGCCTCCGCCTTACGAAGCAACCGATAGGGTGTGCGTAATCCCGCCCCATCTGTCAATCACGTGGTTCTCCTCTATCATTGGTTCGACGCATACGGACATACCGAGAATCGTAAACGGGCCTTAAGGTGTCCGGATAAGTTCAGGACCCATCTTTTAATTGTGGTATAGAAACATTTTAATAATATTTATATGTTTAGTGTTATTAAACAATATTATTGGTCTATTAATATTTAAAATATATTTTAAGAATTTTTTAGAATGATAATTATGTATGAAATTTTAAAGAAATTTGTCAAAAACTTTAAAGGTGCTTCATGAAAATCTATTCAACCAATTTGGAAAATTATGCTACAAAAATAAACTACATGCATCGTTCTAGTGAATTAACTAGAATCAAAAGGATACTTAAATGAAAAAAAAATTTTCAAGCGATCACAAAATGAATATAAGATTCTTGATAGTTTTACAGTCTTATTTCTTAAATAAATGGCCATAATTAAAAAACTTTTCAACTCAGCAAAATTACTCTTGTCCATTCCCTAGACAACATTAATGAATTAGTTCTCAAAAAGCTTTACGAGAATCCATCAATACCTTTTTGTGTTGTAACATTTGAAATGAGGAAATAATGCATAAAAATTAATTTAGAGTAAAAAATAGTTTGAAGTGTATCGTTTGTCCTCTCTTGGTTTTACTCTTTGTGTAAACAATTTTGTTCTTCCTTCTTTTTGACAATTTTCAAGCTACTTCCAAAGAGAAACCATTTAATAATTTCAGAAACCTCTCGAAAATTATATTTGCAAAAAAAAAGTAAGTTTTAAATTTACATTTGAATAGGTTTTTGGTCTTTCAATGACCAGTTCCGGTATTTTCCCTACGTATGTCCAGTTTTCCCGCCTGGATTAAAATCTTAATATCTCTGTAACTCTTAACCTAGAGAAAAAAAAATCAAATATATATTGGTAAGTCAAATAAATACTTTATCAATAAAATCAAAAATATTTTTGGAATTTTTGTTAAAAAATGCCATTTTTAACGTGTTTGGTTAATATGGACACTTGGTGCACAAACATAAAGATAAAACTAGGCATTTGTCTTTTACATAGAACGCCCACATCTAGGTTTTAACTGTATTTATTCATAAGTGATTATATTAAATACGATATTATCAATTGGTTCTAATACTACTTGCAGACATATTTTTACAAACGGACTTCTGAATCTTCTAATGCTTCGTAAAAGATGTAATTATTTCAGAGCTTTTAACAGGAAAATAAGATATCAATATATTTTTATAAATAATATACTTGACATTTAGAAATTTTCGGAATAAAAATGTCTGCTAGTAGCACTCTTGCGCGTCTAATAGATACGGAAACTTAGGAGTTTTCATTTGTTAGTTGCCAATGTTTATGTTATTCTAATCTATTTGTTAATTTTAAATAGAACCAAAGTATTTGAATCCCTTTTGAAATAACTCACTTTAAAATAGGAATACATAAATAGAAATAACATAAAATAAGAATGGGTGGTGCGCTTTACTATAGATAAAAGCATAACACTTCAAACTCATTCACTGTAAGTAGAAAACTTAACGAAAGAAGAAAATCTTTTATGCTTTCAGATCCATCTAACCATAACACTTCTTCATTATAATAACGTTCATTTCCTTCCTCGTATAGTTTGAATACGTTAAGCTAACTTCTTCTAGATAACTTGGTAATCAGTTCTGCATAGCGTTTTAAGCCCATTAGCCTCTTTTCAATAAAAATCGCATTTAGAATTCATGTGTTATTAATAACTCCACTTAAGGTAGTTACGCACTGCAATCCCTCTAATGCTTTTCGTATTACCTTAGATAACAGGAAGATACAGACAATTAGGGTAATGATTGAATCAAAACTTATGAGCTGATATTGAAATGAAAACCAACAACTGCAGTTACCGCCAGGTTTAAAGACCAAAAATAAAGGGTGACGTGGTTTTGATAGAGTGGAAATAATTTGTAGCAAAAATGGAACACGCACCGCTAGAATTCGCAGAATGCTTAGCGCGAAGGATAAACCGACTCAGAGTGTCCAAGCGTTCTCATAATTTGATACACAATGTGTGTAGTAGTGGCCAAGAAAAGAGAGATACTACATACCTTAATTGGACATGCACAATTATTTTACAATACACTCAAACCTGGTTTTTGTGCGGTGGATAGGGACAGCATAAGAGAAAACGCATAAAAAAAATCTTCTAAAACTTCAAGAGCAACTATAAAAAATATTTTTCGCGACACATTTAAAAATTATTATTTTTTATGCGGTGTAAAGGGACCGCATAAAAAAGTCTCACGTAAAAAATAACTCACAACCTTAAAGTGCAAAAATTTAGAAATGCGAAATTAATTCAGAGCGAAAGAAACACGAGTTTTAGTTTTATTCCCGTTCTTTAAAAAATATCGTCTGTCCCAAAATCGTTTACATTGAGCAAAGAACAAAAATAAGACTCTAAATAAATGAAGTAAAAGAGCTGAAATTCCATAAAAAAAACCAAATAATTTGTTGCAAAATATTTGCTCTTTTAGCAGTACTGGTTAAGCAATCAAATTAATCGTAATACTCAATATGAATTCCAATTTTTCCAAAACTACCAAATACAAAACTGCCAAAACTACAAAAAATATTGCCTTTACAGCAGTACTGGTAGAGCAATCTAAGTACGTATTAAATTTCTTTTTATTTAAGTAATTTTTATTGATAACTTCGTTAATTATGTTCTAATTTGATTGAAATTTTGAAAGGACTGTAAGTAGATTATACTGAATAAATATACTATACAAAAAAGATCGCACAAAAATTGGTTTGAGTGTATAATGCAAAATTTTAGATTTCCGGTTCCGTCCGGTTCAAAAACACGTCACACTTCTCTCAAGTCTACAACGAATCTAACCTTAATTTCGCTCTTATTCCGAACAGTACCAATATTACATGTTCTTGATCGTATCAGAACACAGGCACTGTCATACATCGATGTTCATCTACTAGAACAGTAGCAACCAGAACACAAGAACAACTGTTCGTATAACTTATCTGTGTTCGTAATCACGCTGTTATTCCGAACAGTGCCAATATTACATGTTCTTGATCGTATCAGAACACAGGCACTGTCATACATCGATGTTAATCTAATGGAACAGTAGCAACCAGAACACCAAGAACAACTGTTCTTATAACTTATCTGTGTTCGTAAATACTTTCTTATTCCGAACAGTACCAATATTACATGTTCTTGATCGTATCAGAACACAGGCACTGTCATACATCGATGTTCGTCTAATGGAACAGTAGCAACCAGAACACAATAACAACTGTTCTTATAACTTATCTGTGTTCGTAATCACCTGACGGGAGATAGTTACACCCATTAATCCAAAATACCCATGATGTTATTACGATAATTTCTCTCTATGCTTGAAGCTACTTGAAACTACGTGCGAAGAGCATGTAAACTCCCATGATTTGGTTTCTGATAGTTAATCCCCTGATGTGTCGTACGTAGAGTACACATAGTAAAGAGTCCCTATACCTCACCTAAAGATCGAGTGCAGTCCGTCGAGGTATATCTTCATTAAAAGAAACTGATCCTTGATCGTGCTATCATCAAGAAATTCGGCAAGGCCTTGATAATGGAATATCTCTTCATAAGCAAATTAGTCAGAACTTGATTGCCAAGATATTTCGTGCAAATCGCATCTAGGATTCAATAATTGAAGCTCATAAACATCATTTTTAGTGATGAAACGGTTATGAAAAGATTGTTAAAAATCCGTAACAGGGATTTTATGCTCAAACTAAGAAACCAGATTGAAAGCGAAGATTTTGCTTCCGCTAACCAAATACCCTTGGAAGGGGCTACCCAAAAAAAGTAGTATATTACCGTTTGTTAATCTACATGGAACTGACCAATCAAATTTACAATTAAGAAGTCATTGCTTGGGATTTCTATTGGCGAGCGGCGTACTAAAACACAAACCAAGTGACTTCGTTGGGAAAGTGTGCAGAAAACATATTCCTCAGCAGAAACGGATCGCGTTTAGAAAAGCAACGGATTAGCAACCGTAGGGTTGCAATTTCGAGTCTCACCATAAACTAGCGTGTATAAAGGGTAGGGTGTCTTAATTAACGTAACTCTGCCAACGATCCGGGATCATTCCCGAAACGAAAGCTTCAAGGTCATCACCACGTAATTTTCATCCAAGGTCAAATGACGACGTTAGTCTTTAGCAGGCCCCTACCCACCAACCTTTCACATCACGCCAACGTGAGGACATTTGAGGCTATGACTGATTTAACGTGCACCGGTTCCCTTTTAGACTTTCTTGGAATAAATTCGAACACGCTACACTCCAGTTGCTAATTCGTTACTCTTCCAACCGGGCTACCTCGGCTCCGTGTACAAAGGTGACTGGTGTACGTTGAATCTGTCGAGGCCTAAAACGTCCTCATGTTGTCGTGCTGTGGAAGGTTGGAGAGTAGGCTCCAGCTAAAGTGTGACGTCGTCATCTGATTGCGGTTCAAAATTACGTTGTGTTGCCCTGGAAACTATCATTTCGGGATTGATCCTGGACCGTCACCAATAGACCGTAGTGTTGAATCTGTGCGACGCTAATAAAACTACCTACCTATTACTGCAGAAAATTTTGGACTAGACAGATAGATTCCTATCGTACTACCACTCAAAACACACTATTTAAATTATGGTCGATTAGCGTGAAGAAATTCCAAGTTTCTGTAGGCATAGAAACTCTAATGTCATTAAGAACGAAAGGAAAATAGTTCGCTTAACAACAACATCAAGTAGAAATAATAAATGCAAACGATACAAAGACTTAATTGAATAAGTCTGAAAATTGGATTACGGTCTACGAATTTTAAGAATTCTTGAGATTTAGTTTCTTCTGAAGAAATGTGGCATGATTCTATGTGGAAATCGTTTTAAGTTATAGTCTTCAAAAAAATCAGTATATTAAAAAAAGACTCATCTATTAAAGTACTCCTTTTTACGACTGGTTACGATGCGTATAGAAGTGAAAAGGCGAGACACTTTATGTGAGTGCAAATTGAAAACTTGACATAGTGGTATTTGCATTGAATTGTACCTAAATTAGTTTTAATTTGTCTTTTCTAGCTTCAAAAGAAGCTTACAATTTTATTGAATGGGTTCTAAAAAAGAAGTGTTTAATAAAGTAACTCTTCAATTGAAAGCACCATCTAAAAGTGAGTTCGTTTGAAAACATACTTGGTGTTGAGTAATCACGTCAAACGATTTTCGGACGAACTAATTAAACTTTTTTCCAAACTATTCAGAAAATAATTCTCCCTGGAATTAGATATAACTTCTTACGACTGTCGTAAACTTCGTTTTAATTTTATTAAGAGAAGCATTTCTATCTATACTTTCAGCTCGAATCAACAGAAAGACATTTTATCTGGAGTACAAATTCAAGGATTACCTGTAACCACCAAAAGATGTTCCTTTTCACTTCGAAAAATGAAGCAGGAGAAATAAGAATAAAGCTGAAAAACCTTATTCGATCGGAATTAATTTGGTCTTTTCCCTTCTTTTTCTGTCCCGTTCTTTTATTTTTCCTTTGCTTCACCGAGTTGAAGTGTTTTCTTTCTGCTTGGCAAAACTTTCCGAAAAGTTTTTGCAGTTATATGCGCTTTTATAGCGAAAAGTTAAATTTTTGAAAAATCATTTGCAATTATGCAAGATGGTAAGCCTTCATTTGTTTTTATTCCATATGCTTGTTTTTATACATTCTTACTATGTAAGAAGTTTAATCTCGTCTTTTCGAATTGGCTAGGAAAAATTGTGTTTTGATTGTACTCGAGAAGGGATTTTATAGTTATGTATAAGGATGTTCAGTACTGTTGAAAATGACACAAATGTAAAGAATCTTTGGCAAGACTAGTAACTGAAAAATCCTTTTCAAGATAAATATAATAAAAATGCAATAATTTTCTCTTTTGAAAATTTCTAGCTTAATGTTTTCTATCGTAAGTAAGTCAGAGTGCATATTTAATCATAAACAACTCTTGTATAGAAGAAGAAGACCAGCACTTCTGCTTTATAATTCAGTTTCAAATATACTTATAATGTAAATAAATAAATTTAAATTAGACTTAAAGTGTTTATTTTTCACTGTTGAAGAAAACAAATAACTTCTTTATACAACTATATACACGAAATAAGTTATATAACTGGCAGGATATATCTCTTTGTTTACATTAACTGTTCCAATAACAATAAAATTTATATAATATAAAGCCTGGTTTTAAGATCAAATATTTCCTTTGGAGTAAAGTATATGGGTATTTTTAAATTCAATCGATGAATTGTAATTTATTGGAAATATTTCCTTATTTTCCACTGTCATATGTACTGTTTGTATTTATCATGAAACTTGTAAAAGAAATAGGTGAGAATAAAAATTTAAATTATTTCAACAGGTTTTTTATAAGAGGTTTTCTTTTGTTACGTTAAATTTAGATGGCGCTAGTGTTTTTGTGGTAGACCGTATTTCTTGGATGTATTCCCTATTGAGAAAGCAAAAGTAAAACTCTCATGTTTTATGTATTAATTTACACAGCATATCCTTCTAAAAGAGAAAATGCATTTTAATTATTTTGTTCTATGAAAATGGCGTTTGTTATACAGCTCAACAGCTTGTTGCACTTCAAAAAATTATATTCCTGATTAAAAATTATACTTTCTTAAGAAAATAAAGAAACATTTTTTCTTATTTTCTATGTAAGAAAAACATTTAAGTAAAATAAACTATTTTTCATTGAATCTAAAAAATTATAATCATCAGTTTTGGCAAAATTATTACATTTTTATGTTTAAATACTAATTTGTCAATCATTAAATGTGGAAGTATTCATTCATTATATACACCAATAAAATAACAATAAATCACTTTCAAAAAAGAATACGTGTATGCTTTCGATAAAAAATATATTTTGTTTTGCTTATAAAAATTACTTTTGAAAACTTACATATTCATACTATACAAATAGTATGAATATGTATGAATATTCATACTATACACATTACATATTTATACAAATTCATACTACGCAGCAAAGGAAAAAAAATAATATCTGGCAACAAAAGAACAAAATTATACAAATCGTTCGCTTGAAGTTTGTTACATTACAAAGAGAACGAATATTTTAACAGTAAATTTTAAAAGTAAACATTTAACAATATTACATTGTTGTCGCCAAAACGAGAATATTTCATGTAAAATGTTTTATACTGGAAGAAAAATTTTGAAGAATGCCAAACGAATTCATTAATGTGACTATCTTTAATGAGAAAACACACACAAAACACCTTTTTTTGAAGACATTAAAAACATCATCTTTTGTATAAAAATTGCAAAAATTAGCGAAATAATATAATAGTGGAAACGAAATTTCAGTCCTTTTTATCTTACTTTTGCTTTTTCATCGAACTTTTTTTTTATCAACTGTTACGTTAGTCGCGATTGAAATTTTTGTAGGGAATATCTCTACTACTGATACATATAATTTTTATTCTAGCTAAATAGAGGGCTTCTATAGAGGGTGCTATTCATATTGCTGCACATACTTCCTGTTTCATTCCGAAAGTGACGTAATATTACATGTTATTCGAATGTAAATGTCAGTACGAGTCATGTGAATGAAGAGAATGAAAAGATATATCTTCACTTTCAATGAACATATATCTCTCTATTTGGATATTTACTGCTGATTTTCTTTATAACGACGAGATCAAGATCTGGCCAGTTTCCTTCTAATGACGAGATATCTCGTCCATCTAGATCTGGTCAGTTTTCTTTTACTGAAGATACCTCTCTCGACGAGACAGCTACCACATGAAATAAAACACTGAATTCCAAAATGAAATGTGTGACACGGAAATTGAACTCTAAAGTAAAAATTTCACCTGTTTTCGTGGTAGAATTATCGACCGCATGGAATGTGGGCGTACTCAGACGGAAGTTTCAGTGAAACTTGGAATCGTCCAAAGTGTCATCTCTTGGCTTTAGCAACGATTCCAAAATGATGGAAATGTCAGTAGATATTACAGTACAGGTCTTCCCCGAGTTACAACGCCGAATGATGATTGGTATTTGGTAGTAACTGCAAAAAGAAGCAGACGAAGCACAGCAACCGACCTTTCTCGTCAGCTATCTTCAGCCACGGGTACAACAGTTTCAAGGCAAATCGTTTTCAGACGTTTGGGACATGTTGGTCTATACTCGCAGGCCTGTTATATGTCTGTTATATGGCAACTCACTGTCGACAGAGGTTAGCTTGGAGTAGAGAAAATGCAATGTGGACATCGTCACAGTGGGCTTGTGTGATGTTTTTCGACGAGTCCAGCTTTAGCTTGCAGTCTCATTGACGGCGGACGTTCATATGGAGAAAGCCAGGTACCCGCTACCACCAAGACAACATAATTGAACTACACCGTTACGGTGGTGCAGGATTGCTTGTTTGGGGTGGAATCATACCGGGATCCAGAAAAAATATACATGTTCAAATCAGAACCATGAGAGGCCAAATTTATTGAGGCATCATTCTGGAATCACATGTACGTTTGTTTAGGGGTGCCATAGTCGCAGAATTTATTTGTGTTTATGGATAACAACGCCAGTCCTCACCACGCAAACATTGTAAACGAATGCAATGAATCTGAGGATATCACCCGTATGGAATGGCCTGCATTCTCACCTGACTTGAATCCAATAGAGCTTGCGTGGGACATGCTTGGCCGACGAATTGCAACCAGTCAATCACCTCCTACATGTGTAACGGAACTTCGGAGAGCATTGCTTGCTGAGTAGAGCGATATTCCCCAAGGTCAGCTCGATAATTTGATCCTCAGCATGCTCATCGTCTGGGAGACATACAATGTATTAACCGTCATACTAATCATATCATGTTAAGTTTTAGTAAGGTCGATATTTTAGTAATTGCTCCAGCGAGCAAAAATCGTAGTTTTTATGATTGGTATGATATATACACTATCTTTATTGTTCTTTATCATTTGTTTAATAAATGGGCTCTATGAATAAGTCACATTTGTTTTGTTTCTGAACCTTTATTTGCCGGAGCTCGCATTATTCTTAAATTTATGGACATGAGTGTAGTTTTAAAATGTTTTGGTATCAGCTACCCTTAAGTTTAGCCTAGAAAACTATCGCATAATCCTAAAAAGGGCAGCGGTAGATCAGATGGTAGAGTCGTGGATTAGAAACGTCTATGGCTGGATGTAAATTCAGATTCCATAGTCTGAATATTCTCTTAAATTACCGAACCATATCAGTCTTTCGTAGAAGAGTCACGTGACTACTAGCCGACATGTTTCCTTTCGAAGTTCGTCTCAATAGCAATATTCAGTCCATTAATCTTTCACATATATGGCTGGATATAATTCAAATTCCATAAACTCAATATTCTCGTAAATTACCCAACCAAGTCAGTTTTTCATTGAACATTCACGTGACTACTAGACGACATGTTGTCTTTCGAAGTTCGTCTCAATAGCAATATTAAGTCCCTTAATCTTTCACATCAATGGCTGGATATAATTCAAATTCCATAATCTCAATATTCTCGTAAATTACCCAACCAAGTCAGTTTTTCATTGAACATTCACGTGATTACTAGACGACATGTTGTCTTTCGAAGCCCGTCTCAATAACAATATTCAGTGTATTAATATTCCACGTCTATGCCTGGATGTAAATTCAAATTCCCATAATCTCAATATTCGCATAAACTAACCTACACCTACATACGAACCATCCTGAATGGCTTATCGATCAAGATTCGTGCAAATAAAGCGCCACACCAGAAATCCGCCTAGATTTTCGATTTCGATTTTTTTTGCATCGCTTTCAACGGAATATTCCTGAATCTGTCTTTCCCAGAATCGACGGTTTAAGACTGCGGTTTTCCTCACTATTCAAAAGTGATTTCCATAGAGGCTTGGCAGCGGACCAGGAAACAGCTCACGGCTAGAATCATTTTGGTTTCGTAACACGTTTTCATGTATCGAATCGCAGCGATTTCATCCTCTCCGGACATAAAGAAGCGAATAATACTCGTATGACAAATGGTTATCGCATAAACTGGAAGTCTATTTGCATAAAAGTTTGCTTTATTATTATTGTTATTATTGTGGTGCATTGAGGTCAACTGTATGTAGCCATTCCCTTGTATCTACTCGGTAATATTCAAATACAGATTCCTTTTATGCTCTACTCTTCATATATTGCTTAGGATGAAGAGTTATGTAGAAAATCATAATAGTTGGTTTAGCTTCATCAGTTTTGAAGCCTGGATTTTTGAAATGTAAATGTTTTTTTATGGCAATTGACATCATAAATCGTTTTTTTTTTTATTTGAAACGATTTTTATGATTGATATGTTTTGTTCCAACGTAAGTTTTGCAGACTCTTTTAACTTTCGTCGGCACTAAGCCAAACGCGCGAAGCTGGAAAAAAGTTATTTCGAAGCAATCGCCCATGGGTAATCCCACTGCCCCGTATGGGACAATCAAGCCAATATTTCAGTCATGGAAATATCTTCATCTATTATTGATTGATCTTTATTAACGGTTTCGAAGAGTTATCTCGTCGATAATGATCTGGACAATGTTTCTAATGACGATTTACACAGACGCTTGAAGTTTCGTCAACACTGCCAAACGTAGGAAACTGGAAAATAGTATTTTAGAAATAATCGTTCTTGGGACATTTCACTGACACGTATATTACTCTCACACTAGGATTTCAGTCGTAAAAAATACCTTCATCGTTTGCTGCAATCAAATGTCTTTTTGGACATATACTATGTTCCTTTCAAGTATATACTGACTGGCTACCACTAAATAGGCTCTTAACAGGAAGTCTGTTTATGTCAGTTGCCGTGCAAACCATACAGAATATACTAAAGTCGAGTGAGTAACGATAGAATTTTTATGTTCCCAGGATACCAAAACTAAAGCCATAGGAGTAACGTGACCCTTGGATTATACTTTCGTCTGGTGGGTGCAACCGAAAAATTCATCATCTATTTGAACCGTAAATTCATTGATGTATAATCCGATTGGTTCATGCGTTATAGTACAGTTCGGAGATTTAACCATGTTTGCCGCATCTCTTTAAAAGCGCGAATTCCCGCATCTAGCCTGTCGTAAGACGTTATATCGCCAAAAGAGACGATAAGATGCCATATTGGTCAACCAATTCAATTTTTCACAGAGCAAATATGGAGGTAACTCTTTTTGAAGCCTCTTTCAATAGCAATGCTCAGTCTTCTTACATTTCCCGTCTGTGGTACTAATTAGGGATGCAATGTCAATGTTTTCAAAACATCAAAAACATCGATGTATTGGAGCCGACGTTTTTTTTAACATCGATGTTTATACTTGTCAATGTTTTTACGCTGTCGATGTTTTTTTTTTTTTTAAATATACCATTCTAAAAATTAAAAAAAAAATAACCAAGTAGCGTTATTTCAATAATTAGTAAATTGAACATACTTTAGACCAAAATGGCCAAGGGTAAAGGGTGTGAAAAGTAGGGATGAGACATCGATGTCGATGTTTTCAAAGCATCGATGTATTTACCATCGATTTATTGGAGCCGATGTTTGTTTAACATCGATGTTTTTACGTTATCGATGTTTTATTTTTGAATGGAAAAAGCACCAGAGTAAAAATTTAGAAAAATTACCGTGCAACTAAGTATTTATCAGTGATGGCGACATCCGCCCCATCAGAAAGAGCTTTTGCCTTAACTGATGAAAAAAGAAGTCGACTTAACGTGGGGAAAGTTAACAAACTTCTTTTTTTACAAAATATAAATAACAAATACGTTTGTTGTGTCCCCCCCCCCACCAATAAGCTGATAAATACTTAATAACAACTAACAATAATTATTGTTATGTACCTACCTAATTATACTTATAAATAGTAGTACCTGTGTTAAATTGTTGTAAATATTACTTTATTTTATGTTATATTCAATTTGAAAATAAAAGATTTGTTAATTGTTCGTATTAATTTTTTTGACTTTATTTAGACAGTTAAAAAGAAGTCTTACTTATAAATTAATAAACACGTCAAATGACAAATTAAATCTCCCCCTTCATTAATTCAAACATTAATGTTTGAGGTTGCTAAACCATTTTTTAGAAATGGGGGAAAAACATCGATATTATTTGGGAGATGTATAATCAACACCATTGTTTTAATTTGAACATCGATGTTTCAAAACATCAATTTTTTTGCGGTCGATGTCGCAACCCTGGTACAAACGAGAAGAGTCCTTTTTATAAAGGTAATTTTTCAAGCATCGGAGTTTGCAACAATGGAGCACTTAGCGAAAATTTGGAGCTTGTGAGATCGGAATACATCCAAAACTGTTGTCATATCACCCACCACTAAATTCGTAGCCACAAAATCCTACTCATTCCTCCATTCGAAATATATGAGACTTGTTTCTATTGTGATTCTTATGCCTAGATTTTTTGTCCTGACTGGCAACAATATACTCGTGTATACAACCGTTATTATGATAATCAGTATTAGCAAATATATATTTATCACTATGCACACTCCAATTGTGATATTATAATTGTAATTTTTTCAGTATACACGTACAAACTCGAACTATCATATTGCATCCCGGCAAGAAAAGTAACACAGGTCAAAAATAAAAATTTTGATGTTATGTCACTAAAAAATATATATGAGGTGCCCCCAGCGTGTTATATTACTATTCTATAGAATATAATAGAAGTTACCACTATAAATACTTACCTAAAATTTAAAAGAAGCTTGTACTCTTTCAATATAAGTTTTATAGTATCCTTTACGCTGATGTTTCTCAAATTCTGCAATTTTGAGTTGCGTTACTTTTTTTGCCGGGATGCGATATGCAATGTGATAAGGACATTAATACATTAATTTGGAATTCAGAATTGGAAGACGGGATGACAAAGATAGTTGTTCGATGTTCTTCATAATTGTGTATCCTTTGAAGTTTCTTAATAAGTGTCTAATTTTATCTACCAAGTATTTATCTCTCTTTCCATTTATATAACTGTTTAGCGTCATGTGGAATTTATGAGAGTGGGATGTCAGCTGAGGTGTGATCTTATAATCTGACCAAGGTTGAAAATTACGTGTTATTTTTGGATCTTTCCCTTCTAGGGTTCATACCAGATCTTCGTCAATAGATCGTTGTGTTGCTTCTTCGCTAATTAAATACCTAGCTCCCTACCATGTATATGAAGTTCAGTGGTAATGTAACAGTGCTTTAGAAAACACTGATAAATTCTTGAGAAAAGTGAAACATTTAATTAGAAAATAAAACTTAAGAACATGACAGTTATAAATATTTAAAACAACACTAAAAAAATATGTTCGTCTGCCATGCACCTCTCATTCCTTCCTCGTACGAAATTGTTCTCTGTCTAGAATGTTCTTGCAACTCTTTTCCGGAAGTCCCCGGTGATGAGCCACAAGTACGATGAGTCACGGGGAATCACCTGTATGCATCCAAAAAAAATATTATGATGAACCAAAAAGTGAATAGAATGAATCTTTATGTTCAGGGTGAATTATGCTCGGAATGCCCAGGCTTTATCCCGAAAAACTTTTGCCAAATCTAATGTCAATTGTATTATGATGGGTTTATATGTTTGGGCAAGTGCTTTTAAGTTGAAAGAAAGCGGAAATTTTCTTTAATTTTACATATATAGGGGTTGGACAAAAATATGGACGCATCCCGTGAAATGCATGTTTGAAAAGAAATGTTTATTCTAGTTAAATGTATAGGTGGCGCTGGTGTTTCGCATACTGACGCCACCTATACAATGTCGTAAATAGCTGTAATTCAAAAACCATTCATCAGTGATGGTAATGCCTGTAACAAGAAAAAGTGGTGTCTAAGTCATAAAGCCTTGACTATGGAGAAATGGAAGTCAGTAATTTGGTCGGATGAGTCTTGTTTCACACTGTTTCCCATTTCTGCCTGAGTTTACGTCAGGCGAATGCCATCCCAAGCCTATAATATAGACTGCTTGTTGCCAAGAGTGAAATCTGGCGGGGGTTCTGTCATGGTTTGTGCAGCCATATCGTGGTTTTCTGTGGGCAAGGGCAAATTAAGGCCAAAGATTATATGAACATTTTGGCCTATCAAGTCCATCCCATGGTACAAACTTTGTTCCCCAATTGTGATGGTGTCTTCCAAGACGACCAATCCACTGTTCACTCAGCTAACATCGTCCAGGACTGGTTTTCTGAGCAAGAGGATGGTTTTTTACATCTCCTCTGTCCACCATAGTCACCAGACATCAATGTTATTGAGACCTAGTGGTCCACATTGGAGAGGGAAGTGCGTGATCGCTATCCACAGCTATCATCGTTATCTGAACTTGTAACTGTTTTGCAAGAAGAATGGTACAAGATTCCTTTGGCAAGCATACAGGAACTGTATTTATCCATTGCGAGAACGCTGCAAGCTGTTTTGAATGGCAAAGGTTTTCCTACACCATATTAGGCCAGTTCTTAGGTCTTTCCATATATTTGTCCAACCCCGTATGTTACCACAGTATGACAAAAGCTTTTATCGAAATGAGGTAAAAGGCAACGCACAAAAGGATTGATGAAAATTCTCATTCCATTGTGAACATAAAGAATTGGGAAAGGTCTTGAAGTCCCACTTATTGAATATAGATGAAGCCCTGCTCAGTTTTCTTATATTGATGATAAATTTTGTCCATAAATGTCTGGTTGCTAATGACGAGATATCTCGTCAAAGCAAAAATCAGGAGGGATAATGTAACTACTCATTGTAGCACTGTGTCACAATGAAAAATAATCCGTGTTTCAAAAAAGTGAGTAAATCTCAGTATAATCTGCTTGAATTATAATTTAAAGCTATTTCGTCAGCTCAAGAGACAACTTCCTCACACTTCTCAAGAACTTTTACTTTCAGCTGTCCAAACTTGACTTCCACTTTTCAAGTGTTATATATTTAAACTTATTGCGTACAAAAACAAAACTACACGTTTATCAATTCTCAAAAGATCAAATTTATTCGTTGTGTCACTCAACGGTGATGTCTAGTCAGGTTTCTTTTAACCCATTAATACCAAGCGTCCCTTTTTAGGGACGCTTCAATAAAAGAACCTTACTTTCACATAAATGCAGCTTTCAACTTAAAAATTATGAAGAAGCATTTCTAAGCATTTGTTTTAATAATATTCAATAGATGACAGCATTTGATAGTAGTAAAGTTAGTGATGTGGGCTTTCTATTTTCATCTTCAAAGCTAAGCGCAATGCTTGCACTGCCGAAATAAAAATGGGTAGATTTTCCCATCATTTATAAATGAATTTATCTGTATTTGATAAATGTGGTACTAAATGCAATTCTTTAGTTTATGTGTTTTTGGAATTTTTTAAATGTTGATGATGTTTTTAGCATTTTAGATACGTCCCTAAAAAGAGACGCGAGGCACAGGAAGGTACGTAAATTTTCCGTTCGCAAACATGACGAAGATCTTGGCGTTTCTTGTCGGGGTTAAATATTTTATTGTAAGTAACCATGAGAATGCTTTTGTAAAACTTAACCTTTGTTTTTCTTTGGGTTTTTAAAAAAATTAAAAAAATAAATTACTGTAGAATTCCGATAGTTACGACATTTTAGAATGGCGTTCCTTTCTTAGCTTTTTTTTTCCAGTGTGTATGCTGTTTTCCCTCATAGACGTCCTTACTGGTCTGCTGAAATTGATGTCAACATTCTTGCAATATGTTCTGTACTGTGCAGAAATCGATTTGAACAAACAATGCAGTACTTCCATATGCTTGCAACCGCAGTATCAGCAACTATCGATTGATGAAAGCATGTTGCCGTACTATGTCCGTCACAGCTGCAAACATGGGACAGGAACTGTAAATATTGTTGAAAAATTAAGTATGGGAGATTCTACTGCCGTGGATCTCGCTTCATAACTACCTGAACATTCCAACATTGACTTATACTGTGAGAATTTATTCACTTCTGCACTAATAGATTAGTTTTCAAATAAAGTATTTAATGTTACTGGAACAGTGCGTCTCTATCGCACTAAAAATGTCCCAATAAGCGACGTTTCATCTTTTATAAAACATACCAGAGAAACCTCTGGGTATAAGTACGATGAACAGCAAGACAATGTAATACTAGTTATGTGGAACGACAAAAATGTTGTAATCAACCTTCAAATGTGCATGGTGTTTACCCATTGGTAAAAGCTAAACGATGGTCAAACACAGAGGGAAAAAAATTGAAATTGATCGACCGAATTTAAATCATAAATATAATTATTGCATGGGGATACTGACAGAATGGATCAGAACATTGCACTTTACTATTGTTCTATCCAGAGTAAGAAATGATGGTGGAGTCTTCATATTTGGATTAGAGGCTGCTATGCAAAATGCGTGGCGGTTACATCGTCTTTGTGCATTATCAAACACAAAACCTTGCAATTTCTCCAATTCCTAAGAGAGATATATTTCGTCTATTTCAAGAAATATACTACAAAACAACAACCGGGAAGACCTTTAGAGAAACCAAAGACCTTAAAATACAGAGTAACTAATGTCATAAGATGTGACGGGGAAAAGCATTATGTAATAAGACTCAGGTGAAATGCGTCAATTGCGGAAACAAAGTCAATCGGAAATGAAGCAAGTGCATGGTGGGTTTGCATGACAAATGAATGTAGAATTTCGTACCAAACAAAATAAAAAAACCTGCCGTACTTACTAGCATTTTTAATGTCTTTAAATGTTTTATTAGACATGTTTTAAACAAAAAAATCATTTTTATAAAAATAAACATCATTATTAAAAACTATTTCATGCGGAAAACTATGTAACCTTTGGTGCCTAGCGTCTCTTTTTAGGGACGTTTGAGTTTTACTCAGTAAAAATCTCAATTTTTAGCTTGGATTTTTTTCAATATTTTTCTTGTTGATCTGATCATATTTACTTACAGTATACAAAATATCTTCGGGAGAAAAATGTCAGGCATTAATGGGTTAATGCAAAAGCAGCGATGGAAAAGAAAAAGAAAAGTGACTGGTTATAAGAACCAGCGTATACGAGAATATATTGGTCCTCTGCCATCATGTCTGGTCCGCTTCTCAAATAATAAATAATAATAGCTCAGATGTTGCTTCGTTTAGTGCGATTCGTGATACTGCTGCTGACTGAACAATTGTTCGAATCGTGAAACTAAGATACAGCTACTTGCATTTCTCTTGCGACATTAATTTTGGAACGATATTTCCTCCGTATAATAACAACTACTTCATGAGCGCTTCGCGGCACCTCTAATCCCTCTTCGCGGCACCCCAGTGTGCCACGGCACGCACTTTGGGAACCCCTGCTTTATGGGATTGATCCCGGACCGTCGTCAATAGCCCGTTGGGTTGCTCTAGTGCGACGTTAATTACAAATTACCAATTACCAAATAATAAATTAATTTAGTTAGTAGCATAAAATTTCCACTCGCCATTGACGAACTAAATTTTTTCTTTGGCGAATGAAAATTCTGTCAAGTTATAGATAGATTCTTTACTAACCTCAAGTCTCTAAGTAATTCTAGTTGCCCCACTCTCAGAAATTGATCAGTCACCGCAAAAGAACAGTGTGAAAAACCACGTGGTCAAGTAAGCACCCCCCCCCCCGCCGATAGCGATAACGTGACCGTAAATGCTCCACAGCGCACTTTCTTTTAAGACCTGCCGATCGTCAAAGGCCAATGATTCAACAGGTGCCAATTTTTGTGTTTGCAATTTGGAGGCAGAAACCAGAAACGATTCGAGTATACGCTGATATAAATTTCTAAATTATCGATCACGTGACCGAAGTAATTTGTACCAGCTTGCCAAAAGTAAGGTTTGAGAGTTTAAAACTTATTTTAAAAGAAAATTTGCACTCGCTTTCTCATTATAGCTATAGGTCGCGCGTACCACCCAGATTTTCAATCTCATAGTCCAATCGTACTTTCGGTCTCTGACCAGCGGACCACCAATGCAAAAGTATCTGGTCAATCAGGATCTGACCAGTTTTGCTAATGACGAGATACCACCAAGATGATTAACAAGGCGTTGTATGGCATCTGCCACAGCTGAAAAATAATTGGCGTTTAAAAGTGAGTAAATCTCAGCCCTTGAATAATAATTTCATTTCGGAAATCCAAGAGACATCTACATTACCCTTCCTAAGAACTCTTAATTCCAATCGTTCAAATACGACTCCATCTTTTCAACTGCTAAATATTTCAACTTAAATGCTTCAAAAAACAAAACTTCGCGCTGTTCCCCGTGTCTCAAAAAATCAAATTTCCGCGTCGTGTCACTCGAGAATCTGCGATCCTTCCATTCTCTTGCCTTTTTACCCATCCAACTACGCTTATCTGCACGCGGCATTCGAAAGCAATTTGGCAGACGTAGCGCACATCAAGCAAAAATGGTGTCGGAATTTTTGCCGCATACCTTACTCTAATGAGCTTACTTCTCTCTCTTTCCACCATACAGATGGCGAAGAAGCAAAAATGAAGAATCCTTTCCAGAACAAAGTGAAGAAGAGCATGCCAATCTAATGAGCTCCCCACCACTCCCTAGCTTCGAAATGATGTTTCAATCCACCTTAATGCAACGGGCGCTTGAATATCCGTGGTAATATGATCACAACCATTCATTCGGGACACGTAAATTCTATCACGAATGCAACCAAAAAACAACGGATCGTTTCTTGGTATTTTGTGAGGCCTAACTCTCAGAACAAAAGCCCTCCCCGGTGCAGAAGAAACTAACTGGAACAGAAACCATTCGTCAATCTGGCAACCGGGCGGGTTCAAGAAGCAGTGGTAGGTCCGGTCTTCCTTTTTTTTTGTTGCGTTTTTTCGTTTGTTTCTTTTACTTGTGCTCGTCTCTGGCGTTGCTTGTTCGATGCAGATGGATGTTCTTAGGAACTATCATTTAGCTCATCATGATGTAACATGGATTCTTGTCAGTAGTCATTTCTTTGCGTGGCGGAGTTATCCACCATTTGCTAGCTGCCATGCTGGGTTTTATTATCCCGGGGTGCTTGAAAATCTTTTGTGGTTGCGGAATTACAATATGTAGTGGTTTTTTTTTCTAACCCTGTGTTTTGACAAAATACAAAATAAATTTCTGCGAAACTTTCCTTTAAATTCCGACGTGGTAATTAATATTTACCTCCCTATAGGTAACGCCGATTTTCAGAGTTCATTACACTAGATGTTCTATTTGTGACACATATATTTTCGCATTTAAATTTTTTAATCTATATATATAATTCTCTTACTTGGCACGCATAAAAGACGTTATTTGTTATCGCGTTTTGGCAACACTGTACGATTATTTGTTTACCACGAAATCTAGCGCATCAATTGAATTTATAGCGTTATCGGATGAAATTTTATTGGGAAAATTTTTTTTAAATAAGCTGTTGCAGTTAGTTTATAATAGAAAGCGAAGGATCTTTTCAGGGCCATTTACAAAATGGTCCTTTTCAGGGCCAATAATCATAGTTCAACAAGACGCTTGCACTACAACTTTCGGCAAAAAACTCAATGAAAAAGTGTGAGTCGTTCGAGTGCTGGGGAAATACACTCATTGCCATAAAAATTTGCGCACCAATAAATAATTGGGGATCGTAACGAAACTTGGCATGAAGGCCAGATATGCAAATGATTAGAAATGCAGCGTGATTGACACTAGAGGGCGTTGAACTTCGTTCTCCTTGGAGTATAAAAGAGGTAAGCAGAGCTTGTTACTTATAAAACATTAATAATTGCTTGATACTTCTAAATGAGATACATGAACATCCATGTGATTTCATATAGTACTAATAAAAAATCATTTAAAAAACAACTTATAACAGCAGTTACTTAAAAATTCAACCAACTTTCCAGTTTTTGAAGATAAAATATAGTGTGCCAACAAGCCATGACAATATCTGTCACTGTTCCCGAGAAGTTATTATAAAATATTACTCTTGAGACTTTTAAGCAACTAACATTTTCTATTTTAATTTTATTGAAATTTTATGTTTTATTCCTTGCTACCTTTTTAGTGTTTTGTGATTATTTAGTTTCGTGTCATTTTTGAATTGTATTCGCCTTTTTTTATTATGTGTATTTCCTTATTTTAATTTTTGCGCATCTTTGCATTGCCATGTAAATGGATTTATCTGTATGACAGTATGAATGAATAAGTAGCATAGTTGTCTGATTTTGTTCCAGAAGCGACATTTAAGTTAATCATTTATTATTACTTGGAGTTTGAGAAACGTTTAGAGCAAGAGTAAAAGTCGATTTTTGATTGTTAAGTGATTATTGCGAAGTGTGCATTGAGTCCTAAACAATACCATCTCGACAGATTTCCTGATGAATAATGCAAGCAATTGAAATATATTTTTCATACTTTTCTATATATTTTGTTCAGTCATGAGAGACATTTTCTGTTAAGTTAAATATAGATGGAGGCAATATTTCTGCAGATATGTGTTCCTCCCATTGACATCAGCTGACTTGTTTTTCAAATGATTTCAACTCTTCGCCAATAAAAATTCCAAAGGATGAATTCCGATTTGATAAGAGAGCTGTTTGGTCAAAATAAATTTGTTTCAGCTCTAAGCGTTTTTAAAAGGGCGATAAACTATATTTTAAGGTAATATCGATATGTACATATCATGAGAGAGCAGAAGTAAAATATTTACAGACCTTCTGGTTAGTTTACACTGAAAATGCAGGATAATAAAAGCTGCATTAAACGAAATGCTTTTTCCATAACCATAAAAAACACATCTTATGACTAAAACTTAGAAACAAATCCAAAACAACTTTCATTTAAAGCAAAATAGAAATTTCATTCTATATTGTAAGCGCTTCATAACTTCATAATGTGTAGCGACCCGTTTATTTTCCTGTCATCCTAATGATGTGCTAGATAACATTAGAATGTGGCATGCCTTTGAAAATATACGCGATCCTAACTATTTTTCTCCCACAATAGTAATAATAAAACCGGAATAAAAATAATCCAATATAAAGTTTATAAGTTCTAAACTATGTATCCATGCTGACTAAAAATAACCATATCTGAAAATACTTTATAAGGGAATGAATATTTTGTCCTTTGTTCTAAAGTGTATGGCAAGTCATATTGCATAGCAGAAGTAGGTAATGAAGGTAAGACTATGGAAGTTAAACTGAAAGAACTTATGTATTGCCTTATGAAGTAGTCAAACTAATGAAAAATATGTTTTGGGTACTGTGTTATAAAGTTAAAGTAATAAAAATTATTAAATAGGATGTTTTCAAAAACTTGCAAAATGGGCATTGTTCAACAGACTTAGGAAGTGGTTTTAGATCATACTGTATGTGATACCCAACAGATTGTGGCCTAGTCATGATCAAAACTGACCAAATCTTGGTGCACGAGATGTCTCATTATTAGAAGAAAAATGACCAAATCTCGATCTAGTTATGATAAATATGTTTGCAGCATTTAGATGACGATATATTTTGTCATTAGTGAAATATAAATATGTGTTATATATGTGCTAATTATAACGAAACCATTTCAATTATAACCATAAAACATTCTGTTTTATGATTTTGAACTCTTGTACTAATTTCTTTCAAAGTTGAGTAAATATTAAATTAATAATATTATGTCCCAAAATAAAGTTAAAACTACCTCTGTAAAAAGCATTTAAAAAATGTTGATAAACCTTACATTTTCAATGTGTTCAAAATTGCAAAAATGCGTAGAAATATAAATTAATAATAAGAGTATTGCAATATACCTTACACCTTGAGTTTACCTTAGATTAAGCAATTATAAATGCATGGTATAATTTTGTTGAAAAAAAAGAGATGCCTACATAATTTACCAGAAAAATACAGCATCCGGATATCATGTGACTCTGTAAATATATATGTACTTTATTTGAAAAGTAGATAACTTACTCACATTTCCGGGTTGCTATTTAAAAGTGGTCTTTCAGAAAATGAAGTTCCTCACATCATGCACCCTAAAATATGTTTATTAATTCGGTAACTAATAATACAAGTAAAAGAGTACAATAAAATGACTACCAAGGGGTATGTAAAACTTTTCAAAACAACGTGGACAAATACAGAAAAGATAAAGCATACAATTATTAATAACACAGCTTCAAAATTTTGAATAAAAGAATTCAGAGAATTTTGGTAACTTCTGAGAATTATATTCACTTATCGGCCCATGCAGTAAATGTTCTCCAATTCTATTTATCTCCAAGAACCTTAATTTGAAACACAAATTTCCTGTGCTATGATATTCCATCTATCTAACAGTGTAACTGACCTTGAAAACACAGTTTTTAATAACACAACTGTAAAATTTTAAATAAAATAATTCAGATAAATTTGGAAACTTTGGAGTCGTGCATTTATTCTTGCTTAATCTAAAGTAAACTTAAAGGTGTAGATCTTTCAATACTCTTATTATTAATTTATATGTCTACGCATTCTTACAATGTAAATCCAGTAAATGTTCGCCAATTGTATTTATCTACAATCAATTCCCTCCCTCAATTTAAAACATGCATTTCCTATACAACGATATTATCTTTATACTGCAGTATAATTGACCTTGAAAGCACAAATTTAAATATACAATAATGTTCAGAGAAATGTAGTAACTTTGGAAAATCATCTTCACTAATCTGCCCATCCAGTAAATGTTGTGAAATTTTATTTAGCTCAAAGACCCTGAATTTGAAACATGCATTTCCTATGCTACAATTTTCCCTCTGTTTTGCAATATAATTGACCATAAAAACCCAATCTGTATAAATAAGAATGGAGTGTTTGTTTGTACATTGAATATTTTCGACCCATTTCAAGTTTTCTATCCGTTTTGGACCCTACTGATGCCGAATCCGCTTTTTTCTCGTTTGGTGTCTGTCTGTCTGTATGTTGTGCCCTATATACGTCCACGCGGTTTAAGATATTTTCATGGAAATTTGCATACAGTGAGTACTTATCTTCATTTAGTGAGTAGAATTGGTTGCGAAAGTCTATCTGTCCGTTTTTCTGTTCTATGCTCGATTTTGTGTTTGTGTAAGCATCACATGAATTGTATTCCAGATATTTGATTGCAGTGCATTTTATTTTATACATTATCTATTAGTTTAATGAATGCAATATTAAACATTTTTTTATTGTTATATTTAGATGAGTTTCATGCTAAAACACCTGAGTGAGTATACTTAAATCAACCATAATTTGGTAGTTTTGGAAAAATTGGAATGTGTATTGAATATTACAATTACTTCGATTGCTTTGCCAGTACTGCTGAAAAAGTAATTATTCTTCAAAAAATTATATATTTGTAATGGAATTTCAGCTCTGATACTTCATTTATTTCGAGTCTTATATTTGTTCTTTGCGCAATGAAAACGATTTCGGAATATTTGAGACAGACGATATTTTTCAACGAAACGAGAATGAACAAGATCGCGTGAGCAGTGATATTTTCTGTTTCTTTCGCTCTGAGTTAATTTCACATTTCTAAATTTTGTGCCCTTTTAGTTGTAAATTGTGTCAACTGTGCGAGATCAAGAGATAAAAATGAATCACAAATTAATATCTTTAGAACAATTTTTCCGACATCCTTTATTTATTTCTATTTCACTGTTTTCTGTTTTAAATATCTATTAATTTAATAAATGTGTTTTCCTTCTCATCACACGCAACAGCACCACAAAGTATTAGACTTAAAAATGTTAGGTAAGTCAGTATAAATTTTCAGTAAATTTTAAGTGTACTTATGCCATTATTGAAAGAATAATGCCGTTATTTAAAGAATAATGCCGTTATTTAAAGAATAATGCCGTTATTGAAAGAATAATAATTTTTAAAAATCCGTACTAGAACTTTATCCAACATTAAAAAATTCGTTGTAATAATGACAGGAGAAGATTGCAAAATTTCACAATGTCGGATACCGGAGGCAAGAGTGCCACATGTAAAAAAAGTATTGTTTTGTTGACTATGAGTGCGAGAGCACTCGCCGTACATCGTAATTTTAATTAATTGAGTTGAACATGAAAAGAACTTAAGAAAGGGAATTCCAAATCTCCCTCAAAATCGTCTTTTATAGTAGTAACCTTAGTATCACCTTTCGTAATTTTGTAGCTTTGTCATACAGCAATTGTGCGATGTATGTGAAATGTATTACATGAATGGATATGCATGTGTAGGATTTGTATCCAAAGTAAGTTGAAAAAATTGTAAAGATGGTGAAAGCCATTCAAATAAATTTTTATTCTACAAAAAACATAAGTCATTACATATTTTGATTATATCTTCAATTTAAGTATCCAATTCAAACCGAGTAATGTCGGGTGTTTCGCTAGTCTATATAAATAAGAATGGAGTGTTTGTTTGTACATTCAATATTTTCGACCCATTTCAAGTTTTCTATCCGTTTTGGACCCTTCTGATGCCGAATCCGCCTTTTTCTCGTTTGGTGTCTGTCTGTCTGTCTGTCTGTCCGTCTGTCTGTCTGTCTGTCTGTCTGTATGTTGTGCCCTATACACGTCCACGCGGTTTAAGATATTTTCATGGAAATTTGCATACAGTGAGTACTTATCTTGATTTAGTGAGTGGAATTGGTTGCGAAAGTCTGTCTGTCCGTCTTTCTGTTCTATGCTCGATTTTGTATTTGTGTGTTTGTGTAGGCATCACATGAATTATATTCCAGATATTTGATTGCAGTGTATTTTATTGTATACATTATCTATTAATTTAGTGAATGCAATATTAAAATTTTTTTTATTGTTATATTTAGATGCGTTTCATGCTAAAACACCTGAGTAAGTATACTTAAATCAACCATAATTTGGTAGTTTTGGAAAAATTGGAATGTCTATTGAATATTACGATTACTTTGATTGTTTTACCAGTACTGCTGAAAAAGTAATTATTCTTCAAAAAATTATATTTTTAATGAAATTTCAGCTCTGATACTTCATTTATTTCGAGTCTTATTTTTGTTCTTTGCGCAATGAAAACGATTTCGGAATATTTGAGACAGACGATATTTTTCAACGAAACGAGAATGAACAAGATTGCGTGAGCAGTGATATTTTCTGTTTCTTTCACTCTGAATTAATTTCACATTTCTAAATTTTGTGCACTTTTAGTTGTAAATTGTGGCAACTGTGCTAGATCAAGGGATAAAAATGAATCACAAATTAATATCTTTAGAACAATTTTTCCGACATCTTTTATTTTGTTCTATTTTACTGTTTTCTGTTTTAAATATTTATTATTTTAATAAATGTGTTTTCCTTATCATCCCACCCAACAGCACCACAAAGTATTAGACTTGAAAATGTTAGGTAAGTCAGTATAAATTTTCAGTAAATTTTAAGTGTAGTTATGCCATTATTGAAAGAATAATGCCGTTATTTAAAGAATAATGCCGTTTTTTAAAGAATAATGCCGTTATTTAAAGAATAATGCCGTTATTTAAACAATAATGCCGTTATTTAAAGAATAATGTCGTTATTGAAAGAATAATAATGTTTAAAAATCCAAACTAGAACTTTTTCCAACATTAAAAATATCGTTGTAGTAATGACAGGAGAAGATTGCAAAATTTCACAATGTCGCATACCGGAGGCAAGAGTGCCACAAGTAAAAAAATATTGTTTTGTTGACTATGAGTGCGAGAGCACTCGCCGTAAATCGTAATTTTAATTAATTGAGTTGAACATGAAAAGAACTTAAGAAAGGGAATTCCAAATCTTCCTATGAATCGTCTTTTATAGTAGTAACCTTAGTATCACCTTTCGTCTTTTTGTAGCTTTGTCATACAGCAATTGTGCGATGTATGTGAAATGTGTTACATGAATGGATATGCATGTGTAGGATTTGTGTCCAAAGTAAGTTGTAGAAAATATAAAGATGGCGAAAGGTGTTAAAATAAATTTTTATTCTACAAAAAACGTAAGTCATTATATATTTTGATTATCTCTTCAATCTAGAGTAAACGAATTCAAACCGAGTAAGGTCGGGTATTTTGCTAGTCTATATAAATAAGAATGGAGTGTTTGTTTGTACATTCAATATTTTCGACCCATTTCAAGTTTTCTATCCGTTTTGGACCCTTCTGATGCCGAATCCGCCTTTTTCTCGTTTGGTGTCTGTCTGTCTGTCTGTCTGTATGTTGTGCCCTATACACGTCCACGCGGTTTAAGATATTTTAATGGAAATTTGCATACAGTGAGTACTTATCTTGATTTAGTGAGTGGAATTGGTTGCGAAAGTCTGTCTGTCCGTCTTTTTGTTCTATGTTCGATTTTGTGTTTGTGTGTTTGTGTACACATCACATGAATTGCATTCCAGATATTTGATTGCAGTGTATTTTATTTTATACATTATCTATTAGTTTAGTGAATGCAATATTAAACATTTTTTTATTGTTATATTTAGAAGAGTTTCATGCTAAAACACCTGAGTAAGTATACTTAAATCTTCCACAATTTGATAGTTTTCGAAAAATTGGAATGTAGTTTGAGTATTACGATTACTTTTATTTGCTTTACCAGTAATGCTGAAAACCAATTATTTTTCAAAAAAAAATTTTTATGGTGAAATTTTAGCTTTGATACTTCATTTATTTCGAGTCTTATTTTTATTCTGTGCGCAATGAAAACGATTTCCGAATATTTGGGACAGACGATATTTTTCAACGAAACGAGAATGAACAAGATCGCGCGAGCAAAGATATTTTTTCTGATTCTTTCGCTCTGAATTAATTTCACATTTCTAAATTTTGTACACTTTTAGTTGTAAGTTGTGGCAACTGTGCGAGATCAAGAGATAAAATTGAATCACAAATTAATATCTTTAGAACAATTTTTTGCGACATCTTTTATTTTGTTTTATTTCGCTGTTTCCTGTTTTAAATATTTATTATTTTAATACATGTGTTTTCCTTCTCATCACACGCAACAGCACCACAAAGTATTAGACTTAAAAATGTTAGGTAAGTCAGTATAAATTTTCAGTAAATTTTAAGTGTAGTTATGCCATTATTGAAAGAATAATGCCGTTATTTGAAGAATAAGTAAAAAAATATTGTTTTGTTGACTATGAGTGCGAGAGCACTCGCCGTAAATCGTAATTTTAATTAATTGAGAAGAACATGAAAAGAACTTAAGAAAGGGAATTCCAAATCTCCCTCAAAATCGTCTTTTATAGTAGTAACCTTAGTATCACCTTTCGTCATTTTGTAGCTTTGTCATACAGCAATTGTGCGATGTATGGGAAATGTATAACATGAATGGATATGCATGTGTAGGATTTGTGTCCAAAGTAAGTTGTAGAATGTAGAAAATATAAAGAAGGCGAAAGGTGTTAAAATAAATTTTTATTCTACAAAAAACGTAAGTCATTATATATTTTGATTATCTCTTCAATCTAGAGTAAACCAATTCAAACCGAGTAAGGTCGGGTATTTTGCTAGTTTTTAATAAAACTTTAATATTTTAAATAGAAAAGTTTACAGAAATTTAGTAATTTTGGAGAATTATCTTAATTGATCGTCCCATCCAGTAAATGTTCTCCAATACTATTTACCTCTAGGACTCTGAATTTGGAACACGTATTTCCTATAGTACGATATTTTTCCCCACCCTGTTGTGTAATTGACCTAGAGTTTACAACAAAACATTAGTAAATGAATTGGTTAATTTTCGTTTTATTTATTTATTTTATGCAGTAAATATCTTAAAAGTTATATACTAGTCAGTAAATGCATTTAAAAATCACTCCTTCCCACTGCAGAGATTTTAAGTTTTCTTGTAAAATCAGCATTTAAACAACATTGTAATGCCAGTGATTGCATTAGGCAATCGATCAATGTCCCAATGGAGATTTGTCTTCATGCTCCTGAATTCGTAAGTTCAATTTACAGATTAGATGATTTTTTTTATCTTACTCTTTACTGCTTTCAGTTTAAATCAGACTCTTAAGCACCATTACATCCCCTATAGTAAATATTCTCAATTCTATCAATGTCTAAAATCATCAATTTGAAACACATATTTCCTATATAACGGCATTTCCCCCTTTCCTGCTGTGCATTTGACCTACTTTTTGCACTAAATATTCAGAAAGAAGAAATTCGATTTTCCCTTTTCCTTCCTTCCTTCCTTTTATAATAGTTTCGAGATTTGATTCAAGTAAGTAAATTGTTTACGAATCACTCATTTACCTCAATAAAGTTCTGAAACAAAAGCAGCATTTAGCCCTCCAAGTGGTTTCAACGAGATATATCGTGCATCACGATTTGGCCATTTTTGCTAATGACGAGATAACTCGTCATGAAGATCTTACCGATTCGTTGTTGATCATGATCTTGTTCATCAATGATGTGGCTAGTTTTGGAACTGACGAGATACCTCGTCATCAAGATCCTACCATTTCGTTGATGATGATGATCTCGCCCATCATGACCCGGTCAGTTTTGCTAATGACGAGATACCTCGTCATCAAGATCTTATAGATTCGTTGTTGATGATGATCTCGTCCATCATGATCTGGTCAGTTTAGGTACTGACGAGATACCTCGTCATCAAGATCTTACCAATTCGTTGTTGATGATGACCTCGTCCATCATGATCTGGCCAGATTTAATACTGACGAGATACCACGTCATCAAGATCTTACCAATTCGTTGTTG
Source organism: Metellina segmentata (assembly GCA_947359465.1). Taxonomy (NCBI): domain Eukaryota; kingdom Metazoa; phylum Arthropoda; class Arachnida; order Araneae; family Tetragnathidae; genus Metellina; species Metellina segmentata. The sequence goes on along the minus strand of OX375880.1, from coordinate 60,509,893 downwards.
ATGATGACCTTGTCCATCATGATCTGGCTAGATTTGGTATTGACGAGATACCTCGTCATCAAGATCTTACAAATTCGTTGTTGATGATGACCTCGTCCATCATGATCTGGCCAGATTTGGTACTGACGAGATACCTCGTCATCGAGATATTACCAATTCGTTGTTGATGATCTCGTCCATCATGATATGGTCAGTTTTGCTAATTGCACGTTACAAATACACTAAAGTTTTGTGCAATGAATCGATAGTTTAGTGACTAAACTATCGATCAACGTACGAACTTCCAACGTTCGGCCCCATACTCCTGAATACATAAGTTCAATTTACAGAATAGACGTTTTTTCCCCTTATTCTTAACTATCTGCAGTTGAAGTAATGCTCTGAAGCACCACTTCACCCCTATTTTTTCTGAATAAACTCCTCCAGGAAGGCAACTTTCCAGCCTCTTAAGCAAATCCCTTCATCACCTGAGAATTTAGTCATCTCAGCATCGCGCTCCCCTCTAATCCCCTTCGAAGGAACAAAAAAACCCGGATGCTCACGATCAAAAAAAATCTTCCAGTGTTCGAGATTCCTTCTCCAGATGAACATTTTTTTACGTCCCAGAAGCGGGAGAAACTTAATCCCCCAGGAAAACACAATAACAATAAAACGCTACATAATCTGTCCAGGAAAAGGTACGAGAAACAAAAATAAAATCTCCCAACACAGCCTCTTCCAGTTGGGCAAGCAAAAACAAAGACCAAACTCTTACACCGTATAAATACACCACATACAGGGAGAACGTTCCCTCCCCTAGATTGTTCCACAATTCTCTTTTTAACGCCTGATTGGCTAGCTGGCATCGTCATTAAAAAGTCATCAAGCAGGATATATTCCTCAGATGTGCTCGGAGGAAAATGTTTGGTGGAATCGAAGAAGGAAAACAGTAAATATGGATTTCATATCTGGTGGCACATGTGTTTTCGACCAATAAGGATTGTGGAGTAACGGATAGTGGTAAGCGTCAAAAGAAGTGTTGAACTTCAGCTGGGGAAGCTATTTGTTAAGGATTACTTGGTTGGTGGCCAATAACACGTGCTTGGGGGATTGCTTACTGTAACTGTGATGAAGTGGAGAGCAAGTATGGGTGAAGTTCTTGAGTTTGAGGCTCTAGATCTTTTTTGTTTGTGTGCCCCTAACAATATATCGGTGAGATCGATGTCGGTATTGAAATCCGTGGAATGAATTGACGCGTGCTTACGAAGTACAAACCGATGACTTCGCCATTTTTTAATCGGTGAAATTTCTGTATGAGTCGGTAGCGGATGTTAATCGAATCGCAAGTTAAGTTGATAAAATCTGGAATTCATTATCGTTATTTTAAACGATAATTTTTTAATATAAATACAAATATATTTAATTTACCTGTTTCTTAGCGGTTATTCAAAAATCTATATTAAAGAAAACTTTTAATCTCATTTCATAATCAAGTGATACGGATTTGCGAGTAAAAAGGTGGCCTTTACCTCTGCGGAGATTTACGGTTTCATGTAAATTAGAAAATCACAAATCAAGGAATGTTCTTCGTTGGTATTCTTGATATCCAGTGAAGGGCTTTTCCAGCACATATAAAAGGCTCACGCCTAGACGAGACTGTTGTGGCAAGATTTAGAAGCAGGCATACAAGATATACGTATGGCTTTTGTGAGGGACGTTAAGCGCCTGTGTCCATGCTCTGGTACTCAAGTAACTCTTTTATATGTTTTAGATTATTTCAATGTCTCTTTGGGACATCTGCTGTATGAACAGGAATTGGCGGACTGAAAAATATAGTACTTTGTACTAGGTTATACCTTAACCAAGGTACATATCTACATTTATGTAACTCACATAAATTTAGTTAGGACTGGAATTTCGTTAAATAGAAGACACGAATACGTCATATTACATAATATTACACTCATTTTCGGATTTCTTTTCTTAAACATCTTCTATGTGATACATTTTTGATAGCTCCTCTGATGGTTCTTGATTAGCAACCATTATAATTTGTTTTAATTTGTAATCCGGAACTCGGGGGATATTCTTTCTGCATTTCTGAATCTAGCAGAGATCAGTTCGAACTTTCAAAACAGGCATTCAATATGAACTAATCGCACTCTTTTTTAACAACATAAATTAGTAAATATTATTTCAGGTTGTTCTATATCTTTGCATGCCTTGATCTTCAGCGTTTTTCTCCTGGCGCCATCCTAAGTCAATCGGCGACACTGAGCATGACTGGTCCTGATGAAGAACTGCTCAATTTACTACGAAACATCCATGAAAGCTATATCTATACGTCAGACATATCCCTGTTGATAATAGGTTGTTTTACGACATCAACATACGCTACATTTTCGAATGTAAACGAACTCATTTATAATAATGTATTAGACAGACCATTTAAGAGCATCTGAATGTTGTTTTGTACATAAGCTCGGTTAGAATATATCTTGGAAAATGTCACTTGGTATTGGAATAAAGTGTGAATCGTGACGAAAGACTTATTGGGGAATGTGGTGAATACGGCGAGTTCAAAATTCCATCCAACCAAAGATCACCGTATACGTGGAGGATGATTCACGTTAAATAGGCCGTGGTCTCAAATATCCTCACGTTGCTGTGTAGAGGAAGTTCGGGGAATGAGGTGTATTGTCAGATGTTGACCTCATCATCTGACCGTGGTGCAAAATTCTGAAAGGTTGCTCCAATGCAACTTGAATTCAATCACCTTCCTACCATAAACAATTTAGAAACTTATAGATGTGATCTACTAGTTTTTACTTCAAAGGTTAAGTTCCATTCAAATTTCATTTAACGTTATTTCATAATGTGATGCGAACATACTTCTACCAAACATTTTCCTTCCACAGGATGTTGGGCGTAGGAATTTCGAAATGTGATGCTGCGTGCTGAACATTAATAGCTTTGACAATAGTAATGTAGTTTATATTAATAGTTGAGACAAATGAAATAGCATTGCGTGCTTTCCTGCAATAAAAGAATGTTCAGACAGACGTATGATATAAAACCACCCGAATGGCTACCGAAGAGTTTTCTTTAATAGTGCCTTTGTCATTACTATGGAGGTATGTTTTATTTCCTCTAAAAGTATGGCAATAAATACTCAGTATTGATCATTTGTTTGACATTTACGACTGTCCTTTGTTATAACATTCTACAAATGTCAAGTTTATAACGTAGCAACCCTGTTTTGAAATGTTTATTTTTCTAATATTTGTTTGAGCACAAATGCGTTTTGCGAACACACTTTATGCTTAGTTGAAATATTTGAGAATAACACCTTTCAATCTAATAAAAAAAACAATTAAAAATCTCTAAAGTACATTGATCTTTTTGAGAGCTATGTTGAGATCGGTATATGGTTGCAGAAAGAATGCATTTCAGGAACAGTAACAACAAGAACTTTAATAAACAATAATAAGTTAATTACATGGTTCGTCTCACTTACAGTGCGAGTAGCGTCTGCTGGGATTGGTATTCAATGACCGACTTTATATACAACTCTGCGCTACGGCAGAGTGCAGCATTTACTGGGTGAATACTACAGCTACATAGAGTTTAGACAAACATGCTAAGCGGAATACAGGACTTTTATTTTTTATCACATTGATTCTCTCACATGATACATATTTATATTATCTTCAAGTACAGTTTATTGACCTACATGGTTGATCAATGGACAATCATAGCAATTCGAATTTAGATCCATAGAAATTCTTTTGGAGACGCGCTGAAATCTCTTGAATTCGAAAATCGCGCCAAGTGACCTTATGTCCGCAATAAGTACAGGAAGCATTTTTCCACCTCAATACTTAACCGCCACTTACATTTAATTTAACAGACATATATTCTCATGAATAGGTAGTTCCATTTACGTGCAATTAAGCAACACACCTGCTATTGGTGACTGTACCAGATCAATCCAGAATGGAAAGTTCCAAGTAGACCACCCGTATTTGTTACCTAGGATCATATGCCGAGGTTAATACCCACCACACCAAACTTTCACACTGTGTCAATTTGCAGACATTTGCAGATTTAACAAACACCAGTGTCCACGTACATGAAGATCTTTGATTAAATCGAGTTTCGAAATGCCAAACCCTCTGGAACGTCGCATCTGCAGCAACACAAAGTGCTATTGGCAACTAACCAGGATCTTACACAGTAGGTAAGATCCGTGGAGGACACTCATAAGTTTGAACCACGGTTAGGTGACTGAGTTCACACCTGAGCCGGCCCTGCTCTGTATCTTCTCAAATGGAAATAACAAAAAATTGAACATTTGAAAATTTATCAAAGGAGAAATGCCGAGGCTTCTAGACTTACAACAATTCCTCCTCTATTTAAAATCTTGCTTATAAATTGTCCTGATATAAAATACTGTTCTGTGATAAAGATCCGGATTAGTTCTTAATGTAAGCTTTTCCTGTATGTTCTATCTTGTTTATCAGTAAAACTTTCGTAATTATATATGTCCATTACTTGACTTTGTCTGCCTCGTGTTTGGCACAGCTTGGTCATGTATGGCCTTGCACCCTAAAAACCAAAATACTCAAATGTAAACATTTCACCCACGCTCATTCACCCACCACTTGTTAGCATATGGATTAGAATATTCATTGTTAGAATATTCATTGTTAGCCTAGAACAGTTCTTACTTTTGTCTTTCGTTCCACGTACTGGCGTTTGACCTCAACTCAAAATACTCAACTGTCAACATTTCATCCACACTCATGTACCCATCACTTGTTAGCATAAGGAAAATATTATTCGTTGTTATCAAAGAAAAGCTCTTACTTTTATCTTTAGTTCCACGTACTGGCGTTTGAAAACTTTCATTTCCTTTCATTCCGACGGTTCGATACTCTATATCAGCTCTTATTTTGTTCAACAGTTTCAAAAAAAATAATATGTGTTATTTTACTTCAACTACTTTTTATACAATTTTCTCTGAAATCTGTGATTTTTTATCTCCAAACAATCAAGGGTTGGTAATGTAACATAAAAAAAAACCGCAATAGTTTCCTGAATATCTTACACCATTTTGTAAACAACTACAGTTTTCTTTGAAATATTACCGTTCAATGAAAAGCTCATAGCACTGTAAAAACAATTTACTACCAAAGAAGCTGGCAAATTTTTTATGCTTTCAACTAGTTATAGAAACATTCTTTATTCTTTTTTTACATTTTTCATCTCTATTTCTTCTTATACAAAATACTCCATAAATTATTTTTCGGAACACTGTTTAGATTGTTTATCCAACCGAAATTATTCTTTCCATGAACTAAGCTTACTATAATGATGTCTGTAGAAAAAATAGAATACAAACAACATTGCTATTTATTACCAAGAAATAAATAAAAAAAATAGTACAAGTATTACGAAGTTTAACAATAAATTGAAATAAATTTATAATGTCTCCGCAAAATATATTAACATATTAACAGGTATGTTAATAGTTTAGTGACAAATCTCGGAAGAATTTTTTTTAATCACACATGTCAGAAAAATATGCGTTGCTTTCTATAAATTTAAAACAATTTAATTCTTGTAACGAATTTTGCAATATTTATTTAGTTCTTACATATGAATACATCTTTTTAATTGTTTTTCTGAAAGCAATATAAATCCAGATTTACAATGACATGGAATTTGTTAAAACAGATTCATCGTTCCAGAAAACCAAATTAAGGCACACAGCCATCTGATAGCTATCCGATACTACTTTAAAATTCAAAACTATGACGGAATTCACAAAAAAATGCAGACGCATCTTGAAATTGAGAAAAAAGTTATAATATCAGTTAGATCAAGTAAAACGGATATTTTTGCTTTGCATTCTCTTGCTTTCTGATTTAGAAGGTAATTTTAATGTACACTTCGTTAAAATGTTTCAAAATAAAGAAAAAAACTTTAACGTCTTAGTAAGTTCTTGAAATTTTTTAAAAATTACTATATACCTATTTTTCTCAATTAATAATTTACTATTAATTCCAAAACTATAGACATACTCTTGTATTGAGACCCTTTAAGTATTGGATCCAGATGAAAAAAATCCCCTAGAAGCTATATATATATACACTACAATATTGGACAGTGCAGCAAGATGTGATGGTATAAGGGAAGAATACATGCTTTAATAGGGGATTATTTTTCTCAATTAATAATTTACTATTAATTCAAAAACTATAGACATACTCTTGTATTGAGACCCTTTAAGTATTGGATCCAGATGAAGAAAATCCCCTAGAAGCTATATATATATATATATATATGTATATATACACTACAATATTGCACAGTGCAGCAAGATATGATGGTATAAGGGAAGAATACATGCTTTTATAGGGGGATTATCCACCACGTGCTGCGAGTACACTAGCAACCCTTTTGGGCATACTTTCAACAAGGTTTTGATACACAGCTACGAGTATTTGTGTCCATTCCTGCTGAAAGAATGTCGCCAGCTCAGCTTTAGTTTTCGGACATGGTTCCCTGGTCCATACGCGTCGCTCTAACTCGTCACACGCATGTTCCATGGGGTTTAGATCGGGACTCTGAGCAGGCCACGGAAGACATTTTACATCCCTATACCAATACCACTGCTTGGCAGAGGCTGCAACATGATATGGATCGTCGTCGTCATGGAAGTAACATTCGTCCATTCTATAAAATTGCCAGAGCGTAGGAATAACCTGATTGTCCGAAATGTTCATGTAGGCGTCGGCGTTCAATTTACCAGGAACAAAATGCAAAGGTCCCAAGCCATATCACGAAAAACACCCCCAAACAAGTAGTCGGATTTTATGCAAATCCGCTGGTGTCCTGTTTATTATTGCACGGTAGTGTATGTAATAGAATAGGCAGTGTATATAGTATTAGAGTCCCGATTATTTGAGTTAATGTGGACCAAGACTAACTCGTATAACCGAAAAACTCGGTTAAGGCGAATATTGCAAGTAAAATAAATCGTGTAGGTTTAAATGTATATTTTAACAAATACAAAAGTTTCACAGACACACCACATGCAATTGATATTGTTACGATTATTAAAGAGTTCTTAATTAAAAAAATCCTTAAATGTTTTTTGTTTTACGTTACTTTGGCATTTTTCTGCAGCCTATCATTGCATCGGTATTTTTGTAAGGCTAACAGGATTGCTTGTGTCGCTTCTTCTTGTTGTTCTAGATATTTAATAGCACTTTCGATAGCTTTTAGTGCGTTGTTGGATTCGCGTTTTCCTGAGTGTTTTTGAGATTAAATTCAGAATTTCTTTCGGAAAAATGGTTTTAAAAATGGAAAATGTAGGACTCAAAAAAGAAAAAACTAGAAATATTCGATAGCTCGGTTAATTTGGAAACTCGGTTAATCAGGGCTTTACTGTATATAAATTCCGAAATGTCTGAAGAGGTAGGTTGCTTATGTAACGTCCAACTCGAACAACGTAATGCGTTTGTGTTATTGGCTACGATCCGTATCAATCCAGAAGGGAAATACAGAACAATAGCGCGTAATTTTAAACCACATTTCACATGACGAGGTCAACGCCTGAGCTGACATTCCACTCCACGCCAACATAAGGATGAGGCCACGACATATTTAACGTTCACCAGCGACATACACGACTTTGGTTGGATTGAGTTTCGAAATCGAAACCCTCCTGATCTTGAAACCGGGCTATAGCAGCTTATATAGTTTAAGAGACTAAAATAAAATTGAAACTGTCCAATTCGAAAGGCTAAGCTCAGATCGTTTTGATAGCAATTTGATTCAAATGGCTCTTATTTATGGTATTAAATTTTAAACAAAGTTTAACTTGTCCGTGATTAATCCTAAATGGAAAAATCCGAGGACAATGCCTCGTAATTCTGAACCACGGTGAGAAGACGAAGTCAACACTTGAGCTTCTCATATCAGTATCCTTTTTCTCTTTTCAAACTATGTCTATAATGGGTCATTTGAGTTTAAGACAAAACAAAATGAAACCGCCGTAACTTGTTATATTTCTAGTAAAGTGAGCTACAAATGGATATTTCCGAACCTGTCTTAAATGATTATGATTATTGCTTCGTAAATTTACAAAGTCTAACAGCAATAACCACAACTTCTGAACGCATTTGTTTCCCTCAATGACGAAGAACACCGCCGAGACATTGAGAAGAAAGCGAAAACAAACCCAAACCTCTTCGATCACGTTTCAGAGCCTTTTTCCTCTAAAAAAGTTTTCCTTTTCCCACAGAAAATCCCGCCCTCTCCTTATGCCTTTTCAACCCTAGTCGAAAAAGAGATTTGTTTGGATTGTTCCTGGAAACAACTGTGGTTTACTCTGATCGAGTATGTGAAAGTGCCCTACTTTTGTATAGGTCCATAAATCAAATTTTGAAAGAGAAGGAGGCTGAAATTCCAGGAGCCTTAATCTCTTGTATGGAGACTAGGAAACTCAAACACTATGGGATATAAAATCTGGCGTATCTTTAGGAACAGGCTTTCGAGTTTTGGATGTTAACACTCAGGCTGTTTGGTCTTGGAAACAAAAGAAGCAGGGAATTAGATTATGTTTCAGACGAGGTGTCTGAAAAAGGGATTCCTTTTTATGCGTCTCTCAAATGCGTTAGCAGACAGATTCTAATTCTGTTTACTGGTGTTATCGAAGTTTTAGGGGAATTGCTGAGGCAGGCCTTGTACCTTTAAATTAAATATTTTTCATAGGAAAGTTTAAGGCTATGCCAGTCAAGAAGCAGCTTAACGAAGTTTGGTCCTTAACCCTTCAAATGGTTGCGATAAAATATTTCGTCTGTCACGATTTGAGCATTTTGCTAACGATGAAGTACACTATAAGGATAAAGGTATTTGGACACTGTATGTTTTTCAGAAAAAGTGCTTTTATTGCTCTATTTAGTAATGGGTATGGACACTCCATTTGCTTGTATTACAGCTGCAACACGTCAAGGCATACCTTCCACAAGTTCGCTATAATTCTGAGCAGAAATAGTTCGCCATGCCTCTTGCAAGGCAGTGAGAACAGATTGTTGTGAACATGGGCGTGCGTGGAGGTCTCATGCTCCTGGCTCCAGTTTTCCCATAAGTGCTCGATCGGATTGAGATCGGGGATCTCGGCAGACCAGTCAAGCATATTCACTTAATTTTCAGGAACCCAGTCCAATACACGTTCTGTAGTATGACATGGAGATCGATCCTGTTAGAAGAAGCAATCACCATCGCCATAGAATTGCCTGTATAGGCAAGACCGAATTATCCAGAACGTCGAGGTACACGTCAGCGTTCTTGGTACCAACTACATAAAGCAATGGGCCGATGTCCTAAACAGGAAAAACAACCTCACACTAGAATGGATCATTCTCCGAATCTCTGCAGCATGGAGATCGATCCTGTTAGAAGAAGCAATCACCATCGCCATAGAATTGCCTGTATAGGCAAGACCGAATTATCCAGAACGTCGAGATACACGTCAGCGTTCTTGGTACCAACTACATAAAGCAATGGGCCGATGTCCTAAACAGGAAAAACAACCTCACACTAGAATGGATCATTCTCCGAATCTCTGCAGCATGGACATCGATCCTGTTAGAAGAAGCAATCACCATCGCCATAGAATTGCCTGTATAGGCAAGACCGAATTATCCAGAACGTCGAGGTACACGTCAGCGTTCTTGGTACGAACTACATAAAACAATGGGCCGATGTCCTAAACAGGAAAAACAACCTCACACTAGAATGGATCATTCTCCGAATCTCTAAAGCATCCAAATACTTTTGTTCATATAGTGTATATAGTCATCAAGCTTGCCGATTTCTTGATAATCAAATCTTAATCTTATCATCATAAAAAAAAATCGGCAATATCACGAGGACGAGATATCTCATCATTAGATCGGTCAGATTCTTATGGACGAGTAACTTTGTCGAAACAACTTTGAGGGTATAGGATAACGGTTCTTAAAATACTGCATATGAAAGATTTGAGGGGTGCGTCGAGGAAAGAGTGAGAGCCTAATGCATCATCAGATTGTTCGGTATTATTTTGTTATTGATAAGTAATATTTATACTCAAATGCGATAGTAAACTTTTATTCTAAATACACTTAGGAAATAATGAATTCTCTTTGGCATACATTAACACTGTATATGTTCTCATGTTGACCTCAATGAAAAGAAATCACCTCAATGATCTCAATGAATTGTTCCATGTACCAGAGAAGTTATCATGAAGGTGTCCTTAATATTGAGGAATAAGGGTATCCTCAGTGCCATCTCTAGTTAGGCCACTTTAAATTTGTAATAAATTTATTTTTATCATGGTTTAATCATCATAATAGTTTTTCTTTACGTTGGAAACTGCCGAGTTGCCGGATCCAAATGTCTGTTCCAAATTTGTTACCAGCTCAGGGCAAGGGAGACTGTTTTTCCCAAGTTCGACTAAATTCACTTAAAGGTTTCGGACATATTTATCTACGAGCTATCTCGTCATTAAACAAATGGGCTTAAGGGAACAGGTAGCTCATATAAATCAACTATAGAGTTAAAGGTTAATCTCAACACTGCCTGAAATGCATTATAGAACAAGGCTCAAATACTCACCTTTTGCATGTCTTGGTCACTCCAGGGAGGATATATATAGTCCAATGCTCACATCTCAGACATTTTGAAGGTTCATGAACTCACGAACTTTGTCAATGCTCACATCTCAGACATTTTGAAGGTTCATGACTCACGAACTTTGTCTAGTTTGCCGGACCAAGTAGAAGAAACAGCAACTTATTGTAACAATCCTCACGTTACCATCCTTAATTCTAAAATACAAGAATTGGAGATAATAACCCTTTTGGTCTAGCGTGACAGTGTTTCTGTTGAGCGTTTTCTGGGCTCATACACAGTTACTTTTGCTGCTGATTGGTTACATATTAACCTTTACAATGCGGCATATTGACTTTTGTTACCACTAAAATATCGCTTATAAAAGCGGCATTGTAGCGATGGATTTTATCCTCCTTTTTAAGTGATCACTAGCATCGATCACCATTTACGAGCATTCAGCGACTGACCTTGTAGAGCAGGGGTCTCCCAAACTTTCCAGCCTTCGGGACATATTGATTACTCCAATAAGTTCCGAGGGCCAAAACCGTTTAAATATTCCTGCCATTATCTATAATCTCTAGAGTACGACCGTTACCCTTGACATATGGTGTGAGAAAGCAGAAATAGGTAGTGATAGAACCCTTTATCGCTAACAGATGGCGCTAGTAGTACTTTCGAAAGCGAGATGGTAGTAATTGGAGTATAAACAGGCTAGCGGTGCGACCTCGAGTCAGTCTGCCTAGGGAAAGTGCAGGAAACGACATTGTTGTGAAATAAAGTAGTGCGTAACACCGTTTAAAAGAGTGTGTTTTGTGTGCGAAAAGTTTTTGTGAGTAATTTCTAGTATGGAGAAGAAGCGGAAAATAGACAGTGAATGCAAAACATTAAAAGAACAATGGAGCTATCAATATTTCGTGATTGAGTCCAGTAACAAGGCGTTATGTTTGATTTCCAATGAAACCATAGCGGTTCTCAAGGAATATAACATTAAATGTCATTATGATCACAATTACATAAATCTCATTAGAATTTTTTATAAGTGGACTTGTAAGTTGTGCTTGTCATTAAGCTTTAACTAGCAAGTAAATAAAACCGAGTTATTATCATTCTTTTATCTACCTTATCACAGCAACAATAACACCAATAAGCCATTTGCTGTCGCCGTCCGGATTTGGACCACGGGCCGTAGTTTGGAGACCCTGTACTAGAGGATCCCTTTTTTTGTTCGTTGGCCCTTACCCTGCCGACCTTGAGGTGTGAACGCTTAAGGGAAAGCAGAAAGTCGTCAGGTGATATCTCTTCTCACGTCAAACGATACTATGAAAGGAAAGCGTCAATCGTAAATGCCACTCACGGCCCTATCTCCCTAGTAGTTAGCGATAGGGCCGTTATTCTATCACTAACTATTTGATCAATCTATCGCTAATTAGGTATGGGGGCTAATATAATAAGGAGAAAAGCCGTTCTGTGATACGATTAAAAAAATCTAATCGCCTCAGCGTAAAGATTAGAATTTTGTGTCCTACAAAGCTTTCTGCTGAAAGTAAAATATCGTTACATTGTTCCAACTGATATAGGTTAATGGAACTATTAGGAGTTTCGAAAATGGCGTCGATGAATTACCTTTTACTTGATGTTCGGTTTATTGCAATTGAGTATTCGATTTTGTTGGGTATTAGAAATGTTTCCTATTGATTGATTGATTCGCTAATTTTTTTAAAACTTATATTGATACTAGCTGACCCGGCAAACGTTGTTTTGCCTTATAAATTATTTCTAGTTTCTAGATAAATTCTAGTGTAGACAAAAAGTAACTTACTTATTATAAGTGTGTAAGTATGTGGTATATGCGTGAAATGGGCATGGAGCGCTATGAACGATAAGGGAATATAAATATAACAAACGCCAAACAATATTATTTTCAAGTTATTATAGTTTATTTCTTAAAATTACATATCGCATATTAATTACGACAGTAACACTAACAAACAACATCAATCTTTTAATGCTATAGCGTGGACAATATTTTTTGTTAGCCCATCTTTAGCGAGCACAAACAAACTGGATGGTTTACCTACTCGAGAGCATGCTACGTACAATTGCCCGTGTGAAAAACATGGTGTACTCAAATCTAAGCCACAAACAGACATCGTTTGGCCTTGGGATTTGTTGATTGTCATTGCAAATGCCAATCTAATCGGAAACTGAATTCGTTTGAATTGAATTGGCACATCTGTAGGTATGATAGGAATCCGTGGTATTAAGATATTTTCACCTTTGAACTTGCCATTTAAAATGCTGGCTTCGATAACGTTTTTCATCAATTTTCGAATGACTAATCGCGTACCGTTGCACAACCGTGGCGGGTTTAAATTACGAAGCAAGATAATTGGAGATCCAACCTTCAATTGTAAATTATGCGGTTGCATGCCTGGTAAATCCAGTGAGTTCAAAAATTCTGTGGGAAAATTGACAACTTCGCTGGCATCGCAAACTGTATCAATAGATTTGTATGATACCAAGTTCCCTGGCAACAACTGTTGTATCTTCAAATTTAAATTGTCAACGTCTGCATTTTTTGCTGCTAAAATAGCTCTTTCTGCAAGCCACTCATGATTTATGTACTGTGTGTGTACATCGGGAAATATTTGTTCAATGAGAGTATCTTGCGAATCAGCGATTGTGCAGAAATCGGTCGGTAATTTTACGTATCCAGTTTCATCTGTAGCAACTTTTCCATCACCGATATCTAAGAGTTGTTTTGAGAATGTTTCAGCGGATGGATCTTGAAGCATTTGAACGCGCATATTTACTTTCAGCTGTACTTTTTCAACATTACGCCACAATGGAGATGATTTTAAGCAAGCGTTGATCTCATCAACGTATGTTGAACGTGGAATGACGGGAAGTGTTTGTCTGAAATCACCTGAAAGCACCAACAGAGTGCCGCCAAATAGTTTGTCGTTGTTTTTAATATCTTTCAATGTCCTGTTCAACACTTCAATTGAATGTTTGTGTGCCATAGTACATTCATCCCAGATGATAATTTTACACTGTTTCAGCACGGTGGCCATGGACGATTGTTTTTTAATGTTACACACTGCGTCAGGGTTATTTTGAATATTTAGTGGCAGCTTAAATACTGAATGAGCTGTTCTGCCTCCATCCAATAAAGTTGCCGCAATGCCCGATGATGCAACGGCCAATGCGATGCCATTATTTGATCGTATTTCAGCAAGAATTAGTGAAATAAGGAATGTTTTGCCAGTTCCACCCGGTGCATCCAAAAAGAAGAACCCACCTTGTCCTGCTGAAACTGCGAGCAAAATGCGGTCATAAATGTTTCTTTGTTCGTCATTCATTAGTGGGACATTGCGAGTAACAATCGCTGCCATTTCTACAGTGTTGTACTGCAGTTCACGATTCATTTCAGTGTTGATTAAATCAGATGCAGTTCGATTTGGCGAATTCATACCGAAATGAGTGAGTGATAAGTTGGTAATGACAATGCAAAGATCATCAATAGCAATCAATGCTTCATTGTACATAGCGTCGCTGAATGTTATCGTTAGATCGTTGCACCGTGTACGATGTTGATGCAATATATCATCAGTCATTGAATCTTTGTGATTGTCCCACAATATCTGTGCTCGAGCTGGGAAACATGTAGTAAACACTATAGCGAATAGTAGACGAATTTGTATTGCTGTACAGTTCAATGCAGCTTCAGCAAGCATACACTCCCACTGGTTGTCGTCTTCCAGCAAGCCGAGTGCAAGGCATGCGTCTTTATATGTCGGATACTGTTGCCCATTCACTTTACGTATATCTTGAAATGATAATGGGCCAGTAACATTAACCAACAACAGTCGAAGATAAAAGCACTCAGTGTGTCTTGGATTGACTGTAAATAATCGCCCCAAAGCGTTCGATTTAAATAAATTGAGACATGCATCAACTGGTGAGCCTTGCTTGCGGGGCATCCATTTTTTTTGTTTGAGCCCATGTGAAATAGTGTGGTACTTGTGAATAGAGTAATGTTCTTGCAAAGGCACCAAAATCATCCGTACTATTACACAATTCAAAAAATGCAGTGAGTGTAGTTTTAGGTGGATTTGTAGCACGATCATTCACTGTCTCGTTCGTGAAAAATACACGCTGACCGTTTTCAAGATGGACGGCTAACTGAACAACTGCTGGATCCCGTTCATGAATTGGAAAACCGAAGCTTCATTGGAGCTGATGTACCGACCAATTTGGTAGAGCGTAATTTCATCGTTTTTATCCATTGGAGGAGCATTTACATTAGTATTTTCTACTCTAAACACAGCCATATCACTGCCTTTATGGACATACTTGCAAATATATTTGATGCTCTTCACAGAACTGCAAAACTCAACATTAATATGAGCATTGTATGTCTTGCTTAGCAGAGGCGAATACGGCACCACCCAACGATTGTCAATGTCAATGTCTGTTTTGCTGATATTTTTAATAAATGATTGTCCGCCATTATCGGGACTTCGACGATATATTGGATATCCGTCGGTATTTGTTATCGTATCATTAGTGAAATCTTTAGGGAAATGTTTAGTACATTTTCCATCTGCCATGCAAGGCGATGAACGATGAAGAGTACCGCATGGACCATGGATCATGTTTGCTGTAACAATATCAAACAGCACTTGGTCAGTAGACGGATCTGGAATTTCCGCAGAAATGATACTATCGATTTCTTCAGGACGGATTTTGTCGATTAACCAAACCAAAATGTGCGCATGAGGTAATCCTCGCTTTTGCCATTCAACTGAATACAGCCAGCAACGTGTGGGACCGAATACATGTAATTTAGTAATGATACTCATTAGAGACTTCAACTTTTGTCTGAATACACGTGCTGTAATGTCATGACGATGTATTGCATTTTGGCCAGGCAATAGCAAATATGTAATCTCTGGCCATTTTGGATTACATGTGAACGTGATAAATAAACACGGTCGTCCATATTCGCGCACGTAAGCCATAGCATCCTGTATATAATCTTGCATATGACGTGGACTGCCTACGTACGATGATGGTAAAATGACAGAGTTACCAATTTCGGCGACGTCGGCGTTGTTGTTAATAGCGTCTCGTAAGTGAATGTACTCTTCCGCACGCAGCTTGAGTTGATTATATCGTAAGTATCGTAGTCGTTCGCCCTCTATCTTCGCGTACATGTCGACCATGAATTGTTGACAAAGCTCACGACATCGTAGAATGACGTTGTCCAGGCCGCGCCGAATCATTAAGGGGACCGGGAAAGCAAAATTCGACTAAAAAATCAATTTCTATTTTATTGCTCTTTTATATAGTTCAAAATCTCCTCTTTCCAATGATATATCACACTAGGTAATAGAATAAGAGGAAGTTTGAAAATTATGCACGTTTCCAATAAGCACTTCACATCTGACACGGCCTTTCAAATGTAAACAAACCGTTTGTGGACATCTCTAATCTTTGTTGCTCAACAATGTATATCATATTTTTTACTTTACTTTACTCAAATTACTTTCGATAATCTGGTAACAGTATTAACTGTAATCATTTAGTTTTTTTCTAACAATTTTTATTAATTTTACCATGCGATATAAGTTAGCACTTTCTGAGACATGACATTTGATCTATTATGGACTAGCAATAAAGATAAATGTTGGTTTTCTGCACAATATGCAACAATCTGTCTGGGCAGAATATTTTTATTTACTGTCAAGTAACTTAAATCCAAATCACGGTCTTTGTCCAGTTGGGAATGAATGCTGGTGGAAATTTCAACGTGCTGTAGCTAAAAGTGATGTATATTACCGTGATAAACACACACATATTGCCTTATACTGCCTACATTTTGAAGACAATTAAATCAAATTTCAGAGACTTGGCGAATTCAGAATTGTTGAAAAAATGTGTTCACGGAAAGACTCAAAACCCAAATGAATCGGTGAACAATGTGATTTGGACTCGCGTTCCAAAAAATGTGTTTGTAACCATCCAAACTTTAAAACTGGGAGTGTTTGATGCTGTTTCCTGCTGCAACAGTGCAAATATTATAAAGTGCTATACATTATCTAGAGTTAAAATCAATCCAGGCTGCCATTTTATACAAATTTTTGAGAAAACTGGACTAAGACCGTGTTATCGATGGAGAGCGAAAACTCTCCGAATACAGTAAAAAGGCCCGCCATAGAAAGAAAAGCATAAAAAAAAATTGAAGATACATGTATTAAAAATGAAAGAGATCACCCTTTATATAAATCAGGATTTCATTAAGGTTAGTCGTAAAATTATTTATAAAAATTCATTTGAAATGTTTAAATCCATTTTTCTCAAAACTTAGATTTTTAAGTTTCATGCCCCATTTTCTCAGAGTCTACTGAACATAATGACTTAATATTTTTATGACATATTTGTGTTATATCTCTAAAGATTTTAACACGGGCATTTTTTGATTTTTTGAAAATTGAATTTTTTAGAAATTTAAATGTGTTAAAAAATGCTATCTAAAAAGTGATATTGAGTTAAAAATTTCTATAAAATTAAAATTTTTAAATAAAAAAAAAAGTGAGCTGTTAAAGTTTGTATAACATATCAGTCTAACCACCATAAAAATTTTGTATTGATTACTATTATAGTTATTGAGAAAAAGGGTCTTGAATTTCGTGAATTTAACATGGAGGAGATAGAGTCCTCCCGGTCCCCTTAATCGGTACGCATAATAATCTTTCGAGCTAACGTTCTTGTTTGTTTCAGCTCCTGTAATAATATATTTATGAATATTAATTTAAATTAATTCCGTTCAATAATTTAATTGTTTTGTTAAATGGTTAATGATCAAGTTCATAATAAATGAAGTACCTGATAAGGGATCTCGTTGTTTTATGTTTATGCAATACCCGTCTTGCCCCTTCCAGAATATTAGCGGATATTGGAGAGCGTCATATGAACGATGTGTATCAGCAATGAACTGAAGATTATTATTTCTTCTACGAATCACAATTTCTCGTGTACCTGTACGATCGCCAACCATGATTCCAGCAACGTCTTCAACAACAGGTGCATTGAATCTACGAATATGTTCTCCAGCTGGTGTTTTATCAGGATTAATGACAATAGCGTGATTATCGCTTTGTAATTTGTGCATGTGTGATTTGAATATTTCCAACAATTCATTGTGCTCGTTCAATAGAGCGTCCAAGTCGCTGACGATGCGCCTGGTAAAAAATGAATCAAGGTTATTATAGTCACAACGTGCATTCACGCGATTGGCAAGTGCGCTTCCGGAATCCTCGCCGCCCATGAAGTAGATTTGTAAAAATGTATGTGGTTCGTTTGGCATTGGCAGCAATGAGCCCATTTTATGATAAACTTGGCCTCTGATTTTGAATGTAGAATTGTATTGTTGACCATTAGCATTAGTATTTCGAACTATTTCTGTTGCTCCAAACGATGTCATTTGAAAGCATGAATTGAATGTTCGAATTGACTTCAGGAATACGTTAGAATCTGGATCCGTGCCGATAAGTAAACCGTTCAATGGTTCAGGTGGTGTTTCAATTTCAGGTAGTTGCACTTTTCCTGACGCGCAACACATCCCAGGTGGCTCATTTTTGAATTTGAGAGCATGACAATGCGGCCATTCCTTATCCATAGCACCAATTACCACTTTTGAATGAGCATAATATTCAATATCGGGCTCATACTGGAATGCTAGACGCAAAAATGAATCAGATGTAAATGCACGATGTACCTGTTGGCGTTGTTGGTCATTTGTTCTGCGTCTATTAACCGTAAAACGGCGTGATTGTCGTTGTTCTAAACGTATAACTTCATTGCGCTCAGCTCGTGTATCTTCTGATTGTTCTTGACGCAATTGCTGCATGCTCACACGTGCATCAGCATTTTGTTGCTGGACTTGTTCTTCGGTTCTTTGGGATCTTTTATCTCTCATACTTCTGGACCTACTTGTATTACGGCTCAAATCAGCCCCTTTGCGTTTTCTTGTCATTGCTCACTGTACAAAACACATATAAATAGAATTAATGAAATAACTTCATTGCGCTCAGCTTGTGTATCTTCTGATTGTTCTTGACGCAATTCCTGCATGCTCACACGTGCATCAGCGTCGGCCAGGATTATAGCGAAAATATTAGTTTTGTGAAAAAAAATTTGAAACAATAGTTGTAAAAAATTCAAATAATTATATAAAAAAAGTATACTTACAACACAAAAGCCGTTGTTGGTTGGAGCTCGTGACACGTGTTGAGTACTTTTAAGGTTATGTAAATCACTTGTTTAACTAAAACTTGATTAACTGAACTAATCGTGCCAAATACACGCGCGGCAAATTTTAAGAATCTAAGATTGGTAACACTAAGCATATATCAGGATTAAACTTTAATAATAAAAATAAATGTTTATTTTCTTTAAAAACATTTCAGATTTTTAATCGAAATACAGTTAAAAACACTATAATTGATCAGTTATCGAGCGGGATGAAAAATGATTATACTACTAAAATGGCCATAAAAAAAATAGGGGTTGGTGATAAAAAAGTAAAAATTAAGGGTTGTATGTATTTTTTAATGCCACATTATAAAAAATAAAAAATAAAAAATTTCGTCAAAAAATTAAAAAAATAAATTTTAAGGGTGAACAACCCTTATCACTTAGGGGGTATGGAAAATAGATAGTAGCCGATTCTCAGACCTACTGAATACGCATATAAAATTTGGTAAAAATCGGTAAAGCCGTTTTGGAGGAGTACGGTAACTAACATTGTGACATGGAAATTTTATATATTAGATCAGTTGTAGAGATGGAAGTTAGATAGGATAGAAGTTACGAAAATGGCGTTGATGAATTGCCTTTTACTTGGTGTTCGGTTTATTGCAATTGAGTATTCGATTTTGTTGGGTATTAGAAATGTTACCAATTGATTGATTGATTCGCTAATTTTGTAACTTATATTGATATCAGTTGTTGAGCTGCACCATAGAGAAAATACTACTTGAACTCGCCGTTCTTGTCAATTCTTCCGCATTTTTAAGAGACAGAAGACTTGATCAAACTGGAAGATACAAAACAGAGTATAGAAGAAGATACAAACAAACGCGAAAGTAGATTTAGGACACAAATCTTTTTTGAACAAGTGACTGAGAATGCAATTAAAGTTATAAAGTTCAGAAGCAAATTCTGATTACTATGATTGAGGTATAAACATTTTATGATGCTATTAATTAAAAGTAAGGGTTAACTCCAATTAAAATTAGACCACATGCTGTTTCATATTTTTGATCAATTTAACTGGATGTATGAAATTTGCTGTTCGTATCGATGCTTATATTGATTCTAAACGGGTTAACTTAAGATGTGTGAAATCTGTGTTTCGACACTGTCAACAGTAGATGTAAGAAATGGTGTTAAATTATAGAATAAAAATAGCTACCAAACTGAGTAATTTGTTCAATAGTTCAGGAAATAAATGTCAGCACAGATGATGTGCCCCAATCTGCTGGTACTTTGAATGTAAAAACGTTTGGTCACAAATTAAAAGTATTTGTTCCTAAGCTTTCAATTATGTGATTGAATTCTTCAAACCCTAAAATAGAAGTTTAGAGGAAGGGAATATTTGGTTCAGAAATTCAATACCATTCAAATATACCTATGTCGCAGAAAAGAAAATTTACAATTCCCATTGTGCAAATGCTGAAAGTAGTACTAGTTGTCAAGTCTTTCTTCTTACCAAAAGAACAATATATTTCAAGAACTTTTTTGTTACAAGTAGAAAGAAAGGAAATACCATAAATCAAACTCCGTTTCATGCGTCAATATATCACTTCCCATACGATTTTTCGTTATTTTTTCAAAATGGAATAAACTCGGTTATACTTCCATTTGTTAATTCTTTTAGATTTTACTCAAAGAAGGATGTTGAGAATTGTACCGTAAATTATCCTGGCAGTTCGCTTTAATGATCAATGAAATGGCTAAATCGTAGTCCTAATTAAATATTTTCGACCTAACTTCTTTTTTGAGCATTGTATAACTTATTGATGAGGGATTTTTTAAAATTCTCCTTGAAGTATAATAGACGAAATAAAGTCTTCGGGTTTAATATTAATGGAAGTCGTCTTGTCCTGGACTTGTACCGGGATTGATGGCTTGTTTTAATTAACGTTGGTACCACTTTTCTTGACGCAAAATCACTGACGGAAACAGCAGACCTAAGAAACAAGAACGAATCAGTTGGTTGACCATTATTTTAACATTTCAACAGTCACAATCGAAAAAATGCTGTAAAAGTTGAAGTTGGTGTGCGCTGACTGGATGATGGTTTCAATTATAATATTCCGTGTTAGCTATTAGTTGTTATGGTAATTGAAAAGAATGCCGTTAGAATACATCTAGATGATTTTACCCGTGGAAGGATTGTAGGGAAAACAGAAGAAGAACGTTCAAATCTAGATGTAGCGAATGACTTGAAAGTGGGCCAAATCGTAGTCGCAAGGCTATGGAAAAATCTTTCCGAAAATGGAACTGCTTCCAGATGGTTCGGTAGTGATCCACCAGTCATAAAACTCACAGTGAAGATCATTATACTTGTGTAACGGTGAAATGATCTCATAGAAAACTGCAGGTATATTAGTCCGAGAGTTTTAGGCAAGAACAGGTCCTTATACTATCGCCAGACCGTGTTCAGGCAGAATTGAATCATGTTGGTTCGTGTGCCTTCAAACTAGTATACTGCTTTTCTTCGTCTATATCACACTAAGTACAAGTATCGATGGTGTCGCTATCATACCAAATGGACTGACCAATATTAGGTCAGTTCCCGGAGCACTGATGAAAGTAGATTTTGGTTTGTCATCCGATTCCAGTTTACAATACCAAGTAACTGTAAGTGTAAACCAAGTGGTGTAAGTTACAAACTGTCCGTTCTTCCATATACGTCCTGGAAGTTACAGGTGTGAAGTTATGATTTGGGTCAGTATCACTGTATCACTATGAATGGACTCACGGAGTGTTATATGGTAAAAAGTGGCAGCAAAAAAGTTCTGCTCTATAGACAGTATGTTATCATTCCTCACGTACGAAATTTTCTTGGTTCATTGTTTGGTCTGTGTTGATAACATTGGGTAGGAATATAACGATTTGCGTACTACCCTCAACTCAATACCTTACAATATGTATGGGATGATCTTGGAAGCACCATAGAACATATATGAGATGATCTAGCAGGTCAAACCAAAATACCCTGCGTGTACTAAAATGAGCCTGGTCATTGCGTTGAAACAAAAGTAATGAAACCTACTACGAGATTTACAGGACAATCTTGTGAAGAGCATGCACTGCCAATGGCATTCGTGTATTGCAGTTAAGGGTAGACATATATTTTATTAAACTTTGACATGGTACAGTATTCGAAAAGGTATGGACATTTTGTGCTTCTTAAATGACCAAAACCGGTACATTTTTTTAAACATTTAAGCATGTATTACAGGAATATTCTTGTAAGTTTGTTTATTTAAGCGTGTACATCTCCGCAAAGTTTGCCTGTAATTATGATTATTTTCACTATCCTCCTCATTTAAGACTTTTTTTCAAAAATACAAATGAACTTTAATCTATCTCACCAGTCTCCATATTGAAAATAAATAAAATAAATTTTGAAGGACTAGGATGTTTACACCCTTTAATTATATGTATATAAACTTATATTTTAAAGAATACTAGAGACAAAAATGTGTTACTAAGAAAATAATAAATATAATTAAATATATTATCGGCAGACGAAAAATTCATAAATTCCAACTTCAATGATTAGGGATTACTTTAATTAACTTTTACTTGTATTTCCAAGAGTATAAAATTAAAAAAGAGCGATCAAGATATAGTTAATGGTAATAGTTAAAATAGCTAATGTGATTATATTTTCTTCCGAGCAACGAAGATGAAAAACTCTTTCATTAACTTTAAAAATATTCAGTGCTAAATAAAACACGATTATGTGAAAATAGGTAGTTGGATTTATCTTAAAAAAAAGAGCTAATTGTTGGTGGAAGTTTTAAAACCACTTCATTAACCAATTGTTGATAGAATGAGATATGCGCTTAATTAACACTATGACGTATCAGTTACTTTTAATCTCAGAAAATTAGCAATTGTTAATCATAAAGTACAAACCTAGATTCACTTCCTTAACTAACTCGAGTCTTACCCTTTCCTTTTAACTATTAGTTTGAGTAAACAGTCGTCTACAAACTATAGAACAGCATTCGTTTCTACAAAATTGAATGGAACAACTAATTCAATTTTGTAGGAAAGGTCTTAGTTCCTTTAGAAAACTCCATTCTTTGAATTTTTACGAAATGGAACATGTAACGTAGAACAAACTTACCAAAGCAAACTATACTGTATTTAATTTGGCTACGGAAAATAAAAATGACGCCATGTCAATACATAAGGCAATTATTGAAGAAGTCACTGCTCAATAGTTGGTGTGACTCAGTTCAACTGCGATCGATAACCGGATGGCCTTAAGCTAACTAATCAATACGCAGTAAAGGATGTGATCAATCGTCAGGAGACTTAAGGATAATCAGAAACCAAGCAATCAATCAAAACACAATTATTCAAGAATAATGGGTATTCATCTGAGCCAAATTAGAGCAGTGATAGAAAAGCGCAAGCATAAGAATATAGATTAGTTGAAGAAACTTAGTGGATGCCGCGTTGTTACTGTGTTTCTTTCCTGTTACGAGTGAAGTTTTCTGATATTGTGTAACCAAAGTTTATTCCACGTTTAGAAGATAATGTTTCGGAATGAGAATGATCAAATACTATTGTGGTGGTTGTCTCGGCGAGGTATTTCGTTACTAGAAAAACTGTCCAGATAACTACCCTTATAGAGAAATCATCGTGATAGCTGGCGTTAGCAAAATTGGTTCATCTTGATGGACGAGACATTTTATCATCAGCAAAATTAGTCAGTTCTTGATATACCAGATATCTCGTCATTTGCAAAAGTGGTGGCATCTTGATGAAGGAGATATATCGTCATTAGAAAAATTTGTGAGATCCTGACCCCACGAAAATAACTGTCATGGGCAATGCCGTGCCCGTGACAGTTATTTAGCGAGATTTTGTCATCAGCAAAATTAGTCAGATCTTGATATACCAGATAGCTCGTCATTTGCAAAAGCGGTGGCATCTTGATGAAGGAGATATATCGTCATTAGAAAAATTTGTGAGATCCTGACCCCACGAAAATAACTGTCATGGGCAATGCCGTGCCCTTGACAGTTATTTAGCGACATTTTGTCATCACCAAAATTAGTCAGATCTTGATGTACCAGATATCTCGTCATTTTCAAAAGTGGTGGCATCTTGATGACGGAGATATATCGTCATTAGAAAAATTTGTGAGAACCTGACCCCACGGAAATAACTGTCACGGGCAATGCCGTGACCGTGACAGTTATTTAGCGACGGCGGCCAATGCCGTGCCCGTGACAGTTATTTAGCGACGGCGGCCAATGCCGTGCTGGCCACGCAGCTACTAGTTTCTCTTATTATTTCGCTTGAGGCTTACACTCATACATCCGTTCTGAAACTCATACTCTTTCCTGCATGACTGTTAGACATTTTGATCATCTTGACCAGTATAATCTGTCACAAAACTCTTTCAACCAATGGATGTATTTATTTAGTTTTATGTGTTTTTAAATGCACCTCATACTCGGTACCCTTGTGACACTCAGAGAGTTAGAGAAAAGCTAGGATTTTTACGACTCTGCACATTTTGAGCAGGAATAAAGTTTTACACGTATGTATATCGTATGAATATTCGTAAGAAATGTATTGCACACAAAGAGATTAACTAATTCATTTCTCTTATAAACGTATTTCATGCATATTTCAATGTATTTACGCAAATTGCACTTTACCAGGTTTCTATAATTGTACAAAATGTGTTCCAGGTGGCATTAAACCCGAAACAATCAAACAAACCAAGTTTTTTGCTCTCTCGGTAGAAATTTGGGGATTATCAACCGGGATGATTCCAGACCGTATCCTGAATATGTATAAAGACTGTCGTGGATGTGTGGTTTGGTGCGTGCAAAATCTGTCATTGCCTTTACTGTCCTCAAGTTGTCTTGTGGCAGTTTGAAAACTGGATGTCATCTCAGGTGTGACATCGCCACTTGATCGTGGATAAAAATTACGAGGTGTCATTGTCGGATATTTTACGTGTGTTATGATCCCTGACTATCTTCACAGAAATTGTCGGGCTAGAACATCTAAATGGCTTTCTGTAGTAATATTAAGCCGTCGCCAATAGCATGTTGCGATATTCCACAGTGACGTTAATTTGAAGTGCATTTTCAATCAAATTAAGCAGGCGTAAAAAATAAGTGGCATGTAAACATTCTTTTCTATATGAGGTAATATTATATTTGCAATTAAGGCAGCTGGGAATAAAGTCGATTTATGAAGCTAAAAAAAAACTGTCGATAAACGCAATCAGTGTAAGTAATAGTAGCCATGGTTGTAGTGTAAACGTATTTGTTACATTGATCAAAAGGGAAATTGTTTAGAGGAAACACTATAATCAAGTAACTTATGGTTTGAAATAGTCTGGTAATTTAATGCGCATAGCATCGTTTGAAACTTTGAATTAAATATCTTCGACTCCATTTAAAGGTGTTGTGCATTCATAATTTTTTTAAGACTTTGATGTTTCAACGTGAATTGAAAGAAAGCATTTAAAATAGTTGATTTCAATATTCTTTAAACGGTGTATAATTTATTTGTAGTAAAAAGCTAAATTTCACAATAGTTGTAAAATTGGCGGTTATCTTTGATGACTTGTTCTGAAATCCTTTACCAACTGTACAAAGTACAGCTTATTACCAGCCATTCTCTCACTTATCCTAAACTGCATTGGAGCCACACATGAAGAAGACATATGTAAGGACCCATCTGTCACTGACCCCCTTCCATAAAAAAAAACATTTACACAGATTCGATGATGTAAATTTTTTTTTTACACTCGGATAAGATAGAAGAAATGTCACTGAAGAGGTGTAAAAATTGTGAGTAATCATGACGCATTAACGTATAAAATCTGTACACTGTTAGGCGATAAAAAATAATACTTTGAATGAAATAGTACTACTTTAATGTATTTCTTTGACAATAAATTCCAATGTAGTTCTTTGACAATGAATTTCAATGTAGTTCTTTGACAATGAATTTCAATGTAGTTCTTTGACAAATTTCAATGTAGACTTTTGACACTAAGCAAAATTTAATGCTGTTCTTTACCACCAAGCAAAATTTAATGTTGTTCCCTAAAACCAAGCAAAATTTAATTTAGTTCTTTTACACCAAGCAAAATTTTATGTAGTTCTTTGACACCAAACAAAATGTATTGTAGTTCTTTGACACTAAGCAAAATTTAATGTAGTTCTTTAACACCAAACAAAATTTAATGTTGTTCTCTACCACCAAGCAAAATTTAATGTTGTTCTTTAACACCAAGCAAAATTTAATGTAGTTCTTTGACACCAAGCAAAATTTTATGTAGTTCTTTGACACCAAACAAAATTTACTGTAGTTCTTTGACACCAAACAAAATGTAATGTAGTTCTTCGACACCAAACAAAATAAAATGTAGTTCTTTGACACCAAGCAAAATTTAATGTAGTTATTTGACACCAAACAAAATTTACTGTAGTTCTTTGACAACAAACAAAATTTAATGTAGTTATTTGACACCAAACAAAATTTACTGTAGTACTTTGACACCAAGCAAAATTTAATGTAGTTCTTTGACACCAAACAAAATTTAATGTTGTTCTTTACCACCACGCAAAATTTAATGTAGTTCTTTGACACCAAACAAAATTTATTATAGTTCTTTGACACCAAGCAAAATTTATTGTAGGTCTTTTACTACATGAAAATATGCACCCTTTCGATTAAAAACTTCCTTTTTTAAGGTTAACATAATATTTTTTGCTAGTAGATATTAAACCTGTACTTACAAAGGATGAAATACTATTTTATGATTAATGAATTAGCTAATAATTGTAATTTGAAGAAGCATATACTTATGCTTAGTATCGACCCGTTTGTAAAAGAATTTTGTAATGAATCTATTTTTCTGATAAAATGGAAAAACTTCTAAATTTTAATGAATAGGTTTTACAGTACACCATTCATAATAACGACAAAAATACTGCGTGGGAAAAAAAAGCATTGAAATCTAGTAATATCTTTTTTTTAAAAATAATTCAAGGGAACATAATGAATTAAAATTAAAATGTTCCCATTTGGTTTTGTTACTAAAAAATGCAATTAAATATTGCTTGGGAACTTCAACATAATAAGAAGACTATTATGATAATATTTGTTTATTCACATAATACGAAAAGGATATTATGATAAGGTATTAATAAACATTGGCATTCAAATTAATGTCATAAATCGTGCAATGAATCTAAAATTATATGAAAAACAATTATGAAAAAACATACTGTTTTATATTTATGTAATTAAATTAATAGAACTTGAGTATTCTTTTAAAAATACATACTAATAAGCATACTTCTAAAAATGGATTGCACGTAGAGCTAAAATAACGAATGGATTTAACAGGAGAATTTATACGAATTTTTTTCAGGATCTTACTTTTATGTTCCGCTATTTTCCCTTCTTTCTCCGATTCTGTTCCAAAGTTTTTGCAAAAATGCAAAAAAAAGTGTAAAACGCGCCTTTACTTATATATCACTTCCACTACGATCTTCTTCCTAAAAAACACAGCACAGATAAATAAATTCTTAAAAAGGAATAAACCATGAAGGGAAAATAAAATAAAAACAGAAAAAGAGTTTCACAATGGCTTGCAAAATGGCTCTTGTATGCATCTCTTTCTTTTAGCACTATGCTTTCAAATATCAATTTGATACCTTTTTGAACTTGAGAAATTTCTTTTTCCAAAAGGATTTTTTATCGTCGTCGCTTCTTTTGCTCGTGAAAGTGCTTTTATAGCCATTCGAAACACAGGCGTTGAGTTTAGAAGGTCCCAAGATGGGATATAAATGTTCTTATAAAAATGTATTCATCTTTATATCCTAACTGCGGGTGTTGTGTTTTATTTTAGTTTAGTTTCTTAGTAAGAAGACTAATGAAACGTAATGCGATGCGTCTTTCTTAACAAAAGCTGTCGTTTTAAAAGTGTTTCAGTTGATTCCCGTGAGAAGGCGAGATTTTACATAACGTTCTACAAATGCGTGATCAAATAAAAACTACGTGGTGCCATGTTGTTAAGATAAGCCAAATAGACAATTGGATTTTATTTTAGGGATAATCTACCATGCTAACCAAAAAATAATCTTTCAAAGTTTAGTTATTTTAGCTTGAAGGCTATTATAAATGCTTTTTTAAATAAATGTTGGATGTATCATAATTTTACGTAGAAAATAGGATTATTTGTGCCTCAATGACATTTAGAGTTGCCAACTTTTCTGAGACAATTCCGGGATATATTTACCAAAACTGAAATATATATGCAATTTTACAATATTCTCCACTGAGAAACCTCTTAACATAACATACATAGTTTTCCAATAATTTTTTTTTGTGTACAAAAAAATAATAATGAAGTTTTTTTAATATAATTTTAAAATTTTAATTATTGTATGAGCCTGATGGTCCTCTTATATACATATTAAGAATAACAAGTCTAAAATTTAATGATAATAAATCTAAAATCTAGTGATAATAAATCTAAAATCTAATGATAATAAATCTAAAATCTAATGATAATAAATCTAAAATCTAATGATAATAAATCTAAAATCTAATGATAATAAATCTAAAATCTAATGATAAATCAAAAATTATATTGTTACGTGTTTTTCTAAAAATTTAAGGTGCAAAAAACTTCTGAGCCGTGTTACTATGTTTTAAAATTGTATAAAAAGGCTTTTAATGACAGTCAAAACTATTATAACTTAAACCATGCTTTGTATTGTGAAAGACTGAGAGAAACTCCGCTTTTACCAATTTATTTCCTTCGATTGAATTTTTTTTTCAAAGAAAAAGCGTTTAATTTATTGACTTTGACTTGTAGTATTTGCCTTCTCTTTGTGCTTTTTGTAAATCAGGTGTCTTTACAACTGCGAAATCTACGTACTTTACCGAAACTGCAGATTGATACCAATTACATCGACCATTGTAATGCCTTCTTTGAACAATAATCTTTGCGTCGACCATTGTAATGCCTTCTTTGGACAATAATCTTTGCCTCGACCATTGTAATGCCTTCTTTGGACTTTTGTAAGAAATAATTTAAACTAGGGGGCCCGCCCCCTGCTCGCTGACGCTCGCCAACCCCCGAGGATTGCTTCGCAATTCTCATTGGTTCGCTGCGCGAACATATGCTCGCTTCGCTCGCATCAATGAAGACACGTGTCCTAGCAAGAAGGGATTGATTACAAAATATATTCCAAAAAAATATTTTTCAAATCTAAATTTGTTGTATTACATAAAAGATATATACAGTACCTCTTGAATCAGAATTTAAATGAAAACTTTGAGCAAATTTTTACTCGCAATGTGAGCGCTGCTTTGGAAATTGAATACCCAGCATGTTGTTTGTGTGTACATTTCCCCAGTACTCGAGCCACCCATACACTTTTTGACTGAGTTTGTTGTCGAAAGCTGTAGTGCACGCGTCTTGTTGTACTATAATTGTTAGCCTTGAAAAGGACCGTTTTTTAAATAGCCCTGAAAAGATCCTCCGCTTTCTTAGATTTCTATTACAAACCGCAACAGCTCGTCTAAAATTCATTTTTTTTTCAATAAAATTTCATCCGATAACGCTATAGATTCAAATGACTCGCGAGGCTCCTAGTAAACAAACAATCGCACAATGTTGCCAAAACGCGGTAACAAATAACGTCTTTTTTGCGTGCCACGTAAGAGAAATATATATATAGATTTCTCATCCCGCTCCCATTCATCTTTGTAAATAGATCATCATTTAATTTTTTTCAGCGGTGCACATGGCTGCTGGTAGGGTCTTATTCACTATTACTATTTGAACTCTTTCCATCTTCACTGAAAGAAGAGATAGCAAAAAGTAAAGAAAAACAAAGACACTCCTGCAGACAGTTCAACTAGACAAATGATCTTAACAGACTGACTTATATAGTATTGGCTTGGTACAGTTGTTGGAAACGGACGTACAACGGATGGAGACGAAGTAATGTACAATAGAAGGAACTATTTTGTTAAGTAGGTGGTATTTGTCGATAACTTACTCTAAAATTT
The DNA here is from genome assembly GCA_947359465.1 of Metellina segmentata. Taxonomy (NCBI): domain Eukaryota; kingdom Metazoa; phylum Arthropoda; class Arachnida; order Araneae; family Tetragnathidae; genus Metellina; species Metellina segmentata. The sequence continues at coordinate 60,479,866 of OX375880.1, read as the reverse complement.
GGAAACAGTTTGACATTCAACCGGGATTTTAGAGAGCAACTTCCATTCCGGGACAATCCCTGCCAATCCGGGACTGTTGGTAACCTTATGACCATATTTGGCCAGGTTGCTCCAAACAAAGTATGTATTTAACCCTCCAAGTATTTTTGACGATAGATCTCGCACATCAAGCTTTGCAAATTTTGATTATGACGAGATAATTAATCTAATGACGAGATATCTCGTCAGCAAGATATTGGCGATTTTTGTATGATGAATATTTCAAGAACTGGCATATCTTCTCCAAATAATGAGATATCTCGTCTATCATGATATGGACAGTTTTTCCTAATGGAGACCTCCAGGAGGAATAACTCTCCATATTCCTTAAAAAATGAGGACTATGTAGCTTGTATAGATGATAAGCGGATAAGAGCAACAAGAGGAAATACCGAAAAACATGCGAAGAAAAAGTTACCCTCCTAATAAATACTATCGAAAAAAATTAATCTGAAACATCAATCACCCACTCGAACTTTCACGCTCCAACAAGAAGCATAAATTAAAAAAAAAATGAAATTTAAAATTTAATAAATGTTAATCCCAATTTAAATAGTCAAATATAAAATTTTTTGTTTTATCCATTCAATCAATGTTATTTATGACTAAAAAATAAGTTTACCAGATCAAGCAAGAGATCTCTTAGGGTAGTATTTAGAAATTCCAAAATGCTTTAATCGGCGAATGTTTAATATTTTCATTTCGTGAATGTCGGGCTAATTGAACTATTATTTCATTACAAAGGTAGATTCATAAACCACTTAGCTTTTCTCTAGTGCAACACAGTGAGTGTGTTCACATTACACCTATCTTAAATACACTTTAGGAACAGTCCGTTTATAGTTAGGCTACATATTGATTTTAGACGAACAAACATCTATTTCTTAACACCTGATTCTAACTTAGCATCTTTCGATTCGGAAGCCAGCACGCCTGACCAACTAGAGCAATTTACCGGCTTGTTTAAGATTTAACATTCGCTGCAAATGTGTTTTAGTGATAAAATTGTGATGAAGACAATGGAACTGATTATTTCAATGGAGCTTCTACTCGTATCACGGCTTCACTCTTCATTGTCACTCCGTCATCCCTTCTCACAGTACATCACATTTACTCGACTGTTAAAAGGCAACACAGGGAAATAGGTAGGTATGTAGTATATATGGTGCAACTGCGATTTTTCGCCATTCATGGTAACCTTGATAGTATGTAGAGATTTATGGCAACCTTTTCACTTCCATATGTAACTAATCCAATCGCCAAGATGACTGAAATAGTGACTTCGGCAGCCATCTTGTTTTGGCGAGAAAAATCGGTTTGCGATAAACATGCACCGTATTCTACATATTTACCAAACAGTAAATTGGTCGCAGTGATGCAATGCACGAGAGCAAGTATTCATAAGTGTGTTAATGATCTTAACTCACCTGGTTGTTTCTTTCAAGAGGGGTGGTATCTAGGTATTACATCTTATAAACGAGATATATCGTTGTAGAAGTCGTCAGTAGAGGACATTTGACCATATCGTGATAATAGAAGTATCTCATTGAGATCACATGGATAGTTAATACATCACTTACTAATACACAGTAGACTGTATAAGTAGACTTAATACAGTAGACTATACTGTCTTTCTAGGCTGTAATACAAATTAATCACTTTAAAGGATTTGTATTATTCACATATTAAAGAGAAATGTATTTCTAGTGATTGGGATAAAACTCGATTTGTACATTTTTCTGGTATGAAAATGAATCATTCAAATAAATGTCAGTGTTTATAAATTCATCGTGTCCAAACTACTTTGTTTCTTGTATAATTTAGAGATCTATATTTTAGTTCGAAGATCTTGAACGACAGAATATTTAATCAACTATGTAAGTGTTGTTTAGGGAATTTTCATTAAACTTTCATCTAAAGTAAAAGAATAAGAAAACATTCTGTGTTTCTGTTTTCATTTCTAGACATACCACTACATGACTACGTTCTAGATCGCATAACAAAGTTTAAAACTTTGTATTCCTATCTAATCATATTTTCTTGCCAAGATTGTATCAATTATGTTTCAATTTATAGTACTCTGTGGCTCCTGGTGTAATAACAAATTCAATGGAAAACTTTGCGGTTCTCGGTTGTCATGATTAATTCATCATTCTAAAAAATCCGTGCCACAGGATAAAAAATAACTCTTTGTATAATTAGGGACTCTACAACACGCTTAAAAAGAGCTTCAAGATGTATAATTAATCTTCATGTTTTATTCATTCTTGTTTGACATACAATAAAGAAGAGATAAGAATAAATATAAAATCCTGTAGCCATAGTTTCCAATAAATCTGTGTGGATTCATTTGTACCAAGAGAAATTGTTCGACGAAATTTATTTTTAAATAAATGATAATTAATGTTTTTATATGTATAACGCAATCGAGGTTAAGTATCCATCTTTCAGCATTGTTTTGTACATTTTGAGCGACAGTGTTTTGTGAACAGGGTTTCTTTAAAACATGATACTTATAAAGCTTTTACAGAACTGGATTGAAATTGTGATATAAATTTACTAACATCGAAAATTAAAAGAATTCAGTAGAACTCTAGGTAAACATTTGCCATTCTATCTCAATTGATAGGTACATTTTGATCTTTGAGTTATTAAAATGCTCTCATTTACATAATTTGAATGGATAAAAGTAGATCCCGTCGAGTTATCGACAATTAGCTTACAAATACCTTAAAATATCAATAATTTACACTAAATCAATCTTAATTCATTATTAAGCAACGACATTCGTTGTTGTTGTTTCTTATGCCTACACTAGCAGACCGGAGGAGTGCCAGGCCCGTCGAAGACGGCAAGAGGCGAGGGGGTGCGCCTTCCATGTTATTGAGCCCCATTGGGAGGAAGTCCGACTTTGCTCGACATACATGGCACATCCGTTTTACAGGAAGGCCCCTTTCATACACCCATTCACTCACACATATCGTAATTTAGATCCCAATCAGAGGCCGATAACCCCCTGATCAGGTACCCCCAGAGGTATTGATTTGGTGTGGGAACATGGAGGACTTTGTGACCACGACCTATTTAACGTGCCCAAGTCACCATTAGTGAACACGACGGTCTTTAGCCAGGTCGAAGCGCCGATCTCGCAATCATCAGAATTGCAGGCTCCTCCGAGGACAGCAATGACATTCAAAACAACTCATTGAATTAAAGAAGACGAATTGAAAGTTATAAGATTTCTTGTATGTAAGATTAATGTATATTTTAAGGAGCACGTAATTACAATCTGACAAATGGTCTGTATTTATTTTGTGTAGAATAACTCTAATATTTAAATGAAGCATAAAACTCAACTAACAAAAGTCTAACGAACTAACGTCTTAACCCTTGCGACAAATAACCCAACTAACCAATGTCTATAATGCGAACATAACCAATGTCTTAAAGCTTGTGCCCTAACCCAAACAACTAACGTCTTAAACCTTGCGTCCTATAACACAACCAACGTCTATTCGGGCAAACCAGCCAAGCAATACCTCAAACCGTACGCCATAAGCTCAAGCAAACAGCATCAACGTAGCTAACACATCAACCAGTGTCTTCAATCTTGTCCCGTAAAACCCAACCAACGTCTGAAGCTTTGCGCCGTAAAACCCAACTAATCAACGCCTATACGTATAAAGCCAACCCAACCAAAATCTTAAACTTTGAACTAAAAACCAAGCAACAAACATCATAAGTTATGCGCCACAAAACACAATCAACCAATGTCTACAGGGACAACCCAACCAACACCTTAAACCTTACGCCATAAGAATCAATCAGCCAGCGTCTATAGAGTCAACAATATCTTCAATCGTGTGCCATAAATCCCAACCAACGTCCCTCAACAACGTCCCTCAACAACGTCTTAAGCCGTGTGCTAAAATATTCAACCACAGATAATTTAAATTTATGGGACACAATTTAAGAAATTACATTCCAATGTTTGATCAGTAGTTGGTAGGTAGTTAAATTGGTCACATTGAAGCAACACACCGATCTATTTTCGACGGTCCGATATTAATCCCTAAGAGAAAGATTCCAGGAAGAATTGCTATTAATTTTTGAACTATGTCATGTTTAAGTGGTGTTCTGGAAAATCTATGTAGTTTTACTTTAAAAAATAAATTTTACTTTTCGTTTCATCACAGTACAACAACTCAGACCAGCGGTTCCCAACCTTTTTCTCTTCCGTACCACTTGAGTAGACTTTTCATTTACGCAAGAACCTCCTCTCTTCATTACACAAACCCAGATCCATGCCTTGGGTAAGAAGCGCCCTTGTGCAAACATATTTGCCCCCTCCATGGTTTATGTTAGATAAGCTTTATGTATCAAAATAAAATTATAATTTTTTTCTTAATTTCTTTCTTAAATTTTTAAGTAGCGCTCACCTCAATTTTTTATAATATAGAAGATCAAACCAATAATACAAATATAATTAAAATAATATTAAAATAATATACATTTTCTAATATTAACTTATGATCGAAGTACAATAATTATTCACCAAATTTTAATGCGATCCTTGAGATTGTTTCATGGAATCGAGTTTTTTTAAAACAGGTTCAACTGAAAATAGATAGAGCCGAAAAAAAGGAGCTGTGTCAAACTTAGTGCGATATTTATTCTTAATGTCTGCATAAGATGAGAATGTTCTTTCGATCAACTCTTTGTTAGTGAAAGTTAATATATATTTTATTATTTGTCATAGGGAAGAGAGTTATTGGTACTATGCTTTCATTACTGCTCAGAAGTCAATGAGATTTATTTCTTTTGAAATCTAATTCTAAAAAATCGGTTGAAAGTTCTATCATTTTTCTTTAACAGAAACTCGTAGTTTTTCGGCTTGTTGAAAAACAATTCGTTAAATGGATTTTAAATCAAGTTAATATCGTGGATTATAATCAAATTTCACTATTTCCACTCGTAAATACTGTGTAATCGAAAAAAATAATTACTTCTTTTTGTTTATACATTATATGTTTCGTCTCTAAAAATCGTATGTTGAAACCCAAATACAGACTACAGGGCGCTGCGTGAACTCTGACTTGAGATTGATGCGGAAGCTTGTAGTTTCAATACAACAATTCAGTAGTTAGTTTTCAATCAGTAGGTAATTCAAAAAATAGCTTTGAGAATGATGTGATAAGCCACGATATCATATTCTGTGTTTTTTTGTTGTTGTGTTTGTGATGTAATAAAACTGGGATAAAAGGGATGAAAGTCTGGATTAACTCATTACCGTCTGATAGATAAGATAACTTTAGAAATTCATTTAAGAGCAAACATTGCGAATCCATGCGAAATAGAAGTTGTTTCAACGCATCAATAAAGATGTTTTCATACAACCGTTTGACAATATCTCCCCAAAAACAACGCTCAGTGGTTTCTGACAGTATTCATCTTCCGTGAATGAAAATCCGTACCTCAAATATACACAGCAGAATATTTTCTCTTCTTTAAGGGGGTCCGGGACACATTGAAAACAAATTTTTATAAATTAATTTAGAATTTAGAATTTTTTTGTACTGATTACCCATCTAACTAATAAGCGAAATCACAACACAAAACGTTTCCAAAAGTTTTTTAAAAATTTTAAAATAAAATTTAAAAAAAAAAGAGGGGTCATTTTAAATTGCTAAAACTCAAAATATTCTTGATCAATTTTCAAAATTCTTGCAGTAAAATATTCACAAATTTATAAACTTTGATTCTAATTCAGCAAATTAAAAAATATTAATTCAATAAAAAATAAAAAATATTTGAATGTAAACTTCTAAAAAGTTTAAGGTACTTTTTTTTTAAAGTTGTATTTTTAAAAGCAAATATTTGCTTCAAATTTGCTGAATCAAAATTAAAGTAAAATATTTGAAAAAGATGTATTCCAAATTTCAACCCTTAAACTTTATCGGTTCTTGACTTATAAGAATTTGAATACAGGAAATCTTGTAAAATTGCATCATGGAGAAACATGCATATAAAGTTTTAAAGACCAATTTACAGTTAATAAAATGCTTAAATACCTTTTAAAAGCATCCAAATGAGTGTCTAACTCCTTCTTTCCTCTTAAATCTTTGGTTTAGTTTGATTTTTGCAAGTTCTACCTTTTTTCTATATAGTTTAAAGGTCTCCGTAGACTTAAATAACGTCTGTCGCAGATGTTGTTGCCATGACAACAACTGTCAAGAATGTTAGATTTTCAAAACAACGAACCATGAAAATAACTATATATATATACTCTGTTTCACCTTAACTTGTCAGTATTGGGAAAGGCAGAAATGATGTTCATCCGCATGAAAAATAATTCCAACTTGATTTGGAATTTAAAATAAAGAAAATGCATATAAACGTGTAAAAATTGTCCTACAATGAAGGAGTGATTTTTGAACCTTTATAATCGGTTATTTATTTGTAAAAAGCATTTTTTTTTTGACCGAAGCGAATGAATATATCCGAAACGGAATTCTAAACCGGTTTCCATGGTAACATTTCTGGCGAGCTAAATACGCTTTCCGGCCAAGTCTGCGCCATTTCGCTCTGCGTCTTTGCTAGCGTGTGTATTTACGTTCATATCTCTCTTGTGCTATTTTATTGGAGTGTGTTTGATACTCTGAACATGGCTGAAAAAGGAACGTCACCATCCAAGCTGTATACGCCATCAAAGCAAGGAAAATCAATTGGTAGTGGAGCTCGCAGGAACATATTGAATGTTTATTCTAGACTTCGAGAAGAAAACCATAGTGATTCCATTAACCAAATCGTCGGAAAGGTGTCTCAACTAACTGGTGTTTCCAAAAGAACTGTTTTTCGTTTGAAAAAAGAAAAGAAGACGACAAGTCCTTTGAGTACTCCAGGAAAAAAACGACCTTATGCCGTTGGAAAAAGAACAAGAATGATGAAATATGACAACTTTACTTTATCGTGCATCCGACGAAAAATTCATGATTGTTTTCGTCGAAATGAAATTCCTACATTGGACAAAGTTCTAAATGAAATTAACAATGATAAGGATATTTTTTCGACAAACATTAGCCGAAGTACACTGTACAGGATACTGAAAGATTTGGGATTTTCCTTTGAAAAGCGAAAAAGGCAGGCTATGCTTTTAGAAAGACACGACATAATTTTATGGCGAAGAAATTATTTACGAAAAATTAGAGAACTGAAGAATGAAAATGCTTTAATCTATTATTTAGATGAAACATGGGTGAATGAAGGACACTCACAAAGTCGAGTATGGCAAGACAAAAACATCAAAAGCACCAATGAAGCTTCCTCTTCAAGTTTGACAACAGGCTTGGCTGCACCAAAAGGAAAAGGAAGAAGACTCATCATTACCCATATCGGAAGTGATGAAGGATTTGTACCTGATGCGGCTGACATTTTTGTAGGAAAAAAATCCGGTGACTACCACGAAGAAATGGATGGTAACCATTTTGAGAAGTGGTTTGAAGATATCATGCCTAAATTGAAACGAAACAGCTTTGTAGTGATGGACAATGCCCCCTATCACTCGGTGAAGAAAGAAAAAATTCCGACGACATCTTGGAAAAAAAGTGCAATTCAAGAATGGCTATCGTTGAAAAACATTACGTGGAACCAGGACATGATCAAGATTGAACTGTTGAAAAAAGTTAGCTAAATCAAACATATGTTTGATAAATACAGAGTTGAAGAAATTGCCGAAAAATTTGGACATAAGGTTTTGAGACTTCCCCCGTATCACTGTGAGCTTAATCCCATTGAAATGATATGGAGTCAAGTAAAAGGACACGTTGCCAGGGAAAACAAGACTTTTAAACTGAACGATGTGAAGGATTTAGTCATCCAAGGGATTGAAAAGGTCTCTGTACAAAATTGGAAAAACTGCATAAACCATGTTACTGAAAAAGAGAAAGACATGTGGGAAGTAGATGGACTTGTGGATGATATTTGGGAAAGTAAGAACTTGGTAATTTCTTTTAATAGTGAGTCTGATAGCGATTCGGAAATGTTAAGTGATGATGATGTGTAAATTCATGTGATGAATAAGTATATTATAATGTAAATAGATTTGTTATGATGTTTGCTATGTTTTACATATATTGATGATGTATAAATGCATGTGATGAATAAGTAAAACGTAAATATAGTTTTCTCATTGTAACTACTATTCATGAAAGAGATTGGTTTCTTCTGTACACTTTCTTGTAAACTATTTTAAATTATTCATAAAATTAATAATTTACTACTAATCAACCCGACACCGTTCCGCGAGTTTCAGAATATGTTTCACACATATAAGGTTTATTTTTTTTAACTCTAATTTTTAAAATGGTTTCATTTTTTTTATTATTGTATGTGTATTCACTATATTTGTATTTTTTATATTCTATTTATTTATTGTGAATGTATTTTATATCCTCTATGTTATATGTATTTTTATTTGTTATTTACTTTCTTTAATATCAGAATAAATTTGATTTAATTTGGAGACTATATTTTGCTGTTAAGAAAAACACATATTTTAGCAGACGACGCACTCTCCCCTACCTTGTCCAACCAAATGTAAGACCAAAGGAGTAATTAAATTGGATTAATTTCCTTTAATAAAATTATTAAAATTCAAAAAAGAAGTATTAATCAAGGTGTTTAGCTTTCAGGTAAGTAAATTCAAAAAATGAATTTTATGGTTCATCACATCTTTAAATAGACTGTTTTTTTAAACAACATTTATTGTAAAAAAATTTTAAATATATATATTTTTAAATAACTAAAAATAATACTCATTTAGAAAAATCAAAACGCATTTATATTAACATAGAGTAGCTTTTTGTTTAATTAACAAATGTAATGCAAGAGCCATTAGAAATTAAAGATCTGTGAAACGTATAGAATTTCCACGTGCATTTTATCTCTCCTTGCCAAAAAGGGCGAATTTCCTCGCTTATAGCTGACTTCTTCTGACATTGTAACCCTAGTTTCTACGACAACGGCTGTGATGCGGTCAACGTAGCCTTTACTCTACTGACAAGTTAAGGTGAAACAGAGTATAGTTCTAATTAAGATAGAAACATGTTTTAGACGTCAATTTAAGCAGAAAAATACAGAAAATTTCTTAAAATAATTAAAAAAAAAAAATCGAAAATTTGACCATTTTTGTGTCTCGGACCCCCTTAACGGAATACTGATGTTTTTAGTTTTTTAAATAGTGCTAAGTTCAAGGCTTGAAAGGACCGGCCGATATCAGTTGCTTTACCCTTGTCCCCCTGCTATTGTAAATCATCAGACTGATTCGAAGTACTTGCAGTTGCTGAATGAGCTGGTTGAAGTTAGATGTTTACTGCTGCTATCTTAAGAGTTTCTACTAGTTATCCGTTTAGTGGCACAAAACACTTTCAATATAAAATCACTTAGATCAATAAAAGCTTCAAATTAAGCTGTTATAAACCATGAACGCACTAATAATACAATCAACACATCAGAAGCGATACACGATGCTGCATGGTCGATGAAAAGTTTTGCATGGACAAAATCGTTGATGACTCGAAGTCTTTAGCCCAATTTTCATACAGGATAAACATTTGCCAATCTCTACTCATACACTCAAATGAATCATCATATTACTCATGCGAGAATAAATATCCAAACTTCACACAGATCTTAACTCTATAACTTACTTTTTTGTATTTATTTAAACTAATTTTTCTGATGTTTTCCGCCATTATCAATGTTATTTCGCGTACCCCTAATCTATTTAACATGTACCACAGATTGGAAACCGCTGATTCAGAATATCACAGTTCTGAATATCACAAATCATACAAGTATTCAGATAATTTTAATTTATGTATTACAGTATACATCAAACAATCCTATATATTACAGTGCTCAAAGTAATACTCATTTAATAATATTGAATGTAATAATGACACAACAATAATACATAAGTGTGACATATTCAATTTGCAAATTATGTGTGTACTTATTCTATTTCAATTTTATCAAGTAGAAATTGTTAAGAAAGTTAAAAGATGAGTTAAAAATCCTACTACTGGTAAAAAAAGTTCATTTAAATCTTTTACTCTACTTCTTTAAATATTTACCTCAATACTAGATCAAATAGCTCCAATATAGTAATTGTATTGTTGAAGTTTGCTAATTTATGCGATTATAAAACGTTACAAAAGAATGAGTTATATCCACGAGGCTCTTTAGAAATTGAGTTACAACTTCGATTAAATTTAGAAATAGTATTTATTCATACTGGAAATTTAAAAAAAATGTATATAGAAATGAAAAGAAAGTGTTTAAAAATGCACTCAGTTCATCCTGCGCTACAAACAGGGGCAATTTCCTTTTATTTGTAATTTATGAATTGTCTTTACTTTAATCTTACAAATAGTTTCGACGTGCTATCTCGTTGATATCTATATAAATAAAAATGGAGTGTATGTGCATTGAATATTTTCGACCCATTTCAAGTTTTCTATCCGTTTTGGACTCTTCTGATGCCAAATCTGCTTCTTATGCATTTGGTGTCTGTCTGTATGTATTGTATGTGCCCTATACACGTCCACACGGTTTAATATATTTTCATGGAAAATTGCACACAGTGAATACTAATCTTCATTTAGTGAATGAACTTGGTTGCGAAAGTCTGTCTGGCAGTCTTTCTGTTCTCTGTTCAATTTTGTGTTTGTATGTTTGTTCAAACATAACATGAATTTTATTCCAGACATTTGATTGCAATTTGTTTTATTTTATATATTATCTATTAGTGTAGGGAATGCAATATAAAACATTTATTTATTGTTATATTTAGATAAGTTTCATGCTTAAACATCTGAGTAAATATACTTAAATCAACCACAATTTGGTAGTTTGGGAAAAATTGGAATTCATATTGAGAATTACGATTACTTTGATTGCTTAACCAGTAATGCTAAAAGATAAAATATTTTGCAACAAATTATTTTTTTTATGGAATTTCAGCTCTGATAATCATTTATTTCGAGTCTTATTTTTGTTCTTTGCGCAATGTAAACGATTTCCGAGTATTTGTTACAGACGATATTTTTCAACGAACGCGAACGAAACAGAAACTCGTGTAGGTTGATTACGTGCAATAATATTTTCTGTTTCTTTTGCTCTAAATTAATTTCGCATTTCTAAATTTTGTGCACTTTTAGTTGTAGTTGTGGCAACTGCGAGATCAAGAGATAAAAAGGAATCACAAATTAATATCTTTAGAACAACTTTTTCCCGACATCTTTTGTTTTGTTTTACTTCGCTGTCTTCTTTTTTTTTCTGTTTTAAATATTTATTATTTTAATAAATTGTGTTTATTTTTCATCACACGCAACACCACCACAAAGTATTCGACTTAAATTGGCAGGTAAGTCGGAATAAGGCAAATTTAACCCTCCGTCGGTCGCAACCGGCTTGACAGGCACAGCTTTTACGTTTACGTTCTTTCCTCCTCTCGTAGAAGGGGTAGAAATCTGCTTATTCTAGTAGTTTCTTATCTTTCACGGATGTTTGGACCTAACCTTTTAATTTTATTCGTGCACTTCGTGGAAAGTTTTTATCGTCATTCTGATCTCTCAGGTACATTAAGCCAGAGTTCGTTACACAATATAAAGCTACGTAATGTATATGTTTTAATATCGCAGGTGTTTATTTTATTAATTTCATGACTGCGTCATGCAGAATTTGTGGCTTTTACCATAAATATGTGGAAACGGGTTTCAGAAGGATGACAAATTATGAATGTAATAAATGTCACAACACAATCTGCTTGGCTCATGCAAATATGATCTGCGGAACGTGCTGTGTTGGTTGCCAACGCCCCTCTTCTACTGAACTTAAGCTGAAGGACTATGAATCAGAGAGAATATCGGCTTTTATACTCTGCACTACAGTGTATAAGTTTTACCAAAGTTATTTACTTATTTACTCTGGAAATTTAAGTTAATTTAGTGCTAGATCTGAAATTTTCTGTTAATGTTTTCTAAACATAAAATGTGTGTTTTTTTAAAACAAATTGCATTGTTTTTTGTTTAAATAATCCGATGGAGATCACTGATTACTTTTAGAATACTGTAACTAAAATTAATGGATATAAATTTGCGATTCTTTTATATGTGCCTGTCAGGCCCATTGCATCCGAACATGTTAGTTCTATATTGCGCCAGACGAAGGGTTAAGTGTAATTAGGCCATTATTGAAAGATTAATGCCGTTATTAAAAGAATAATATTTTTTAAAAATTCCGGACTAGAACTTTTAAACATTAAAAAACTATTTATCATAATGACACAGAAGATTGCGAAATTCCACAATGTCGCATGCCGGATGCAAGAGTGCCACAAGTAAAAAAATATTGTTTTGTTGACTTGTGAGAAAGCACTCGCCGTAAATCGATCGGAACTTAAGAAAGGGAATTCCAAATCTCCCTCAAAATTGTCTTTTGTATTAGTAACCTTAGTGTCACCTTTCGTCATTTTGTAGCTCTGTCATACAGCAAGGGTGCGATGTATGTGAGAAATGTATTACATGAATGGATATGCATGTGTAGGATTTGTGTCCTAAGTAAGTTGTAGAAATTATAAAGATGTCGAAAGGTGTTAAAATATTATTTTATTCTACGAAAAAAGTAAGTGATTATATATTTTGATCATATCTTCAATCTAGAATAAACCAATTCAAACCGAGTAAGGTCGGGTATTATGCTAGTAATTTATAATTTATGAATTGTCTTTACTTTAATCTTCCAAATGGTTTCGACGAGATATCTCGTTCACCAAAACCTGATAAATTTTGTTAATGATCAGCTATCTCGTTCATCAAGACCTTATCAATTGTGCTTAGTGACGATATATCTCATCATGAAGAATACCGATTGAATTTCGAATGACTATTGCCGTATGATGATGAAGGAGATCAAGTTCACGCCAGTTTTTTTTTCAAGTAAAGACATATATCGTACATAGTAAAGTAACTTGGCCAGTTTGACTAACAACGAGATGTCTCGAATTAGAAGACTTGGCTAGTTCGGCTAACAGCGAGATGTCTCGTATATGAAGACATGGCCAGTTTTGCTAACAAAGAGATGTCTCGTACATGAAGAATTGGTCAGTTTTGCTAACAACGAGATGTCTCGTACATGAATACTTGGTCAGTTTTGCTAACAAAGAGATGTCTCGTACATGAAGACTTGCCCAGTTTTGCTAACAACAAGATGTCTCGTACATGAATACTTGGACAGTTTGACTAACAAAGAGATGTCTCGTACATTCAGACTTGGTCAGTTTTGTTAACAAAGAGATGTCTCGTACATGAAGACATGGCCAGTTTGGCTACCAACGATATGTCTCGTACATGAAGACGACTCGTTTTGCTAACAACTACATATCTCGTACATGACGACTTGCCTCGTTTGGCTAACATCTACATATCTCGTACATGAAGACCTGGTCAGTTATAGGTGTCAGTTATAGGCTAACAACTAGATGTCTCGTACGTGAAGACTTGGCCAGTTTGGCTAACTTCATACCCCGTCGAGATAATCACAAGGATGATTAAACACTTTATCCTAACAGCACGTACCGTCATATATGTATGAATCAGTACAATCCGAATAACGTAGATGCAAGGTACAGCGCAAAAGCGAAACATAACTAACAAAATAGATTATCATCGTCCATATCCCCAACAGTGTGCTCGGAAAGCTCATGTGTTTCTTACAGTGTCAGTGGGAGGGTTTCGTTTCAGCCTTTCATCATCTTTGCTCGGAGTCGTTAAACGCAATTTTTAACAATAGTTAATGGAAGCAGAAAACAAAACTGTAAAATACGCATCCTTTCTCTATGCAGCTTAAAAACAATAAAAACTTTAAAATTATTCCTTTCCCTGGATTTTGTGCGAGGAAACAGGATTAACGACTCTCTGAAACGGCAGTCCCGGCTTCAAATTCATGCGTTCATTTGTTTTTCAACAGAGAGGTTTTATGGACCATTTTTCACGTGATTCTAAGTATAAATTTAACTAGAATAAGGTGAATTCGGTTTAATATTTCGTGATTAGTGTAGCAATTAGTGTTTTTTGTATTTTATCAATTTTCAGTTGAGTTAAAAACTGTTAGGCCCGGTGCACACATCCGGTTTTTCAACGTGCGGCGCCGCTGCGGCATCGATGCCCAACTATGCACACATCACCTTGAAATGACGAAAATTCTCATTTCGCGCCATTTGAAATAAATATTCTATAGAAGAAAACGTGTTTATTTCGCTTACTGGGTGTAAAAAAAGTATATTTTGTAACAAAATAGACGTTACTGGATACAACCATTTATTAATAATTATTATTTATATTCCATTTATGTTTGAAAACAAAGTACTTCAGAAAGGAGAAGCGTTTGCGGGGATCTGCGGCGCCGTGGAGAACTGCGGTACAATTTGCACGCAAGTTGGACGTGCGTCGCAGCAGCGGCGTCGGAAGCATGTGTGCAGTACTCCATTGGAACTAATGTATCTCAGACCGCACTTGAATTGCGGCAGTGTCTGTCGCACGTTGAAAAACCGGATGTGTGCACCGGGCCTTAATTAGCTTACTGATGATTATTGAACTGATTGGAACTTGAAAGTGCATAATTTTAATTACACATTTTCTACTAGATATCTATTTGATATTAGTAATCTACTTTTTAATTAATCCTCTCTGCTTTCATTTCTGATGCCCTTCATTTAGTTTTCATCAGTTTGTTTTCAGTCTTCAAAAAGAAAAGTATCAAAACCTTATGATGGTTGTTTCAATAAGGTATCTCGCCATTTGCGAAGTCGACTACATCTTAGCGGTCGAGATATCTCGTCATTAGAATAGAACTGACATGTCATTGAATAGAACTAAAATGCGGCAGCATATTAATAACGAGAAATATCTTTATTAACATAAGTAATCACCCCGGCAAGAAAAGTTGTGATGTTATGTCATTGCAAAATATGTATGAAGTGCCCCAGCGTGGTATATTACTGTTCTATAGAATATAATAAAAGTTACTACCATAAATACGAGCCTAAAATTTAAAAGAAGCTTGTGAGATTTAAATATAAGTTTTTATAGTATCCTTTAAGTTGATATTTCTCAAATTCTCCAATTTCACTTTTCTTGTCGGGGTGCGATATCTTGATACGTGAGGAATCTCGTCAAACCCATTTGGAGGGTTAACAACAATTGAAATGGTGGAATGATTCGGAATGTATTTTGCTATTCTGCATAACAAAAACAAAACGCTTTTATTATTGAATTTCATGTAAAACATGGATCTCAACTTGTAATATTATATTAATTACTCTTCCATATAGCATTGCGATGGATGTTAAATTGTATATGCAAATAATAGTGGAAATGTCAGGTATATTTATCTCATTCTGATGAGATGCTTTTACTGCAGAAAATTTTCAAAGGAAGGTGTCTAATCGAACTATTCTAGTTTACCGTACGCCGTACCGATTAAAATTTAATCCTTAACTGCTGTTTCACAAACCGTCTCGTAACTAGTGTGGAGGGGTCTCTCAGACCTCGCTTTAAAGTGCGTATAAAGTTGATTAATATAATATGTTAATGAAAGATTCTGTAAATAATTATTATTTATGCATTTTAAATTTAGATAATTCAATTCTTAACATGAAATATATTTTAAATTACTATATAAGTTAAGTAGATTCCATGCTTCTTCAGGCTCAGCTTTCGGACCAATTTTTGCAGGACGTTGCAACCCTGGAAAATAAAACTATGTTGAGGTTTTTTGTGTTCTAACGGCACGATTAGGTTCCCCCCGGCATCCCATTTGAAGTTATTTTTTCCGTAGAAATATTCTTGTGAAGACTCACTTGAAATGTTTCAATCTTCATCTGCCTAAATTTCCGAAATCCAGTACTCTATTTCCAACCAACTATAAACAGTATCCTGAATTTATTTTTGTGTAAGATGCACATGCCATTTTATTAGTAAAGTTTGTTGCCATTTTAGGCTCTTTACCGAAATTCCCTACTCCAACTTAGACGATTTCATTCAACAAGAACGGTGACGCAAATTCCGTGAAGGGGTCTAAGAGACCACGCGGGAAATGCAAATAGTGTAAAACACGAAATAGTTGGGGCAGCAAACCAGTCTTGATATTTTTGGCTTCTGTCGTACGTAGTAGGAAGGTACTGAATAGGACAGGGATCAATATTCACTTTAAGAGGTGGAAACTAAAATGACCCGAGGTGTGTGAGACCCATGACAGCAGTTAAAGGTTAAATAATGAGATGAATGAAGACGATATTCATTCATAATCAGTCACAGATTTGGGCTTGACAACAATACTCTTCCACCTGCAACTACTCTGTCAGAAGTGGAGACTATTGCCCACTCGCTATTTTAATTTTAATAACCGAGCTTTGAGAACGAATTCAACCACTTCGATAGATAGGTTATTGCCCTCTTTCCACTAACCATTATTCTAAAAGGCTTCAAACTTCAAAAACAATAGACGTCACTATCTGTAGACATCTCGTAGACATCGTCATTAACAGCATGGAACGTCGGTGTCTGTTCACTGTAGTTATTAGGAGCGATCGGATCTCCTTTGAGGAAGTTGTTCGGTTTAATTTTGATAATATTAGTGCATAACAGTTTATTTTGAAAGAACATGCAGGCAGATATTTTTTGACGAACATATGGCATTCGTATGTATAATGTACAGTCATTTTGAATTTGAAATTGCATTGTTAGTCTGTAATAGGGTATGAAAGGAACTTTTAGTGTTAAAAACAAACATGACCGAATGCGTAAATTCTTCTTCAGTTACCCAAATGCTCTTGCATGATACGTATGAGGGTCATTTTGAAATGTTTATTTTAAACGTTTGGTGTTTTATCTAATTGTCTTTCACCCATCAACTATAAATTCTTAGCAGTTTTTATTGGCGACGTGTTGAAATTGTTTTCTTCGAACAAGTCAAGTGGAATACGATTAGGAAACACGTTCTGCCTCCAAACCACTCCTGCCACCAATAATTAACTCCACAAAAATTGCCTCATAAGCAATAATAAAGCAAATAATTTTTAACTAGAGGAACACACATTGTTTGAAAAGTAGACTGATACCAGTTGAAGTACAAAATACAGGAGTTACAAAACAAACAGATACAGGCAAAGCGATGCTGGATTTATATTAAAAGCATGATACACCTTGCATAAATATTTATACTCATCTAAAGACTCAGTACTTTGAGTTTCGATGGTATAAATTTAATTTCATGGCGCAATAATTTTGGTTATTTTTCTTCTGTGGATTGGAAGAATTTTGTTTGACTGTAGCTTGTAACTGGTTATTTTTGTTATAATTGTAAGCTTATGTTATTTCATAACTGCTCCAACTGATATAAAGTATACAATATTAGAAGGATTGGACCTAAAAGTGAATGTCTTAAGGGAGTTTTTGTAACACCACATTTTGGTATCAAAGAGCCTTTTTACTCTACGCTGTGTCAGTCGCCTACTAACAACTATCACACGCTCCCATGTCTTTTGTGTTGATACGCTTTTATTTGTTTAAATACGTGTGGTTGGGAAGAATACAGCATGCCACCAAGGTGGCAAATCTATCCATATTAAATATATACATGACTACATATGTACATTGCTACATCCATACACAAATTCCATCTATACAATCATGCTATATTAAAAATGCGATAACGAAAAAACGTTAATCACTTGGGGATAGCCAAATCATGACTAAATTTTATGTATTTCGCGATGGCAACAATTTTGACCCTCGATTCCTTGATACAATCAATGTTTCTGAACCATTTGATTATAAGGTGGCTGACAGGTGTTCTCATATACCATGGTGCTGAAGAGGAGCAGTCTGATGCAGACGTGTGCCAATTTAGCCAGAGACAAACATGCAGCCACGTGATTAGCGGTCTATTTTAAATACAACCGAAACAGGGATTGTATCCCTGTTGGCGAAGGGGTTCACGAGGATTTGAAATTTATTTTGATACAAGATCTTGTGGCCTCATAAACCTTGCGTAGTAAGCAATGGTAAACTAAACCTCATTCGCCATACAATGTGAAATTGATTTCTACTGAACTTCAGTATTAAAAATTATCTTGCTCTAAAAAGTGTCTTGTGGTTGTCTCAATGATGTATCTCATCGAAACAGCCACCAGCACAACCGTATCATCATGCATCAAGCAAATCATCAGCGATATCTTGATATCGAGATATATCGTCATTAGCAAAATTGTTCAGACCTTGATATTTCGTCGAAACCCCTTGAAGTGTTAAACAAATTTGTTTCCTTTAATACCTACACATTTTGTTTTTGAGGCTTTATCCTTATGAAGTTTTCACGATCATGTAACCGTTCTGAAACGTGCAGTATTCCTCTGCATGACATGCAACCTATTTTAACGTATTAACCAATCGAATCCGTCCGAGGATTCACATCTATTGTTTAGGCAAAATGCCCCCCCCCCGATTGCTTCAACAAGGAGATGTGATTATATATCCATTATGCGTTTTGTGCGGAAAAGCAATATTATTATACACTATTCGTAAATTCCGTTACGCTCAGAGGGTTAATAGAGAAAAGTTGTGGCGTATTAATCAATAGAATCCGTCCGAGGATTCACATCTATTGGTTGGTAAAATCCTCCCGCGGATTACTTCAACAAATAGATGTGATTATATATCTATTATGCGTTTTGTGCGGGAAAGCAATGCTGTTTATTACCTACTATCCGTAAATTCCGTTGGGCTCAGAGGGTTAAGAGAGAAAAATTGTGGCGTGGAAAAATTATACTGAACCTTCGGTGTAGTCCCACGAGATATATAGTCCATCAAGATGTGTTCAATTTTTCTAATGTCAAGGTATCATTTCGTTAGGATATTGCTAATATTTTTATTCTGACTAGATCAAGACATAGTCCATTATCTTTTAGTGAGGAGATCTCATCAATCTAGATCTGGTCAGTTTTGCTAATATAGGAGATGCCTCGTCGAGACTATCTCCATATAGGTTAGAGAACATTAATTGTAATTATCAGACATATTTAAAGCGAAACACTGTATAAATAAGTTTTTAATCATGTAATCAAAAACAAGCTGTTTAATTTACGATTCGTGTTCTTTTCTTTCGCGACTGTCTTGACCAATAATATCCTTTCTGGGATTCTATTAACCAATGGATGCAGTCATTTAGTCATGTGTATTATGGGGTAAAAATTGAACTAAACTTATTGAGATTCTCGTGATGCTCAGATAACTAAGCCTTTTTGTTCATTAAAGCTTCAGTTGAAAGAATAATGGGATTTTAACTACAAAACTCAATGTGTTAGGTAAAATTGGAAATAAGTGCGCGTGTGTATACGAATAAAGTGGAGGAACCATTTTGTTGAAATTCTAGAACCGTTAAACACAAATAGAAAGCGGATGGAAACCGATTGTGCTGTAACTTAAAATTCATTAATTCGAAAGTTTTCCTATTGTTAAAATCAGGCGATAATCGTATCCCAGATTAAGCTTCACTGTTTAACTTTGTGTTAAGGGTTCACACTTTTAAAAAGCAGCTTTCGTCAATTAAATATCGTAAGCATCATTTGTTCGTCCTAAAATGCAAAACAACACTATCAGATACGCCTCATAATGTAAGCCAACAACAATCCATTGTGTTGCTCCAAATACATCCAATACTCTACTTTCTCCACGAAGCATACCATTTTAGTTTATTCATCTATTTACCTTAATGATCCTGAAGCTAAAAGGAACAATGTGTTCCACGTCAGCGAAGTTTGTTGCTCGCACTGGAAGAATAATGATAGTTTATTATCATATCCAAAACTTGGTTTCTGCCTAATGTCGCAAAATTAAAACTTGGGGGTTTGTAACCGGAATTCTTATCAGTGCTTAGTACTCGCTCGCTACAATAACGCGACACAGATAAGTCCCTTTGTGAGAGCGTGGCATAATGTTATGGGTTAAATCGCTTAAGTCCAAAGACATTTTCTTCGAACAAAAATTAATTAACGCTTTTCCACTGCCACCGAGGATGACGAGCTTACTGGTCTCGCTTGCTATCATTGCTCATTTTTCAGCAACTTGGTTCAAAAGAAAATCCAATGAAAGACCTTTCATTTTTTATTCCAATAGCTTTATCCTTTTGGCACTACTTCTTGTTTATACACTATCCTACAATAATGGCACGGACGCCAGCGAATTTGAATAAAATCTAACTGCTTGTATGGTTTTTTGTTCGTGGTATGTCCTGAGACCTTTGCATATTGCTCCTTGTCAATTAAACGCCGACGCCTACATGAAAATTTTGGACAATCAGGTTCTTCCTACGCTCTATCAATTTTATGGAATGGACGAATGTTACTTCCATGACAACAACGCTCCGTGTCATGTTGCAGCCTTTGTCAAGCACTGGTATCAAGAACTTGTGTGAGACGAGTTAGAGCGACGCTTATGGACCACGGAACCATGTCCGAAAACTAAAGCTGAGCTGGCGACAGCTGGTTGGTTGGTGTTGTCGACGTAGCTTTTAATCTAACAGACGCTGACCAATCAAGTATCATATATTCATTCGGAAATCTTCGGAATTTTTTTGACAAAATAAGGAAATCGTATTCAGAAACAAGCCATGACGCCACGTTTGAATACTTGCATTCGACTCACTCAGGACATCCGAGGGCAAAAATCTACTCACACCAATATTTACCTTTGAAAAAATGCCTATAATAGAAATTTAAGGGGCCGAATCACCCCGGTTGGAAGAGTAACGGATTTGTAACAGAAAGGTTGCGAGTTCGAAACTAGGTTCAGCCAAAGGTCGCAGTATATACAAGGATTTTTGCACTTTAAATCTATTGTGGCCTCAAATGACCTCACATGGACGTAGGCTTGGAAAGTAGTGCTGACCTCGTCATCTGATCGTAGTTCAAAATTACGAGGTGTTGTCCTCGAATCTTTCACTTCAGAAATAAAACCGGATAGTTGTGTTGCTCTAATGTGTAGTTAATTAACAACCTACTATAGAAATTAGAAGTGTAATTATTACTATTACTTATTTCTTAGCCCAGTTTTACTTTACTACAAACTTTTAAATGGGTAAAATGCTATGTTAAATACATAGTTTGACATTATATATACTTGAGAAATGCTGCGAAAAATATTTTTTTTTATTATTTCATATTTAACCTCGCGTCGGATGCAATGCATCTATAAAATGGGATAAAATTTATCGCACTGGGAAAGGCATGTAAATATTCAGATTAAAAGAATGAAAAGCGTATAAACATGTCCATGATTAAATTATATAGACTTTTTCTTTAATAAAATTTCGCTTAATCTAGAAAAAATGGAGTCTAAAATAATAAAAAAGTAGGCAAAAACTACATTCTCTGAAGATTGAAATTATGTGTTTATCTTATTACGGAACACTACTGTAATCTTTATACAAATAGTTTTTCAAATTCATTTTTTACGGACATTGTTAATGGAATTTCACGTCAAGGATAAAATATATATTTACAATCAACTAAGCGTTTTCAAGGGAAATGTATTTTTTTTTTATTTCAATGCAAAAACGATTTTATGGAGAATTGATTCGTAAGAAAGTTTTTGTAGAGGCTCATTTTGCAGCAATCGTTTGCGTAATCTCTATTTATTCCAAGAAGCATATAAATAATTAGATAGAAATAATTTTCACCCACACGATTTAAAACTTATACATTCTATTATTTTGTGAAAAACTAATAGTAATTTCATAGTTATTGTATTTCATATTGCATGAGTATATAAATCATATCATTATTTTAGATTACATTTTTTAATAATTTAAATTATGTTTCTATTTATTTGATTGAGGGAAATGTCTAATAGTACATTTTAAATGAGTAAAGTAAACTTTGGAATAAATTTAAAAACGAAATTTTGATACTCCATTTACAAATCTCTCCTGTAAGCATCAATTAATGTGATAAGAAGTGATAGGTAGAGGTATTCAATTAATATCAAACTGATACAATAAAACGGGTTATTGTTGACGGTCCTGGGTCAGCCCAGAAGGGAAGGATCCGAGTACCACACCATGTAGTTTTGAAACACAGTCAGATGACGAGGTCACGTCTCTCTCACCACTCTCTAAACGGGACAAGAAGTGGACGGTATTAGCACTAACCAGTTTTTAACTCCATTATAAATATAATAAAAACCATTGTTAACTCTCCAAGTGGTTTCGACGAGATATCTCGTCCATCAAGACACTTTTACAACTGACGAGATTTCTCGTTATCAGGATATTACCAGTATTTTATTATGAAAATACCGATATATGGTCAGTTTTCCAACTGACGAGATATTTCGTCCATCAGGATTGAGTCAGTTTTTATAATGAAGAGACACCTCAAGATAATACCCAGGAGGGTAGACATTCTTTACTGAAAGCCTGGTTCTGTGTATTAATGTTTCCTGCGTTCCATTTTAATATATTCTGGTCTCTTATGACTACTCTTACGTTAATGACTCAGTAAATAAAGATGTTTAAACCTTTTCTCTCATTATGTTTCATTCATTTGTATTGTAATACATAATACTACGAATACGAGTAATATCATTTTAAGTTAATAACCGCCTTAGATGCGGAAAAGGTTGTGATATTTTATGTACTTTTATTTCTTCCACCATTAGTTGAGCAGATAAAGTCGGCGCTTTTATGTGGCAAACCCTACAAGTGGTCTCGACATGATATTTTATTCACCAAGATCTGATCATTTTATAACTGGATAGATATATCGTCATCAAGATACTGCCAATTTTTTTATGAAGATCTGATCTGTGTTTTCTAATGACGATATATCTTGTCTATTAATATCTAATAATGGTTTTTGCTATCACGAGATACATCGTCAATATCAAAACTGACCACATCTTATTGGATGAGAGCTCTCGTGATTAGAGGACACCTGACGAGATCTTCTCGTCATCATCAAAAATTCGACAACATTTTGGTGTACATATCGTCATTAGTAAAAGTGGTCAAATCTTTATGGATGAGATACCTCCTCGAAGCTACTTGTAAGTTAACGAACTTAGACGGAACGACTTGATTAGGGGCTCTAATCTCGCATGTGCCAAAGTTGATAAGCTGCTGAAGTTTCCTGGTTTCTGCAAAAGGACCTTTAAATGTGGACTAGCTTAACCTTACCAAGTAGGTCTGGTCAGGTGTTTAAAGACACTTGTACAGATCATCTCGTCATCATCTTTATGCATGAGATATCGTGTCATTGGAAAAACTAGTCATTTCTTAATGGACGAGATATCTCTTTATAACTACTTTTAAGTCTAGAAACAAACTAAACGACTAGATTGGGTGCTCAAATCTCGCATTTACCGATGTCGGGTCAGCTGCTGAAGTTTCCTGGTTTCTGAAAAGGACGTGTAAGTGTGGGCCAGCTTCCCCTTATTCATCCAGGTAGGCATTCAACTAGTTATCCCCTTCCCAGCCTAAGCCATTTCGTGTATTGTCACGTAATTTTGAACCATGGTCAGATGACCAGGCAACATCTGAGCTGGTACCCCACTCTCCAAACTTCCACACCTACCCAACGTGAGGACTTTCAGACACGGTAGATTTAAGGAGCACCAGCCCATCCAGGTAGGTATGTCCAACCCCGGTTCAGGGGTTACGATACTGCAGCATACCTCATAGCTTAATGGTTATACCATCTATAGACTAAATTACCCTACAACAATGGACCGGGCGCCAGCGGATTTGCATAAAATCCGACTACTTGTTTGGGGGTGATTTTGGTGGTATGGCCTGGGAACTTTACATGTTGTTCCTCATCAATTGAACGCCGACACCTTCATGAACATTTTGGACAATCAAGTTCTTCCTATGCTCTGGCAATTTTATGGAATGAACGAATGCTTCTTCCAGGACGACAACGCTGCGTGTCATGTTATAGCCTCTGTCAAGCAGTGGTATCAAGATAGGGATGTAAAACGCCTTCCCTATCCTGTTCATATTCCCGACCTAAACCCCATTTAACATTTGTGGGGTGAGTTATAGCAACGCTTATGGATCAATGAACCACGTCCGAAATCTATAGCTGAGCTGGCGACATTCTTGCAGCAGGAATGAACACAAATACCCATAGTTGTGCATAGAAACCTTGTTGAAAGTATGCCCAGAATTGTTGATAGTGTAATTGTAGCACGTGGGGGAACCATCTACCTATTAAAGTATGTTGTTTATCCCTTATACCATCACTTCCTACTGTTCGGTCCATTATTGTACGGTAGTGTATATATCATGGGAAAAACCACGTATCGTCGTTTTTTAAATGATACAAACTTTGTCAAGGAACACAGTTATGAGAAAACGTAAGGGGAAATTTTACACTCCACTTACTAAAATTGTGCGATGTCACTTACCCGATGTGTAAGTGTCTTTAGTTTGATCGTGTTAGACTACAAATTTTTTCCGCTTGCTAATTCGATGCTGTTTTAACTGCCACAGTGTCCCGTAACGCGGTGTCAGTATCATGCTTGAAAATTACTAAATCTCGAGGTTTTTTTTACCTGTCTTACTTATATCTTGATGATGGTGGGTGTCGTGCAAAACCAAAATGGCCAATGGTTATATTTTTGTTTTTTATTTTTATAGTCGTTTAATTTGAAGATCTGCGTTTCTTACTACCAATTTGAAGAAAGGTATCATCCGTCCATCTAACCTTAAATCCAGTCCCATAATGAATCTCTATATTAGCTTATTTATTAGATAGTATTTAAATGATAAATTAACTCGGGAATAGGAATGGAACTCCTAATGAATTTTAGTTCGCATTCCACTAAGTCCCGATGTCTTTAAGGCTATACGCGTGTTAAAATTCCTTTTAACCGCAACAACCTTATCCAGCGCTACTACAGGAAAAATCCATTAGCCAGATTTACATTCGCACTAATGGTGGAATCCTTAAATTTATTGACTAATGACTAATTCATTCCACGACCGATATTTTCCGGTGATAAAATGCAAATACTATTCCACGATTCATTAGCCGGCAAACCGAAAAACCCGGCTATTTTTCACTTTTTGAAAATCCCTCCTCCAGGTTCTAAAATATTCAATTCGGATAGGAAAGAAAAACTTACCCGAACGCGTTTAGTTCCATTACTAATTAAACCGGGCAACTTGATTGATACACTCCGCCTGTACCCTGGGCGGCTTTGCAAGGCAACAGAAAGAAAGCTGTATAGTACATAATTAATTGCTGAGCCTCGCTGCGCATATGATAGGAAAAAAGTGCGAAAACCAGTAGTTTTTAATTAAAGACAACTTTTTTTGCGCATCCTAAAAAAGTCCCTTTTAAACAGAAGATTCGGGAATACATAAAAGAATTCCTTATGCCCTCAAAATTAAGTTTCGTTTCGCATAAGCGGAAACGGAGGGAATATATATTCTCATCATGTTGCCGAAAAGAAGAGGTCCTTTTCAACAGCTAACGGGGACTCCGTTCCCATCAGCGTTGCCTTCCCTAGCTTGTTAATTTGGCGAAATTAAGTCGCTGACTTAAAAGGCACTATTAATTACTCTATTTTGGTTATCGTGCGTAACATCATTAGCAGGCCGGAACATTTCATCTCTCATTATTGCCGCGAAGAATTTTAAAAGAGATTTCTGTTCGTTAACGGGTGGGAAAAGCTGGAATTTAATTTCCTGTTTAGCGAAAAAGGTACTCCCGATTTTTTTTTCCTGTTTCCCTTGCTTCGGTCTTTTCTTCGACGAATGGACTTTCTGGGCGCAGTACGAGGGGAATAACCTAAAAATAGAAAGCACATAAGGCATTTCGAAAACGAATGATAATAACTTGAAGGTGTGTGAATGGCCTCGCCTACGTCGTTGTTCTTCGCGGTTTCTTGACGTAGGGATGTTCCAAGTCACGATGGGATTCTTGAACTTTCGTATTTGCTTAACATACGCCGTGCGATTCTAAGGCATATTAATCCTCTAAGTTGCATCAAAGATATATCTCATTAAGACAAAACTGCCTTACTTGTTGCTGTTGTTGTTGTTGTCGTGTCTATGCATACAATACTAGTGCAAAAGTTTAGAGTCCTCCAAAAGCCTTGGTGACAAGATCTGCAAATTCTGGAGCTCGATGGCTATGGAGGATTTCGCAAGGGGAACTGCACTCTGCAAGGGGAATGAAAATCCATGTAATGAGAATAATATGTCTTGTTCACACATCTGGTGACAATTTTTAACAAGATTGTGCATCAGATATTTGAAGCTACAGGACAGTACTCGACAGGAACATAAACCACCAAGAGGTATAAATATATACTGGACTCATAAACCATCAGGAGTTAAAGGTGGTTAAGGCACATATCATTGATTCGTTATAATAAGCCATGTTGAAAGAGTAGCGGTTTGGCATCCGCTGCTCTATGATGGTGTACTTTAAATGAACTGCTGGTGAACTTTAAATCTATCATGGTCTCAAAGCTCATCACATTGACGTGGTGTGAAAGCTTGGATAGGTGTATCCCAGCCAGTATTGACCTCGTCGTCTGACCGTGGTTCAAAGTTACGTGGTGTTGTCCTGGAATTTTTCTCTCTGGGTGTAATACCGGACCGTTGCCGATAGCACGTTTTGTTGTTGCAGTGCAACGTGATCTAAATACCTATAAAACATTACGTTTCAATCAATTTCTAGCCACCTACGTTTTTTTAATACACTTGTATGCAGTGCCCTGGTACGTTAAAGATAGACTATGTTTCATGAGTTCAAATTGAAAAATAAAACATACAACTGCGGGATTTCTATAATGCAAGCAGATGTGTAGAAAGACGATACATATGCAAATTTTTGAAGAGTGTTGTTGCGTGTCACCTGACAGCTCTGAACTTCATAAAAGCAAGGTTAGGTGTGTTTTGGAATGGAACTGTGGACGTCGTTGTATTAAGTTGAAATGGGTTGATATTGGATTATAGAAGATACAATGTCTTGAAGATGACTTGAAACATTCAGATGACTTGAAATATTTAGAAGACGTGGAACATTTAGATGACGTGAAACATTAAGATGACATGAAACATTTAGATGACGTGAAACATTTAGATGACTTGAAACACGGTTGAATAATTGGTAAGCTAGAGAAAGGGTGCAGTGTAAATTGAGTAGCCGACGAGTTTGATTTCTTCCACCAAACTGTTTCTCATGCATCCAACCATCAGGAATATATTTTCGAAAGGTCGATGGTGATTGCCCAAGGAAAGCAATGGTAAGGGATGACCAGTATATATATACATAGTCCTACAGGTTAAGAGATCGATGCCAAACAATAGGTAATATTGCAAAGCAACTGTAGATGACCTCAGAACTCACACTGTCGCTGCTCACTGTTGCAAGAAATTTATACAAACGTGGACAATTTGTTAGACTACCAGAACGTTGCATCCAATTTACGCCTACTCGTAGGAGACACTGTTAACAACGGTGCAAGGACAATAAATGGACCATACAGCAATAGCGGTACGCTACTCCTTGCTGATGAGAGTCGCTTCAGACTAACGAGCGATTCTAGACGTCAGCTGATCTGGAGATAGATGGGAACACGGTATCATCGGGTAAACATTACAGAACGTGATTGGTATTGTATGGTGGTGGAGGTATTATTCTCTGGGGAGGAATCAAGCTCGTTGGTCGTACGTTTTCGAACATGGTTCAGTAACCGGAAACCGCTTCTGTAATGACGTGATTTTCTCTTTGTGCGTACAAAAAATGTGTCGTAAGCGTACTTGTGCAAGGAAATTAGTTTAGGTATCCGGAAAAGTTCGAGACCATTTTTTGAAAATGTGGTATCGAAACATTTTACGGATATTTTTATGTTTAGGGTTATTAAACAATAGAATTGGGCTATAAATCTCTCTGTATTAAATGTGATTTTTATTCAAATAAATAATTAATTGTCTATCTATATTTAAGAAAAGTTACCGCCGTCGCCGCCGCCGCAGGATTGAAAACTGTGTTGTTTAGCTCGATTCTTAAACGGTTTCCCTAGAATTTTTTGATTAGAAAAATATGAAATTAACAGGGTTTGTTCTTCATCGTGTTCCCTGGACAATTGTAAAGATCTTTTTCCGATGCTGTTATTAATTTAGGGATTATTAAGTGTCACAGTTGAAAAAGCGAAATTTCTTCCGCGAGTGAGCAAAACACATACACATTTTCAATCTTAAGCCGTGAGTTTTTTTAAAGAGTACCTTTCAACATAAATTTGTGCAGCTCGACGAGTTTTTTTAGAAATTTCAATTTGGTTCTTGCTAATTTGTTTTGAAAATTGGGACATTTTCGTTCTTTTTTTTTTAAACTGTCATACCTACATCTTATTACTATTAGTTTTTAATCTTGAAAATATCGCAGTATACCTCAGAATGTACTCTTCCTTATATAACAATTATTTTTTAAATTGGTTAATAAATAAATTCGATGCGATCAAAAGTTGGTCAGACAAAGAGCCCCCTAGTAGTTAAAATACTATATATATTTTAATAATTTTGTAAAAGTCATAATTATGCATGAAATTTTATAGAAATTTGTTAAAAACTCTAAATGTGCTACATGAAAATCCATTCAACCAATTTGAAAAATGACGCTACCAAAACAAACTACATGCATTGTTCTAGGGAATGAACTAGAATCAAAAGGATATTTAAATAAACAAAAATTTTTACAAGCCATCGAAAAAGGAATACAAGAATTTTGATAGTTTTACTGTCCTACTTCTTAAATAAGTGGCCATAATTAAAAAACTTTTAGACTGAATGTAATTATTCCAGTTCCTTCCCTTGACAATATTTTAAAGAATAAGTTCGCTCGATTTTATGAGAATCCGTCAATAACCTTTTACGTTATAACATTTGACGTGAGAAAATAATGCATAAATATTAATTTAAAGTAAAAATAATTTAAATTGTATCGCTTGCTCTCTCTTGCTTCTACTGTTTATGTAAACAATTTTGTTCTTCACTTCTCTTTAAATATTTCACCACTATATATCCAAATGAGAAACGATTTAAGCATTTGATAAACCTTTTAAAAAGTATAATTGCAAAACAAGTAGGTTTTAAATTAAAATTTTGACAGGGTTTTGATCTTTTAACGGCCATTTCCGTTGCTTTTCCATACCTACCAGTTTTCCCACCTCGATTAAAATCTAAATATATCTGCAATACATAAACGTAGAGAAAAAATTAACAATACTTTTACTTTGGAAATAAAATAAATATTCTATGAAATAAGATAAAATACTTCTTTTGGAATTTTAGGTCAAAAATGACATTTTCATCGTGTTTGGATACTTTAAGTAATTAACACTGAGTTATTAAGAGCTACAGCCATTTTTATGACTAAAATCCGTATGCAATTGTTCCGTAAGTGAGTGTGGAAAATTTATAGCTTTTATTTTTTTCATCTTTGTTCATTATGGTGGCTGGACGGGGTAAGTAACATCTAGTAAATACATGAAATCCGATATACTTTTACATGCTTCTATCAAACTTTCTTTTTCACATTCTTTTACCAAAGCATAGATTGGTATATTTTCACAGAACATGTTCTGTGTAGAATATTGTGTAGTTTTAAAGTATTTTATTTCACTATTTCAAGATCCAACACAGATAAAAAGGAAAATTAATATTTCGTATTAGTGATTACTTTTATAGACAACCGATGAATAATTTACTTTTAAATGAAATACAAGGAAAATGTATTATATTCCTCATACCTAAATTAAAATTATGTTAACGTTTAATAAATAACATCTTACTGATCTTTGGTCTTTTAAGTCTTTCAAAAACATTTACTTTTAATTAGAAAGTTTAAATTTTTATTTCTCAAATTTTTGTATTGAACTTAAAACGTTTTACCAGTGTATATAAGAAAACAAAATTTAACAACTGAGTACCAAGGAAATAAATAAATGTATATTTAGTTATATTTTCGAGGTAATTAAAACTCAATCTACATCACCTGTTTATTAACTTTTTAAGATGGTTAAAATGATTAAAAACGAAAAAGGAGTATGTCTAAAACTAACTTATTATAATGCTTCAAGAGAAAAAATATTCCATCTAATGAAATCTGTTAAGATTGCATGTGATTAAGAACAAAAAGAAATTTGAAAGACGTTTAGTAAAAAAAACTACAAGAGAGCTATGAAAGCGAGATTTTCTTTGTTTAAAATCCTGGCAACTACAATAACTTAACGTCATTTGTTTACTATGCACTAATTTCATCATAAAATAAGTACAAAAAGAAAGAAAAATCGAAACGTATTTCTTACAAAGTGATACAATGCCAAATTTCAGTCATGATTAATAAAATGCACTGTAAAATAACCGAAGCAAAATATTTCATTAATTTAAGCCCAACATATTTTTTCGTTTATTTTGCAGTTTAAAATCAATTTAGAGATATTATTCTCATTTATAATACAATTTCTTTTTTAATAATATTCTCATTGTAAATGTTTCATTTTTTCCTCAGACAAATCTTTTCTCATAACTCAGTTTGGAAATGAAGAGTGGAAAAAAAGTAATTATTTGTGAATGCTTTCAAGGGATGCCTTTTCCACAAACATTTTCTAATTACTTTCTTTGATTAATCACTTTGGTCTAAACTTCTATCAGATAAAAGTTAAGCCAAAACGAACTCTTTATCAGATTTTAGTTTTTAATTAAACTTGAATTTAATTAAATGCGTCGACGATTTATTGCTTTGGGGGAGGTAATGGAATAAAAAAATGCAAACTTTCTAAGCCCAGTGTTCATTTCTTAATCTAAATGCATTGAGAATAGCACAGAACTTGGCAAATTTCCTCTGCGTTGAATTTCTCTAGAGATCATCGAATTGATAATATTTCATATTTAATCTTAACTAAACTAATTTTACTAGTTTATAATTATTATTTTTCTTATCACATTAAATCTAAATTAATAGAGTTTACTGGGAACATAAGTTAGGCTTCAAACAATTATATGTTTTATAGAAGTGCTTAAAGCTTAATTTATGAAACAAATTTAATATTAATGTACTTCATAACATATACATGCTGCCCTGGAAGTCATATAAAAGGAAATTTATGAAATTGTTTAAGATAACTTCTCCGATTTATGAACTGATGGTGTATGTAAGGTTTAACTATAAACTAATAATAAGGTTTAACTATAACTAAGGTAATTATAAACCAATTATTATCTCATGGTTTGAAGTATATTCTAATAGATTTGCATCTTAACTGGTACTTAATTATTACTTGATTAATTTTCATGTTAGCATGATTATATCCTTAATTTGCCGTGCTATAGAATTAAATTGGTACATTTAAGACATTATAACAGGGATGGCCAGCTACACTACCTTTGGAACCTACATTTTCAGAAGGAATATTTGAAAGAATTTATATATCTTTGATATCAAAACAATGAGGTACTGAAAATAAGTTAAATTTTTTAAGGTTACCTACAGATCCCACTTTCCCCGTCATGTTGATTTATAGCTGAAACACAAGACTGTGTTGCTTTCTTAGCTGTGGCAACTTTGACTCAAAGCAAAAGAATCATCAATTCTTAAGAATTGATGATTAAGATCATCAATTCTTAACTTTCTTTAGAAATTTTTTTGATAAAATCAGAATTTTTTTATTTTTTATTTTTATTTGTATGTTTTTAAATAATTCCAACAAGGCATGGAATTAAATAATTACATATAGACATTGATCAACTTTATTTTAATTTATTTCATAAATGCATTTTATTTACATAAGAGCTGTACCACTCGCTTGAGATATCGACACAATGGCAACCCCTGTAATATATCCCCCTTCAAGTGATTTCAAAGAGATATCTCATAACAATCTCACCAATTGTGCTGTCAGAAAAATAAAAAAATAAAAGATACAAAGAAGGCATAAATCAAAGAACCAACAGGTATTTTTGCCATCGAACGCTCCTTAGTTTAAATCATTTGCTGGATTAAAAGTTTCAGACGACATTAGAAAATAAGAAAAAATTAGTCTATTGATAACTAACTGCCGATTCAGCAATTTAGCAGGTGTAACAAAATAGCTTACACCAATAAATGAATTAGTCCATTAAATGTCATGAAAATAATTTTTTATAGATTAGAATTTAGCTTTAAATACACGAATCCTACAAATAATCATGATATTTTATTTTACAATTCATTTACTTAATTCTAATCTTAACCAATCTGGCAGGCAAAGAAGCATTAGGTGGAACAACTACCGAAGTGCTATGGTTTAATTAATTAAAATTTTAACACTGCCATGTAAAATTTCGACGTATTTATGTATCAGTTCTTCATTTTTTTATCACGTTTGTTGTAATTATTTTGAATTACCTGTGTTCTTAAATCTTCTTTTGAGAATCATTTTCAGTAATTTTAAAATGATAGAAATTACTTTTACCAGATAGACTATTTACATATTTGATTAAAAATCGTATGGGTATGATAATGCTTTATATCTAATTAATACATTCCTTTGAAATTCTTATTTCAATTTACACTTTAATCACACTTTGTGGGTTAGTAATAAACTAAAGAACAGGTAAAGCACATAAATGACGTTGAATTAATTACTTTTACTTTGTTTCATAAAATTAGTGCTCTATGAATAGAAATAAGTTGAAACATTTCTAATTATGTGAATAAACTTACGTTACATAAAGTAATTAATTTGTGTTTGAGTATTTAAAGAAAATGTTCAATCTCTTAATTTTTACTTTTTCAATTAGTCTGCATTGTATGTAGACTTGTATAAATTTTTTTTTTATCCCTGAAATTAAAGCTTTTTAACAGTTAACAAAAGATTTTTGTGCTGGACTAAAATCAAACTTTTTTACCATCTTCCTTTAGTGAGCAAATTTTTATTTTAACGTATTTTTTAATAAAACAATTATTACACTACCACATTTGTTTTAGATTTTTTCAAACAGGATTTCCCAAAATATTTTTACCAATGAATACAAACGTTTTTATATAAAGTAAAATTACGATTTTTCATCGTATTAAGCCACAATAGATACTATTATTTGGAATTTTTTTTTGGCTCGCATACGAATTAAAAATTATGCATAGTATTTGTGCAATATATGAGCCGTTACTTTTAAAAGAGGTGTAAGTCCACTTTGAAAAAAAAATTCCTGTAACAATTTTAATAATTACTATTGTATAGTAAAATTTAACAGGTTTATAGTGTTAAAAACTTCATACGAATTGAGTAACGTTTGCCAATATTTTTTTATTAATTTAAACACAAACCGGTAAATATCTGGATGTATAAAAAAATGGACTTGTACCACTTTCAAAAATAACGGCTCATATAATCGCCCCAGTAAGCAGCATGGGAAAATGTGTTGTAAATTTTTAACCTTCGTTGCGTTTTATAAAAAACCGTACTAGTTTTTAAACACCTGGCATTTTAGAAAT
Organism: Metellina segmentata; assembly: GCA_947359465.1. Taxonomy (NCBI): domain Eukaryota; kingdom Metazoa; phylum Arthropoda; class Arachnida; order Araneae; family Tetragnathidae; genus Metellina; species Metellina segmentata. The sequence continues at coordinate 60,446,220 of OX375880.1, read as the reverse complement.
TTTTAAAAATGAGAAGTTTTGTTTGTTTCTAAGCATATTATCTCGAGCTTATTTGAGAGAATTTGAATGAAAGTTGCATACTATGCTACTAAACAATTCATAATGAATGTTTTTTTAAACTAAAAAATAAAAGACTAAAAATAATATATCTTATTAATAGGTTTATTTCATTTTCTTCCTAAGCAAATAACAACAAACAGTACTAAATAAACGAACAACACATGCAACGTAATTGACTTAATGTGATGAAGTTTCTACTCATATTTTTCATTCTATCGTATCTCCAGTCGCGTAATGCTCTAATAAAACTCAAATCTGTCATCTCGTCTTATCCGTTTAGACCAATAGATTGCTTCCAAAGATTATTTAAACCAATGGGTGTTACAATTCAATCATGTGTTGTAGGTTTAAAATAATTGAAAACAAATCGAAAATTTACTGATTCTCTGGGGTTTAATCTGTTGATTTACAGCTCTTTCTCACTTCTTTAAACAAAGTGATCCTACTTTTGCTCGTAGCGCAATTTACAGCTTTAAAAGACAACACAAACATTCAGTTAACTCTGCAAGTGTTTTAACGCGATATCTCGTTCAAGACCTTCTGAATTCTGATGAAAATTATATTTCTCTTTGCTTCTACATTACATCAAGTGGTCGCGCTCATTTATGTTTGATCCACTCATAATAGAAAATTTATACACACAAAGTAAGTCAGTTCCAGATGAAACAATTTTGACAAAAACCAATTACTTCAGTCTCTCTTAAAGGGGTCCGGAACACAAAAATCGTCAAATTTTCAAAAAAGTGGTTTTTTTTTTGGTATTAAAAAAATTCTCTGTGTCTTTCTGCTTAAAATAACGTCTGAATCATGTTTCTATCTTAATTAGAACGAGAGATAGAATTAATTTTGTGGTTCGTTCTTTTGAAAACCTAACACTTAGACAGCTGTTGTCATGGCAACAACATATGTGAAAGATGTTATTTAAGTCTACGGAAACCTTTAAACTATGCAGAAAAAAGGTAGAACTTGCAAAAATCAAACTAAATCAAAGATTTAAGAGGAAAGAATGAGTTAGATACTCATCTGGATGCTCTTGAAGGGTATTTAAACATTTTATTAATTGTAAATCTGTCTTTAAAACTTTAAATGCGTTTTTCTCCATGATGCAATTTTTCAAGATTTCCTGTATTTAAATTCTTATAAGTCAAAAACCGATACAGTTTAAGGGTTGAAATTTGGAATACATCTTTTTCAAATATTATACTTTAATTTTGATTCAGCAAATTTAAAGCAAATGTTTACTTTTAAAAATATAATTAAAAAAAAAAAGTACCTTAAAATTTTTAGAAGTTTTTATTCAGATATTTTTTATTGAATTCCTATTTTTAAATTTGCGGAATCAGAATTAAAGTTTATAAATTTGTGAATAATTTACTGCAAGAATTTTGAAAATTGACCTAAAATATTTTGAGTTTTAGCAATTTGAAAAGACCCCTCTTTTTTTATAAGAATTTTAAATTTAGATTAAAAAAATTTTTTGGAAAACTTTTGTGTTGTGATTTTGCTTATTAGTTAGATGGGTAATCAGAACAAAAAAAAATTCTAAATTCTAAATTAATTAATAAAAATATTGTGTCCCGGACCCCCATAATCTATGATTTACACTGCTTTAGTTACAAAAAATGGTATTCTTAACGGAGGAAGATCACGAATGTTTTGCTCGTACACGTGAGTACGAAAGTGAAATGTGAAAAAGGTGAGACGTGCAAATGGTACTAGGTATATTAAAAGTGCGATACCAACATAGCCGTCAGAGCTACTAGTGTTTGATAGTGACTAATTAGAAGGCATTACAAAAACCACCACCAAATAGGAAAAACAAATCGTCGCTTGCGCAGAACTGATGACAGTTTGGAACAGTTTTTTGCACCAGAAGGTGGAAATCACATGCAATTTCGGACCCGAAGATAAACCACCAAGACGGTTTTGATGAACCAATGCTATGCAAAGTATAAGATTTTGTTCAAAGGATGGAAACAATTATTTTCTAACTCTAATTGAGTTTAGCAATTTGACATAAATTTGTCTAGACAACTGAAAGAACATTTAAAAAACCAAAAATGTTTTCGTGATTTTCCCAGATTCTTTATTATTTTACAGAAATTCAAAATGAATCGTAGAATAATACTTCTTTGGAGGAATACAAAGGGCACACAGAGACACAACAGAATAATTTATTTTCTAACATTATTTGTAGAACAATCATTGTGCAGAAGTTAACGTTTGGAATTTTCATGTTTCCGAAAGAGAGAAATACATAACCAGTGTTGCTATAGAGTGGCGAAGTAAGCAGGGCAAAGAAAAAATATCCCCTATTTTATTCCAAGCATTCTTTGGGATTTACGCACTACTAGTTGAGCAATGCAGAACTTCGCTGCTTGGTATGCAAGGTATAGAAAATCGAATTGGAATTCAGAGTACATTTTCTCCCATAGTGTGCTCAATTGAAAATCCGGAGCAAACGATAACAAAGGTGAACATTCCGTTGCCAGATTTAAATTTTGAATCCAATTCTAAACTTTGATTTTTTTTTATTATTTATGTTTTCCCAGTTGGTCTTGTTTTATACTCTTTACAAACTAAGATGCAAAAGTTTGTTGCTTTCAAGAATCGAAACAAATAAATATCATAACTGCATCTTGTATTACTTAAAGGAGAATGTTTAACATTGTAGGACTGACAGTAACGGTTTTCTAATACAACCAACAAAGAGAAATGATAAGGGTTGGTTTCCGAAATATATATTACACAAGTTACATTCGTATGCATAGTAACATTCTTAAAATTATTTGAACTATACTACACTAATATTTTAAAATATGTTCCAAATATGTTTATGACTTTAAGAATGTAAGAAAACACTGTTTTAAGATGATGTAGTTCAACAAATGTCTTTAAATAGATTTCAATTCCTGTTATGATGAATAATTCACCAGTTTTTTAAATCCTTAGAACCAAACTTAAATAAGTAAATGAAATTTGATTTTAATGTGTTTTTGAGATGAATCAATGATGTGTTGAAGTTATAAATTTAAAAATTATCACAACTCTATTTTTTTAATGGACTACGAACCTTTTTAACCCTACAAGTAGATTCGACGAGATATTTCGTCCACTAAAATCCAATAAACTTTGCTAATGACGAGACATATCGTCATAAAGATGATGAAGATATTGTCGTTTGTTGATGATGATGAGATCAATACGTGGTGATGTCCTTGGATTCATCCCTTTGATAGTTTACCCCGGACCATCGCCAATAGCCCGATGTGTTTCTCCTGTACGAAATTAATTAAAAACACCTATACCTACCTCTAATGTCTCTTAGTATTCAGACTAATTTATATTTTTATAAGCAAATATTTAAAACAAAAAAAATGCTTTGTTTTACTCAAGAAATCGTTACTTAAAAATATGTAAGTTTCAATAAATTAGCTCAAATTATCTTCCCCTTAAAAATAAATGAGACTAAAACAAGTATGTGAGCACGTGTAAGTGATCCGTAATGTTCTTAATATTATATTTATTAATTACGTGCAAACTGTTACTATGGCATGGAATGTGGTAAATATAAATTTGAAATTCAGAAGAATTGGAGTTGGTGAAGATAATTTTTAGAATAGTTTTTTCTTATTTTGTGTATCGTAAAAATATATATATATATATATATATATATATATATATTTTTTTTTTTATATATATAGTTTTTTTTTAAATAAATGTTTCTTTCTTCCAGCAAGCGTTCGTCTTCCATATATGCAATCAAAAATTGTGTCTTCAACTATTTAATGTAATCGTATAATATATTCAGATTATCTAAAAAGCGAATACAATTAATCTTCATCTCCAAGTTAAATTAAATTCGGATCACCACGTTTCCCAACGTTAAAATATGTTATAGGTAGAATTAAAGTTTCTACATTACCATAATCTTGTCTTGCTTAAGAAATGCTTTGAATATAAAGTTTAGATTTATTTACTTTGCATTAGATAGAAATTATTATTCACATCCCGAAATCAAAAGTACATAACCTATGTTTACTAATCATTTCAAAACGTTTAGTTTCAATGCAAAGAATGTGTTAATTTTAAAAACAACGTAAATATAAATTATTCCTTAACTCATTCAGATTTTTTCTAATTAAAACTCTTTGGGATTTTTATAAAAGATATTCAAGTTGAGTTTGTAATAATAATATCTTTATCATGAGTTTTATTTTCATTCGATAATTCAAACTCCTTCAAACCATCCTTCATAAGAAACACAGAGGAATGGTTTGGTCACTTATGCTAGATACCTCGTCATTAAGATGTTACCAATTTTTTTTAATGAAGAGATCAAGACTTCGTCACTTTTATTCTAATGACGAGATAGGTTGTCCAACAAGTTCCTTCATAAGAAACAAAGAGGAATGGTTTGGTCACTTATGCAAGATACCTCGTCATTAAGATATTATCAATTTTTTTTGTAATGAAGAGATCAAGACCTCGTCACTTTCTTTCTAATGACGAGATATATTGTCCAACAAGTTCTAAACAGTATTGCTAATGATGGAATACATCGCCATCATGCTACTGTCAGTATTTTTATTATCAAGACCTGATCAGTTTTTTTCTAATAACGAGATACCATCATCCATCAATACTTGGTCAGTTTTTCCTGACGACTAGATACCTTTTCGTGGAGACGTCCTGAAGGGGTTAAGTGATTAAAACGTTTACCGTACAATACAATGCATAATGTCCTTAAACCATTTTGTAGTTAAAACATTCATACATCATGAATAATCCGGTTCCATTCGTCATACATGTGTAAGTGACATTTCTATATCAACTGATATTATGTCAATATAAACTATATTTGCTGTCCCTTGATACATTATTTCGAGAGAAAATGGATTATATTTCCATAAATTTAGCTGTAATGCCTCATGATTCTAACACACCAAGTAATTTTTGGGTGTTACAAGTCGATAGTTGAATAAACGTCGCAGCGTTGAGTGATATCAAAACCAGTTAATAGATTTCAGTGTTTCACATAGATCGCAAGTCCATGATAAAGTTGCTTTTAGATAATTTTAATGGAAAATGATCCGTTGACTACTAAGCGATCTATACGAATTATTATGTTGTTACATTTTAAGGATATTCCCTCTACTTGGTATATGTGTTTGGTATATAGGTGAACATATCCTAAAAATCGTTACCAACGAGTCTGTCTCATTGGAAACGGGAAGGTAATCGTTGTGTTAATGAAGTTAATAAGTTACAAATGATAATGCTATAGGTAATGGATATTTATCTATCCTATTAGTTATGGCTATATATATATATATATATATATATATATATATATATATATATATATATATATATATATATATATATATATATATATATATATATATATATATATATATATATATATATTTAGCTATTTTCCTCTGTAAATAAACTTAGGTGATCATGTTATATGTCTTCAGTTCAAAATTAATATGTGTTGTCTTCAGATCTTTCGATTTGGAATTGATCTATTGATCTACCTCAATAATCCGTTGTGTTGCTCAGTGCAGCGTATACTCAACTATTTACCTACTTACCTCTGTAACTTATCTGTAATACATTTACTTTCTGTTTTATAAAGAAGTCTTTTTTTTTGTATTTACTGTTTCGCAACGAAAAGATAAAGCAGCATGTACTTACTCTAGCAACTAAAATTCGCCAATGAAAAGTACACACATTTTACACTGGATATGAAATAAAACAAATGAGATGAATATTTTCAAATTTATATTTAAAAATAATTTTTAATTGTGTATGTAAATATTGGATTCAGTACGAACTGAGGTAGAATCAACAAACAACTGAAACCACCCCCCACTCTGAATCTCTTTTTCGATTAATAATAAATTGCAAACATAACTGTATCCATCATTGTTTAATTCCAAGAAAACATTTATGCAGCTATACAATATTTTAAAATTTAAGAAAGCTAGTTTGGAAGCAAAACAACTTAGAATTAAACTTATAAATAAATATATTTATTCAATGAAATAACAAAAAATATTGTAATATTATAAATCTATTTATATTGCAAATAATATATATATTATACTGTCTATCTATTTATTTGTACTGTCTATAATATTGTAAATCTATTTATTAAATGAAATAACAAAAAAATCACTTTTATTAGGAATTAATAACAATACAATTGGCAAAAATAAAAGTAACCATAACTGGAAAGAATGAACCAGGCTGTTTGCAACAAATTTGTATATTTTAGGCTCTTTTTTCGTTAGCAGCATCCTTAAATCTAAAATGTAAACCATTTACAGTAGTTTCCTTTTTTAAACCAAGACTTGCTACCACACTAAACTTACATTCAGTAAGTTCAGATGTGACCTCTAAAATAATCAATCGACCTTGGAACTGTCGATTCTTAAACACGTCTGAAAATTTGTTAGGTGGTGAGCTGCCGTATGTAAGAGCATAAATGCTGTTGGGGAGTTTACACCCCACCAAATAATTACCCCAGCTATAGCGTACGGCACAGAGACACATATGTAGCCAAAATCCCCCCGAAAACATCCAGTAGTTTTATTGGCACATGAATGGACATAGTTAAGAAGAAGAGGTACGGTAGTTACAGAGATCAAATATGTACAGCCTAGTTGCCAGGCTGTTGGAGCAATAGCCGAAATATGATAGTAGAGCGTTCAATATTTTAATATAGTGTTTGCATCTGCACAGAATCATGTCACGAACAAACGTGACCATTAGACTACTTTGGTCTGCGGGGAGAAAAATGAAATTGATCATCTCGTTGGTTCACGGGACGTGAGAAAGCGTCCATATATCTTTATTGAACATCTGATTGGTTCCCGTGGCAAGATAGTACGCGATTTCGCCATTTATGTCGCCACACTATTGAAACGTTCATTCACACGTCGACCCTCTAATATGTTATGCAGTCAAACGAGACAATAAGATCGAGCAGCCCAACTTTTAAAACGCTTTGTATGCCTGCTTCTTGCTATATATTCTTTATGTCAGAGTAATCAAAATTCTGAACAATGGCAGACAGTTCAAGTATACCATAGTCGATTTGTGAGTGTTTGTTTGACTTCTCAGTCACAGTGATTGAAGTCCTAACCATATGAGGTCGTGGTGACAAATTAAGCTTAAATAAATGTCCTTTCTTGAACAAAATATTTGTCTGACATTTCTTATAATGGTGTGCGTTGTGAGCAAGGAAGGAATAATAGATTCTCTCTACGAATCGTGATTGCATACACATATGCTGCAGTTGGCAATAGAATACGAGGAGGCGTTAAAGCCTTTGCTTATATAAATTATCATCGATCGTCAAGTAGTAGGCTTAGATAAACAGTCATCACTAATCACTCACTCGGAAAAGAAAAACATAGTTATTTTCGTTCATAAACAACTGCGTTGAATCAGAAGTTTTCATCGCAAATTTAAGTTATTTCAAATGCCTTTGATTTCTAAAATTTCAAGTCTATAATACTCTGATAAGGAATTCTTTTCGCTAGTACTAATTTAGCCAATCATTTTCTAAGTCCCATTCATACGAATGCGTATATTTTCGCGAAATTTATTCTCTTTGAATGTGTTAAACTCAACACAAATTTTGACTCATTTTGGTGTGTAAAATATCGAATCGACGCTCTATGTGTTGTAGAATCACGCCCGTGTATTCGCTTGCAGAACATCTAAATGAATTATTATTTAAGAATGAATTATATCTATATTTAAGAATGAATTATCTATATTTAATTACAATTTCCTTTAAATAATTATGTAGATACTGTGTAATGAACCAGACATAGTTATCGTACAAACTTACCTGTTTGTATAATTCGCTTCTTTAAATATCTGCTATCCAACATATCACTTCCGCGATTTTGGAAATTCTAATTTACATCTGTAATGAAATTGAAAATATGTAATATCCTTTTATACTTATTTTGTGATGTTGAAATAATTTAATAAAATCGTGTAAGCCCGAAGCTGGAACAAGTAGTTTTAATTTTATTAGACGCAATCAGAAATAAATATGAACAAATTAGGTACGATTACGACTGTAACTTTCGCTTAATGTAATTCCATTGTTATTGTCATTTTCTGACGTTACCATTCCATTTTATCGACATTTTCGAATGTGATATACTTACTAATAATAGAACTTAACAGGATAAAAATCTTTAAATATGAATAGTTTGCTATTAAAGCATTTCCTGCTGTTCTTCCAAGATATGAAAGGTAAAACTATCAAAGTTACAAAGGTCACAGTTTCTCCTAGGTAGGAGGTCCTTTCCCTCTTTGGTATATGTTGAGTGCAGAATACCTTTTGGCGACTCTTTGCAAGAGAAAGAATGGAGACATCAATTTATGTTATGTACGTGTTGAATAAAAGCTGTTCGCGTGTCGAATATTTTGACGCGAAGCTGTACAGTTATTTTTCTACTTCTTGCTATATGTGTGAAATATAATAAATAACTTTTAATGGTTGCATCAACAAGATTTGTTGTTATTATAAAACAAAATTTACCAGGTCTTCATAACGTCACCATAGGTATCTTGACGACAAGATATATCGTCATTAGCAAATTTGGTCAGCTCTTGATGGACGAAATATTACGCCAAAACTACATGAAGGTTTAACAAACTGGTAGACTTGATTACAAGTATGGAAATGGACGATAGAAAGACAGCTTCTATGTGAATAAGGATTAAAAAGGGTTTTGACTTATTCACAACATTCGTGGAAATAGACGACATAAAGACAGTGTATTCTTGATTAAAGGCTAATTCTCCTGAAGGTTCTCTCCACAATGTATCTCATCATTAGAAAAATGAACAAGTCATGAAGGACGAGTCATGAGAAAAAAATATGATAATATCTTGATCTTACCACTGTCAAAAAATTGTCAATTTCGTGATGAAGAGATACCACGTCATTAACTAAGCTGTTTCATTATCTAAACTGGTCACATTCGATGGATGAGGGACTTTGTCGAAACCATTTGAAAGTTTAATAAATAAGCTATAGTACTCACAAGTCATAAAATTTTAATTTATATTTTTAGTCAAGATCTGTTTCGTTTTAGAATACTTTTCTGCTCTCGCTTAATCATTTTTAAATGCATACTTATACAGCAATGATTTATTTTCAGTCATAAAACAGGATGATATATACATTTAGGAAACATAAGTCACGCTGTAAAAAACGTGAAAACATGTGACAAAACGAAGAGCGAGGACGCGAAAGATAAATGTTAAAAAAATAGCTCTGTCACGACTGAGTGCAGAGTAATATATAGCTAAGCGTCTGGAGAAAAAGCGAAAGCTAAAGGTTGTAAAAGACACCTTATACAACATAATAAAACTTTTACTTATCTTTGAGAATTTATGTGTCGACTTTTATTGTATTTCTTCTTTTTGAGTATTATACAACAATAAAAGAATTATTACTTATGTTGTTATTTTAAAAGACATACACTTCTATAAAAATGACAGTATATTTTTCCACCCAGTGGTGTTTCATAATCAAAATGTTCAAAAAAGAAATTGTCACATAAGATATTTTTACATTTGTTTCCCAGAAGGGGAATTAATAACCGATAGATACCCATTTCTATGATTTAAGAATGTTCTGGGATTTAATAGGTCTTATTTTTAAATTGATATTGCTATAGGTGTTAGTACCGTTTATAATTTAAAATATGCTTTGTCAAGTAAACATAAATGTATAAGTATATTTTGTGCGGTACGAACTAAAGTGTACAAAAAATATTTTTCATTTGGAAAAATTTCTATGTTTACATTATACTAATAGATCGGTAGCAAAAGGTAGAATTCTGGTTACTTTTTAATAAGACTCTTAAACAAATCTGCCCATAATGCTCATTAAAAATTTTCAGGAGTATTTAAATTAAAACTACTCTAGGATTGGATTGGATTGGATATGGTTTTGTGGCATTGAGTCCTCTTGGGACATATTATGCCAGACTCACGATAGAAAATCAGATATACATATAATATAATAATGAAGTGAAATTAGTCCAAACATTATGAATGAATACTATATACAATTTTATGTGAGGAATAAAACCAATTTCATGTAAAAAGCTAAAAATATTTGGATGAGGATTCTCTCCAACCATGTCTTCTAAAGCCAAGGTATATGAATTAAAATAATTAAGTCGTTGCCTATTAAAATGAGAACATTCTATTAAAATGTGTTTTACGGTTAGTGGGCAAATGCAGTAGTTGCAGATGGGATGATCTTCTCCGAGGAGGAGGTGTCTATGGGTTATACGAGTGTGTCCAACACGGAGGCGTATTAATATAAAATTTTTTCTTCTAAAAGGTAATGATTTCCATGGAATAATATTTGGTTTTATAGCATGGAGTTTGTTCTCCGTTTGTTCATTCCATTCGTTCTGCCATTTTGCTTCTAGAAATTTGTAAATGCAAGATTTTAAGTCGCGATAAGGAATGGTATGACTAATATGCTTTACGGCCGATTTGGCGGCGCGGTCGACAATCTCGTTTCCTGATATCCCAACGTGAGATAGAATCCAACAAAATACCAAGTTAAAAATTTTTTGATGAAAGATGACAATTTATTTTCAGTGACTCTAAAACAATGGGATGCCTGTCATGATCAGGATGTTGCAATGACTGTAAAACACTTAATGAATCTGTGAAAATTATACATTTTTTATGACACTGATCGGATATATGTTCTAGTGCTTTATAGATGGCCATTATTTCAGCGGTAAAAACAGAACATGAATAATGAAGTTTAAAACTGTGAAGGGAATCATTAATAGTGAACGCAGCTCCAACATAGTTTGCCTTTTAAGACCCGTCCGTATAAATATGTATAAAATTAGAGTATTTTTCTATATGTTTTTGAAAGAGCTATTTGTAAATAATATCAGAGGTATCTGCTTTATAGAAATTTTGGAACGGGTTTTGGAATTCAAAATAATGATTAAACCAAGGAGAGAAATCATACAGTTTTTCCTGGGTGACGTCAAGTGAAGAAAGTTCGGATCCGTTCAACACATCCAGCATTCTCAAGTGGAATGTAGGGATGAAGGTTGTTTTAGCTTGATAAAGGCGTTTTAAATATGGGCTGTGATGAATGGTATGCAATGGGTGATGAGGGATTGAGGAAATTCTAAAATAATATTCTAAGGACAACAACTGTCGCCTTAAGTCCAGAGAAGGTTCAAGGGTGTCCACATACAAGCTGCTTACAGGTTAAGTCCTAAAGGCCCAAGCCCTAAACTACTCTAGGACTATACATTGTTATGCACATGCTATTCGTCCGTTTGGTTAACAAATGAAGGCACATAACATAAAAATGAGTAAAAAGGAAAACAATAGTGAAGCAATAAGAGTAAAGTACTCCTTTGTTATTATCCTATTTTTACAGATTAGTATTTTTACAAATTATCCTTCACTTAAAAATTAGAAATGAAGCCTCCAAGTGGTTACGATAATAGATATCGTCCATTTTTCATGATGACGAGGTTAAGATATTGTGTACTTTCTTATTATGACGATATACCTCGTCCATGAAGGTATCGCCAGCTTTGCTAATGAGAGGAGAAACCTCGTCTATGCAACCTTAACCATGGAAAAATATTGTATGGCTCAGAAGCAGCAGTTACAATTAATTTTGAATTAATTTATAGCAAAACTATTCACCTATTTTACGAGTCTACGAAGACCATACACCTATTTATTGAATTCATTACATTTAATTTACTATAGATAATTGAATAATTGTTTCGTCTGCCATGGTAAAATAGTTAGAAGATTCACTAATCGAACAGCTAAAATGCACTTTAATATGTCTGAAAAACGTCAAAAAATCCTTAAACGCAATGTTCATTCAACTTTAAGGTCTTTTAATTCGAAGTGAAAACCACAAGAGAATATATTAGGTGCACTCAAGAATTGATTTTGAATATGCGTTGGATGTGATTGGGTCTTTTGAAGACGTAATTGATATTTACAATGTCGTTGTTATTATGTCCTAATAAATCAGCTTCAAAAAACATCCTAACAAGATTCAATACTGATTAATTTTAATACGACATTTATCCTCCATGTTTAGGGGGAGGGATGGTGCAAGAAGAGTGGGTGCAGGGATAAGAAAACACGCACCCTGCACCCCCCCCCCTCTAGCTATTGCCATCTCTCATTCTTTTCTGGAAAATACAAACAAAACACTTATATGTCTTCAAAAACCGAAGAAAAAACCCAGCAACAAATAACCCGTGTTAATATTTTTCTAAATGAAAGATCATCGATCATGAAACTGAAAGGGATAGGATTATGAATTAGGTGGGACTCCGGCGAAAGTGGGAGGGGATGGGATTATGAATTAGGTGGGAGACTCTGCGGAATTAAAATCACAGCGGAAAGCTACTAGGACGAGCTATATGGTGTTTCTGGGATTCGTAGTGACAGATTGGATGTCCAGTCACATACAGCAACGTATCTCATCGGTCATACCATTCTTATCCGCTGCTTTATTGCGTGTGTCACAGACGAACGTTCTGTCAGCGGAGAAGATTGAAATCGGATCCCGAAAGATTTCTGCGACTGTTTCTGGGAGGGCACAAAAAAAAAACAATCGCGGCTGCTTAAGTGATACCAGAATGCTCTGAGAAAACTCTTGGATGGTTTCTGTTTGCGATGTTTTTAGAGTTAACTTGAGTTCATAGGCGTGTGCCGAAGGAACTATTTTCTTTAAATAGTTATTAACTACTTGTGTAACTATTTTTTCCAAATAGTTGTCAGCTACGTGTGTTAACTATTTTCTTAAAATAGTTGGTAACTACTTCTTTTTTTAACTATTTTATTAAAATAGTTGGTAACTACTTCTTTTTTTAACTATGTTATTAAAATAGTTGGTAACTACTTCTTTTTTTAACTATTTTATTAAAATAGTTAGTAAGTACTTGTGTTAACTATTTTTTTAAATAGTTGGTACCTACTTCTTTTTTAACTATTTTATTAAAATAGTTAGTAATTACTTATGTTAACTATTTTCTTAAATAGTTGGTACCTACTTCTTTTTTAACTATTTTATTAAAATAGTTAGTAATTGCTTATGTTAACTATTTTCTTAAAATAATTGTTAACTACTTGTGTTAACTATTTTCTTAAAATAGTTGGTAACTACTTATTTTTTTATAACTATTTTATTAAAGTAGTTAGTAATTACTTGTGTTAACTATTTTCTTAAAATAATTGTTAACTACTTGTGTTAATTATTTTCTCAAAATGGTTGTTAACTACTTGTGTTAACTATTTTCTTAAAAAATTAACACAAAGGCGACTAAGAGCTGCACATGGACCAGTAACTAGTGAAGGAGAGATGATGGAATGTTCTGCTCGTTTAACGTGTGCGCAGTTAGGATGCCTTCATTTCTCCCCCTTACACAGTTTTGAGCACAATGCGTCTTCTAAATAAAGTCGCATAACTGTTGTCTGGTGTAAATAAAACAGATAGTTCGAAGTCTATCATGATAAACGTCTGTTAGGTGTGGATAAAAGAACTTTAAGACATCCTTTACCGTTCGCGTCAAAGTCTGATCATCTTAGTGGTATTACCGTTCACTTGAAACAGGCACGATGTGGATGGGGCCCGTAATCTCGATGAAAGCAGCCACAAGAACGATGGTGCCAGTAAGCGAGTGCCGCTGTGGTTCCCACTATTACCGACAAGTTAGGACGTAGAAGATGTTGTGTCTCCAGGCAATAGGATCGAGCGGGTTAAATCAGTTTCAGGATCGACGAGGGAAGCCATTGTGTCTTCACGCACGCACGATTGTCTTGAGAAAACCAGGCTGGAGAAACGAAAGTTGTGCACCCCATGCAAGGGGGCCAACCCAGATCAATACACCTTAGGGGTTAAGGGAAATATGACCACTTCCTCACTCGCTTGTTTGTTTCCTCAACACATGAGTTCGTGTTGCAAGGCTCTTTACTGTTGGCTATCATTAGAAAAAAAAACTGACCAAATCGCAATAGACAAGATATCTCGTTAACATACGAAAACCAACCAAATCTTAATCATAATGTAATAAAAATTCAGCAACATCATATTAACGCGATATCTCGTCATTAGTGAAATTAGTCTGATTGATAGACAACACATCTCATCGTCGATATATGTCAAAAACCAGTTGGAGGGTTAAGCACTGCCTGAAATTTATGAATCATCCATTATCTTTAGGTCCTTAAGAGATACAAAAGTCCCAAAACGTGCACACTTTTTTGTTGTATAAACGATGTGATGTGATTACTAAATTAAGCTTCACACTCTTTGACAAATCCACGAGTACGTCGGATATATTCAAACAACCCTTATACATTCATTTGTTATGTTCTCCGAATATGGCCCAACTAATCTAATTATAATGTAAATTATCTGAAAATGAAGTACATCATTCAACATCATACATACATACACAAATAATGCATAATCAGACCCTCTTGAAAGACACGAACGTATATTTTTGATTTCTTGTTCAGATAAATATATTTTGCAGGCTGTTATTCGTTGTTTTTTTTTCAACCCTACGCTAAAGACACTAATATTTTAAATTTCGTTTGTGGTCATTTGAATGCATTTTCAAGACGGTTATTAAATGTTTTGAACTATCCACATGATAATGTAATTTAAATCAAAACTAACATGTAAATTATCGTGGAAATCCATTAAACTTTTTGCTTAACATATATATTGAAGTTTCATAGATCGATGCAGCTGTGTGATTTGAAGTTATTTGTCAAAAAATAAAATATTACCATCATGTTTACTCGTTATGTCATGAATTATTTAAAAAGTTTATTTCTTGTGAATTCATTTAAAATTTTAAAAACAGTATTCAGTCCAATTCTTTACACATCCATTCCCATTAATCACTCTTAAAGCAACACGGATGAAATCTTCTCCGAAACGCACGTGCATTTCACGATAAATCAAGCAAGTTTCCTAATGATTGATGATTTGGCTTCCTCAAAAATCTCGGGACCTTTCTCTTAGATCTGAACACATCATGAGACCAAAGGTGTATTGCCAAGCTTCCATTGCGAGACAGAATTTATTGAATTCTCACACACGTTTCAAAGTAATTAATTTCACTTTTTTGGAAAACTGTCTCTTCACTTCCCGAAGCAGCAATGTTTGAAACATTCTCTCTATTTTACGCAGGGGGAAATTATCCTTTCCAAGAAGTCTGTACGTGGAGAAAAGTGCTCTTGCATTTTGTCTCGGCAGTGCAATTGTTGAAAGGAGTAGCCAGAGCTACCCCCAGCTGCTAGTAGGAAATCGAATTATTGGAATGCCTTCTGCAATCCATCATATAACAAAGTGCACTCTAGTGTCAGTAGAAAATACAGATGATTGGTTGTCTTTTTTCTCCACCGATAAAGCCTATCTTGCGTGACTGGATTTATAACTGCTTCAGAAATGTTCCGGACCAAATAGTCTTTTATCACGACAGACATAAGTAAACCTCTGTGACAGCTCAAGATACCTCAGATATTTTTTTTGTGAATGGACTGCTGCTCTCTACGGGTTCCACTTCCCCTAGAGCGACTGTGTTTTTAATAACGTTTAAAAAAGCGCTTTTGTCAGATTGCTTTGTGTACTGTGTTCGATGCGTTGTTGTAGAATGGGGCTAATGGATTCTAAGTGACAAAGTAAGGGATTCTTTGTGTTTTCGTGTTGGAGGGCTATTTCTTAAGAAGCTAGGGAATCGGAACCTTTTCATTCCACTTATTAGAGAATGCTTCTGTTTAATTTAAATGTAAATCTATTGAATGTTCGGAGTCGGACTGTTTGTCAGGTACTTACAAAGGAAAATAAAAAGGTTAACCATGGTTAGATTTGGTTTCGTGTGGTTCATTCTTTACTTATTGACACTTTTCACCCTTTTAATAGTGTTTTCTGTTGCTATTGAATGACGTTTATGGCTTCTAAAACACAAAGATATATTGTTTGAGGTTTTTTGTTGTTAACATTACTTCTTAAGAAGTAGACGAAATTGGAAGCTTTTAGTACAACTAGAGGGCCCGCCCCCTGCTCGCTAACGCTCGCCAACCCCCGGAGGATTGCTTCGCAAGCATCATTGGCGCATATGCTCGCTTCGCTCGCCTCAATGAAGACACGTGTCCTAGCAGAAGGGATTGTTTACAAAATATGATATTACAAAAAAATGTTTTTCAAATCTAAATTTGGTGTATTACAGAATAGATGTATACACAGTACCTCTAAAATCAGAATTCTAATGAAAACCTTGAGAAAATTTTGACTCGAAAAGGGAGCACTGCTTTGTTGAGCTATAATTGTTGGCCCTGAAAAGGACCGTTTTTTAAATGGCCCTGAAAAGATCCTCCGCCTTCTTTGATTTATATTATAAACTGCTTTTCTTCTTTCTTTTTTTTCAATAAAATTTCATTCGATAACGCTATAAATTCAATTGATGCGCGAGACTTCGTGGTAAACAAACAATCTTACAGTGTTGCCAAAACGCGTAAAACAAATAACGTCTTTTTTGCGTACCACGTAAGAGAATTATATATATAGATTATTAAAAAAAAAACATTTTAGTTTAATTTTTATGTCAATCAGTCATGCTTAAAGTTTGACAGTATGCCAATTATTTAAATGAAAAAAAAATGATCATGTTTAAATTTTATTTCAGTGGTTTATTCTTTACTTCTTTACAGTTGTTACCAGTTGCTAGTGCTATAGAATGGACTTAGTGGATACTAAATGAGAAAGAAATACAGTGATGTTTTGTGTTGTTAGCATTACTTCTTAAGACTAAATCACATCCGTTTTAGTTCATTTATTAGAGAACAAAATTTAGTTTAATTTATATTTATCAATCGGGTACAGTGTCTGACGTTTTCTCTATTGCTAAAAAGAAAGAAAACACATATGATACCTTTAAATGTTATACCATGTAGTTTATGACTTTCAAGGATTAACTACAGTCACTAGTGTTGTTACTTAACTCATTTGGCACAAACAAACAAGCTTTATCAGACTGCGAGTATATATAATATTCTAAAAATCTATCATAAGTTAACCTTTACAAGTGCTTGATATAACTTTTTAATACTCTGTAGAGACAACCAATTCTGATAAGCTTTCGAATACCATATTATGTATTTTTTAACATAAGCGAGGATGGCTGTAAGCTGGGTAAAACTAGAGAGTGATTTAACCATCATTCAATGCAAAATTTCGATTTTTTTTAAAAATCCTGTGTGTACAATGTATGACACCTAAGTAAAACATTTCGAACCTCCAAGTGGCTTTGACGAGATATGTCGTCTATCAAGAGCAGACCAATTGTGCTAATGACTAGATATCCCGTCATCAAATTATTTCCACTTTTTTATAAAATTGAGATCTGGTCAGTTTTTTCCTAATAATGAGATATCTTCCATCAAAATCTTAGAAATTGTGCTAGTGAAAGAGATCTCGGAATCACGATATTACTTATTTTTTTATAATGACAAGATCAAAACCCGGATAGCTTTCTCCAAAGATATCTCGTTCATCATAATCTGAACAATTTTGTAATTGAGAGATTTCTCGTCAACAAGATAGTGCTGATTGTTTTATAGCGACATCAAGACTTGGTCCGTTATATTCTATTGACGAGATATATCTCCGATATCGAGATCTGAACAATTTTTCTAATGACGAGATGTATCTTCGATATCGAGATCTGAACAATTGCGCTAATGACGAGATGTATCTTCGATATCGAGATCTGAACGATTGTGCTAATGACGAGATGTATCTTCGATATCCAGATCTGAACAATTGTGCTATTGACGAGACGTATCTTCGATATCCAGATCTGAACAATTATGCTAATGAAGAGATGTATCTTCGATATCCAGATCTGAACAATTGTGCTAATGAAGAGATGTATCTTCGATATCCAGATCAGAACAGTTGTATTGACGAGATGTATCTTCGATATCCAGATCTGAACAATTGTGCTAATGACGAGATGTATCTTCGATATCGAGATCTGAACATTTGTGCTAATGACGAGATGTATCTTCGATATCCATATCTGAACAATTGTGCTATTGACGAGATATATCTTCGATATCCAGATCTGGACAATTGTGATAATAAAGAGATGTATCTTCGTTATCCAGATCTGAACAGTTGTGCTAATGACGAGATGTATCTTTGATATCGAGATCTGAACAATTGTGCTAATGTCGAGATATCTCTTCATAAAGATATTAAAGATTGTATGATAATGGCGATCTATCTCGTCATAAATCTATTATAGATTGTTTGATAATGAAGAGATATCTTTTCATAAAGATATTAAAGACAGTTTGATAATGGGGAAATATCTCGTCATAAAGATATTAAATATTGCTTGATAATGACGAGATCAAGACATGGTTGTTTTCTCCAGATGACAAGATATCTGATACATTAAAATCCGACCAATTTTCCTAATGTGAGACATTCCGTTATCAATGTATTGCCTATTTTGTTATTATAGCGAGATAAATATGTGGTTATTTTTCATCTGATGACGAAATATTTTGTTCATTGAGATCTAGACAGTTTTTCTGATGACTAGATATTTTGTCTAGACAACAACCACGAGGGTTGAGTAATACAAAACAAAGGAATCTAGAATTACATTAATCTCGCTAACTTAACCTGGACCCATCAAATCAAATTACACCGTATAACAATTTTTTATTTAAAATACCCACTTCGAATCCCAAACCATTAAAACTTTCTTATCCAAAACCATCTAAATTCAACCCATCTCTGCAATGTCACCTCAGAGATTTGGCCCAACTTTTCTTTAACTCGGCATTCAGCAAAAAATGTTTCAAGTGCCTTTCCCCATTTCAAGTACGCTTAGGAAAAGCGGTGAAGGACATTTAAGGTAATTGCTTGCCATTTCCCCAACAGGATTCAGACTATAATTGCATGTACATAGGACCAACACGTGACTTGCCAATCTTTTAAGTAAAGGGGCGTTATAAGGAAGCTGCTCATTAAGGATAAGAGGGACAGGCTTCGGACACAAGAAGCTCGGATTATCTTTGCTATTTATGAGGAAGGAGGGCTGATAAGAGATTAATTTGATACGATAATTGAAAATGCTGCTTTCACCTAAAGGGAATGTGATTAATTTCATTAATTTAATATTTTATCTTCGGAAAGACGTGTTAAAGTATTCAATCTGCGAATTAGGATTTTGTAGAGAAATGTTGAGCCGTGGCTAAATGCATTTAGTAATGAATCCGTTTAGAGAATTTATATGTAGCAAAACAAACTGGAGATGTAACGTAAATACAGAGATGACAACTTTTGACGAACATTGTCAGTAGTAAATTTAAATTTTTGTATTGTTAATGTAATTAATATCAGTTATCTCACAATCAGAGGTTTAGATTGCATTGTGGAATTATGCTATCAAAATTAAATGAACGTCGAAATAAGTGCAGTATCTTCCATGCCGGTACATTCGCTTTGGATGCACCAAAATTATGAGTTTAAATTAAAACAAAAACTTGTTAAGCTAAATTACTAAACCTGTATTATGTACGTTCCTTAAACTGTAAGAAAATGTTTACATTTTTATTTTATTTAAAAATGATGAATATACGTTTTTATACCAGAAATAGATTGAGTGGAATACCATACAAATCACATTCTTCAAAGAAAATTCTAAACATATCTCTAAACATCTTTTTTTAACTATACATTTTCCCAATTTAGCTTATTGATATACTATATTTAGACATAAATATTAACATTTCTTTACTCGTTATAATAATAACTTAACTTTAAAAAAAAGCTATAAAATGTTTACATATAGAAGTTTGTCTCATACTCTAACACACAAAGCAGTGCATAGTCACGCAAAAAAAAAAAACCTTTACTTCAAGCCCTATTTATCGTAAAGAATTTAAAGATATCATTCTAACGTCCTCTACAAATTCAAATTCTAAAGTATTGAATAAGGGGCCGTCTTCATATAACAACAATTTCGTTGCCGTCACGATGTTTTAATGCTTTAATCAGATTCTATATCGGCAAATTAATCTTGATATGAAATTTAACCATACTATCTTTATATCTGGAGATGTTTATTATTAAAGCTGTCTATTTTAGGGATCATCTCAACACTAAAAGTCGTTATCCGTAGATCAAGATTATTTTTTAGTAAGTTAGGATTTGTTCATTTGTTGCTTGAATAAAAGAAGTTTACAAAGAACTTTAATCCTCTTGGTTACCTCAACTATATACCTGTCATTGTCCAAATTGACCATATCTTGATGGACTAGAAATTTGGAAAGAGGATGGTAATCATACTTAATTTTAGAGTCTTCATTTTGTAACAGTTAATGATAACCCCTAAGCTTATTCAGTTACTTTTAAATTAAACTTTACATAATAACAGTTAATTATAACGGTTATTACAAGTTAACAATAGTCGTTACCCCCCCCCAGACACACATCCCACTGTTATCGTAAAAACTAGTTTTACCCATCTCTACAGTTAGTTGAACATTGTTCAGCTGTGACACACAAGACAGATAGAAAAGGCAATGTCCATTTGATTAGATAGATTATGTTTCCAAACATTTTAAAAACCTGTACATTTCTAAAGTTTGATATAATTTTGTTCAACTTTTGGATCTTCCTAACATCACCAAATTCACAAAAATTTAAGTACAGCGCAAAAGCTTTCCAGTGGAAATAGCTTTTTTTTTTAAATCAAAGGGGTATTCCTAAATCAATTTTTTCAGTCAAAATCTATCAAACTTGTTTTTATAAATTTTTTGAAAAAATATTAATTTAATAATTAATCTTGCAAAGTAAAAATTATTTAATGACTATAACACTGTGTATATTTTGTTAGTGTATCTTAATAGCAACATGTTACAAAATATACCATTGAAATATTAAATATACTATTGGAATATTATTCATCAAACTCTGGGAAAATTATTAACATTATGAGCTCCAAACTTTCTGCATGCATGAATAACATGAAACTTGGTATCCGAAGTATTATGTTATAGATTAGAAATTTTGTGTCAAAATAGGGTTTTTTTTTATCAGAAATTATTAAGTTATCACATGAATTTTTAGAAGATGTTAATCCATGTCGAATGCCATCTTTGAATTTGCTCGATTGTTAAATCATTTGAATGAAGAGTGGTGGTTCGTTTTTTCGACGACTGTTCTTACAAATTGGTGGTGTTTTTGATCCAATGTTGTTTATGAAAATGTCAGGCAATATTTAAATATGGGTCTTCAAATTGATGTATAATTGGTCAAGACGCCAATTATTTTTCAATCTATATACATGCAATAAACTTCCGTCAAAATCTTATAAAATATGACATAAAATTCAAATATAAAAGCATTATATTCAGCTATAAATACACGTTTCGAATTGTATTTGATATTGTATCTTAAAAACATGAAAAGAGTTCATCACCTTATTAATATTTATAAACAATTCAGACAATACTGTCATAGCTTACGCAATAGAAAAATCTCTACGAAGAATACCAATTACCCAACATACGTTAATACTATGGTAAAGGAAACTCTTCAGAAACTGACGTTAGCAATGTATAAAAAACAGTCCTTAACTATTCGAAAGAACACAACATCCCTCAAGGTCCAAGAACAATATTTGATATCTGACGGACCTATTTTTCCTCCGCCCTTTTTCAAGACGACGGAGAATGTTCGATTCTTATTTTCTCCCGCCAGGATCTCCAATCGCCAGCAATATTAAAATGTGATTGGCATTGATGGATTGTTCCAGAGTCTTGAAAACACTCAGGATGTCATGTGACACGGCCAATCCAATGGGAAATCGTTCTTTCCACATATCAAAAGCGACGACGTTTTCGCGTGGCAGAATCGTTTTGTTGCCGTTTTTGCTCATCCGCTGTTTTGAAAGATTCGACCAATAGCTGTCCGGCAGAGATATAGAGTGCGTGTGTAGAGGCAGCTGAAAAAGTGATGCGTTGTGATGTTTCGAGTGAAAAAGATCTTATTCATGCTGTTGTTCAGTTCGATGAGAATAATTGGAAGATCAAATACTTCAAGTAGAATGATGAATTGCAGATGCTTATTGGGTGTTGTTAGCTCTACAAATGTCATTGCATCGCATTTAAATGTATTTATTTTCTTATGCAATTATATGTGACATTTTCTGTCAAGCTAACTGTGGTTGTGTTTTAGTGGTGATATGTGTATCCTATACGTATTCTGAAAGTGAAATCGGTTTGTTTTCCGAATCTCATTTATGCAAGTCGCCAATAAAGCTTTGGAAGAATTAATTTCATACCGATATATGATAATCGATTGGTCAACGCGTATTAGATTAAACGTCAAACGTCTCCAAAATGGTGATCTGGAATATTTTCAGGTAATACGATGTGTTTTACGCGAGGGCATTTGTTCGGTACAATCTTCGCAGACTGTCTGGTTTGTTTGTTTACATTGAAATTCTCTCATATCTGCATATTTCTGAAAGCATATTTAATCTATCTAAACTCATCCCCCTCGAGAATCACTTATGTCTGTGGTAGATGTTGACACCACTCTCTAGCTGGCATAATTTTTGATGGGGTTAACAAGTACTGAGAACGTTTCCAACTTGTAAATTAGTGTCTACTTTTGAAGCTATAATTTGTATGATCTATGATTTACACTACATTAAAAAACATCGCCAGTTAGAAAGATCATAATTTTTATAAAAATTTTAGATAGACACACCTTAGTCCTCAATTACATTCTACATTCCTTTGGATATCCATTGGATGAGTTTTTGATAATGTACGGCTGTTGTTTTGCATTATTTGTCCAATAATATGGTAGTTTCTATAAGAAAGTGAAACACGTTGGTACAGTTTGAAACTGTCATTCGATGTTATCCTAAAAGGCCTCTATCAGATTCCCTTGTAGGTTGGAAGGCTTTGGCATATTCTCGACACATGGTATGAAATCACTAGTTAACAAACCTTGTAGTTTGAAGTGGTGGTTTATCATGGTAATAGATGTGTAGCTCCTATGACGAACTATAATATAATCGTTACTGTGTCTAGGTCATTAAATTCGTCTTGATAATAGAGGCATCAGCCATACAAATCGAAGATATAAGTCGTAGCCATAATAGAAAAGAAAGATTGGAAAGTGTGATGCCAATTCAGGTGTTGTCTTTTTATCTGATCATGGTTCAAAATTACGAGGTGTTTTCCCTTCAAAATTAATCCCGAATCATTACCAATAGCCCGTTATGTGTTTCCAACCCTTAGAGTAATAAAATAAATTATCGTTTTTAAAAAAGCTTTGGAAAGGCATATTTGAGATAACATGTTTTAATGTTTCACAAAAATAAAGAGAAAGTTGAAAAATACACTCTATATAAAAAAAATCGACGCACCAAGAAGGAATCATCCGATTGTTTTGAAATTTCGTATACAAAAATGTTTTGACCAAATATGCAAATGATTAAAATTTGGTGTCCAATGAATGAGTAGTGCGATCTCCAGCGCATCGGAACGGCGCATGTAGCAGATGTATATAAGGAGTTGTTCTTGAACTATTGTTAAAATTTTCTGCTGCATTGCGATTTAGGATACGTTTCAACGACTGAAAAAAATGCCTCGCCGCAGGATTCGAGCTCATTACGAGCAACTTTCAGAGTTTGAAAGAGGTCGTATCATTGGATTGAAAGAGGCAGGTTGGGCAAATCGGAGAATCGCTCGTCATGTGAGTCTAAACGATGCGGCGATTAGAAGATGCTGGCAAGAGTGGGTGGATGATGGCAGATTTTAGCGTCATAATGGTAGCGGTCGACGTAGGGCCACAACAGATCGTGAGGACAGAGTGATTGTCAGATCAGCTGTCACAGCGCCTGACTCATCGCTATCAACCATCAGTCGTGCGACCCACACACGAGTGTCCACCATAACCATTCACAGACGGCTGATAGAGCGAAATCTACGCTCGTACCGACCGTTACGCCACCTGTCACTCACGCCTGCACACTGTCGAGCCAGATTACAGTGGTGCTTGGCTCGATCAGACTGCAATGATGCTGACTGGGGACGTATAGTCTTTAGCGACGATTTCCGCTTCCAACTGTGTCCTGACGATCATCGAAGACGTGTCTGGAGACGCCCATGGCAGCGTGCCGATGCTACTTTCACTATTGCACTCCACACGAACCCTCAACAAGAAGTTCGTCAACAAGTGGTCGTCATTAGAGGTACACTTACTGCACAGCGGTACGTTGACGACATTCTGAGACCTGTTTTACTACCGTTCCTTTCGCAGTACCTTGGGCCTATTTTTGAGCAAGACAATGACAGACCAAATACGGCACGTGTTGCTATGAACTGTCTTCAAGCTTGTCAAACACTTCCTTTGCCAGCCAGATCACCAGATCTCTCTCCCATCGAGCATGTCTGGGATATGATGGGAAGGCGACTGCATCCGGTAGGGAATGTTGATGACGTTGTCCGGCAATTGGAGCAAATTTGGCAAGAAATATCGCAGGAAACCATCCGGAAGCTTTATCGGTCTATGCCACGCCGTGTGGCAGCTTGCATCCAGGCTAGAGGCGAGTCAACACCTTATTGAGCTCGTTACTGTAACTCTGAAATAAATCTTTCAATTGGTCTGAAATTTTAATCATTTTCTATTCTGTACATAGTTTTCCTATCCGCCAATTTTTGTCTCCATCGGACAACTCCTTCTTGGTGCGTCGATTTTTTTGTTACAGAGTGTAATTCGAATCAGTACATTTAAAAATTGGTTCACATAACTTCTGTATAGTAAAAATAAAACCATTGGGATACATACCTAACTGCAGCGTAGGTATGCATCCTTTTTTAGACTTGAAAAATTCATTTATAAATTCTGAAAAGTGGCTTACCATTACCGGAAACCATTTAGTTCAAGTGAGTCTGGTATCTTCTAGGAAGTCATTATAAAAGACAAATTTAGCTGGGTTTTGGATCGGTCTATATTTTACAAGAAGTCTTAGACAAACATTGAAATAAAATTCTTATATGCTTCTTTCCTAGAACTCATAACTGTTACATATTACACAGGATCATAGTTTATTCGGTAAAACCACTTCACAATCATTTAGAGATATCTCATACATTTTAAACTATCGTTTAACGGACTCTATGACGCGTTCCTTTGGCGATTTCATCGCATCACTTAGTGACTCCAATTCGAAATGGCAAATTTATTTGAAATGGAATTATACCTTCCTTCTCTTGGTGTTTTATTGCCCGTGAAAGTGATATCAGTGGACTTTCATAGTATCACATTTACGCTCGCTACTGCCCACTAAGAAACAGCACAGACGAGAAAGATTTATATCATTTCATTAACCATTTTAGGAGAAAACCTCCAATAACTCTTCTTGCGATCTTTATCATCCTGCGCAAAATGGCTAGACAGAGAGATTGCTTCCTTTTCTTCCTTGCTGCCGCTGCTGCTCTGAAGGAAAACGATGATAATAATTCGTATCACAAGGGATGGCTGCTGCCTCCAGAGATATGTTATAAGGACATAGAAAAAGTTTTTCCACGTTCTTAATGTATGGGCAAAAGTTTTATGAAAATAGTTGCTGAAAATTCATTTCCATTAAGAATTGATACAATGCCCTGAGTCGATGAGGTCTAATTAAATAAAATTTAAAATTGTTAACCAAATTTTACATCATAAAAATTTTAATTAATACGTAGATATTTAATTAATCTCTTATAAACTTTTTGAAATATTCAATAATTTAACTCTTAACTGCTGTGTCACAAACGGTCTCGGAACTAGTGTGGAGGGGTCTCTCAGACCTCGCTCACTAAAGTGCGTATAAAAATGAATAATATACTATATTAATGAAATATTCTTTAGATAATTATCATTTATACATTTTAAATTTAGATAATTCAATTCTTAACATGATATACATTATATATTACTATATAAGTTAAGTAGATTCCATGTCTCTTCAGGATCAGCTTTCGGACCTAATTTTGCAGGACGTTTCAACCCTATAAACAGTAAAACTGTTGTGTTCTAACTGCACGATTAGGTCCCACCCCCGGGCATCCCATTTGAAGTTATTTTTTTGTCCGTAGAAATATTACTCTTGTGAAGACGCACTCGAAATGTATTCATCTTCATCTGCCCAAACTTCCGAATCCGTTTCGTGTTCGCTTTCAATAATTTTATCCTAAATTTCACTGTCCTAGTACTCTATTTTCGACCAATTATCAACAATATCCTGAATTTCTTTTTGTGTATGATGCACAGGTCGTTTTTTAGTAAAGTTTGTTGCCATTTTAGGCTCTCTGTTGAAATTCCCTACTCAAAATTAGACGATTTCATTCAACAAGAGCGGTAACGCAAATGCTGTGAAGGGGTCTAAAAGACCACGCGGGAAATGGAAATAGTGTAAAACACGAAATAGTTGTGGCAGCCAAACCAGTCTTGGAATGTGGCTTCTATCGGACGTAGTAGGAAGGTACTGAATAGGATAGGGACCAATATTCACTTTAAGGGGTGGAAACGACCTGTCAAAAATGACTCGGGGTCTGTAAGGCCCATGACAAGGTTAAAGAAAATATATCAATAACTTTTCCAGAGCATTTATTCTACACAAAATACCTCGACATAACTATTTCACCCTTGTGTTATTTAGTTAATTAACGTCACATTTGAGACACGTGATATTGGCGACGTTCCGTGATCAAATCCTAAGGGAAATATGCAAAGAAAACGCCTCGTAATTTCTAGTGAAAGTTAAATGACGAGATCAGTTCCCCACTCCTCAACTCGCAACTCAACGGTGCTAATGTCACGGGCTCCGTAACTCCGTAAATATTTTGAAAAGTCTTTTATAAAATTATTTTTTATGCTTTTCAAAATATTTATTATTTACTTTAAAAGTAGGTAAGTAATTGAAGTAACGTCTTGAAAGAAAGTTCTAAGGACAATATCTTATAATATTGAACCTCGGTCAGGTGACGAAATTAACAACTGAGCTGGCACCTCTCTCTCCAAACATTCGCGCTAATACAAAGTGAGGACATCTGAGTTAACGATTGATTTAACGTGCACCAGTCGCTACGTTGACGGCTGCCTTTAGAAGGATCTATGAATCCCTATGGTAGGCAAATACGCTGCTCTTCTAACTGGGCAAAGTTAGTTAAAAGAAATAAATTTATATCTATTCCATTTATTCTGTATAATATTCGTCCATTGTGTTGCTCTAGTACGATGTTAATTAAAAATTACCAATTACTGCATAATATCCACCCGTTGTGTTGCTCTAGTACGACGTTGATTAAAAATTACCTATTACTGCATAATATTCGCCCGTAGTGTTGCTCTAGTACGACGTTGATTAAAAACTACCAATTAGTGCAATAGTGCATACTACTCGCCCGTTGTGTTGCTCTAGTACGACGTTAATTAAAAATGACCAATTAATGTATAATATTTGCTTGTTGTGTTGCTCTTATACGACGTTAATTAAAAATTATCAATTACTGCATAATATTCGCCCGTTGTGTTACTCTAGCACAACGTTAATTAAAAATGACTAATTATTGTACAATATTCGCCCGTTGTATTGCTCAAGTACGACGTTACTTAAAAATTACCAATTAATACATAATATTCACCTGTTGTGATGCTCTAGTACGACGTTAATTAAAAAATACCAATTACTGTATACTATTTGCCCGTTGTGTTGCTCTAGTACGACGTTAATTAAAAATTACCAATTAATACATAATATTCACCCGTTGTGATGCTCTAGTACGACGTTAATTAAAAAATACCAATTACTGCATAATATTCGCCCGTTGTGTTGCTCTAGTACCATGTTAATTAAAAATTACCAATTACTGCATAATATTCCTCGACATAAATACCTCACTGTTGCAGCTATGAAGCAAAATGGCGATAACAATTTGTATAAGAGCAGTTCACTCCAGAAGTATGTTTAAGTCCATACATTTGGAAATAGTATTTTCAACGTTATTATTTTCTGCGTAATTTCGCCGACCAACCGGTCTAGTCGTTAAGGTGTTGGCCTCAGGATAAGAAGGTTCCTGGTTCGAATTTGGGGTCAGTGCATATATGGAAATTGAGCTGTCCTTTGTTAGGGGCAATGATGGTCCTCCCACTGGGTGCTCCTTCACATGTGGCCATCCCTTCCGGCCTTGTATAGCCAATGATTAAGTTCATATGTGCCCGCAATTCTAAAAAGATTATGTGTAATTAAAAGAAAAATACACAGGAAATTATATGTTGTTCTAAAGAAAACGATTAATAATTTGAATAAAAATGATGGCTACTCCCTTCAGACATATCGTACCCCGGCAAGAAAAGTGACACAACTCAAAATTGCAGAATTTGAGAAATATCGAATTAAAGGATACTATAAAACTTATATTTAAATAGTATAAGCTTCTTTTAAATTTTAGGTAAGTATTTATAGTGGTAACTTCTATCATATTCTACATAATAGTAATATAACACGCGGGGCACCTCATACATAATGTTCAATGACCTAACATCAAACGTCTTATTTCTTGAGTTGTGTCACTTTTCTTGCCGGGGTGCGATATGTTGTGTAGCTGTACATTTACAAAAAGTCTTATCCGCATAATTATTGCCTGTGCAACGTTTTTACTAAAACTATTGGTAAACACTAATTGTGGATCCGAAAGATTGATGCATTGTGTCATACCTATTTTTAGTTAACTGAAATATAAGTTTGTGGTTCGAAATATTTGGATCATGAGTTTTTTATAAGACCACTTTTTATACTTTTTTTTAATTATTTACTGATTTAGAGAAAAATACGACTAACTCTTCCTGTAATCTTCATATTATACCTTTGAAATGGCACAAGACGGAAAATGCATCAACATAAATATTTCACCCTTGCTGTACTTGAATTATTAAATAACTTATTTAGGATGTTATTAGTAAACTCGTCTAACTCTTCTTGCGACGTTCATCATTGTGCACAAAATAATTGGCATAACGACATTATTATATTACGACATTAAAATACTTTTTTTTTAATCAAAGTGCTAAACGGTAAATATTAACGTTTTAAACTTTTTTAATGACTATATGAGCTTATTTTTGAATTTTCCAATTGTGTGTTTCCAGAGCTATTTAATTACGACAGTTTTTAGGTAACTTATCGATCCTGGTCGGCTTAAAAATTTAATAGCAATGATTAAGGTGCATCTGGTTTTCAATATCTCACTGTAAAAAATAATTTCATGCATTTATTTCATTTTGAATTAATCAACATAAAATACATAAATCGCAAGAAAAGTGACACAAGTCAAGAAATAGAAATTTTGATGTCATGCTATTGAAAAATATGCATGAGATGCACCAGCGTGTTATATTACTATTCTATAGATTATAATAGTAGTTACCACCATAAATAAATACTTACCTAAAATTTAAAAATAGCTTATACTATTTCAATATAAGTTTTATAGTATCTGTAAATTGATGTTTCTCAATTTCTGCAATTTAGTTGCGTCACTTTTTTCTGCTGGGGTACGATATGTTTAACAGTAAAAAAGGGCGTGGATTGTACTTAGGTGATTCCTATGGGTTTGGAGATCTTTATCTGACCGTGGTTCAAAATTACGTGGTGTTGTTCCCAGATCTTGTTCTTTGGGTTCGATCATGGACTGGATGATCTGATAGTATGAAAGTAACTCGTAACCCGTCATTATGCCACACTGCAACAAACGTCTTTAAACAATTAACGGCAAGTGCAAGCTAAACTTAAACGTGTGATTTTTGAAAGATTCAAGAAGATATACAATTAAGAAGCGGTGGAATGATAGAATTGCACAAGTTTCGTATTTTGATATAATTGTGCACTTTTCTTTTTGACAGAATTGTGCACGTTTCTATAAGTTATCGTTTTTATTATCTTCATTGAAAATTAATAGCTCATCACTTTTAAATCCATATTGTAATATCACATTTAATGTTAGTGTTGAAAACTGTATCCCTCTATGTGTATTATGATATTATGTTGAACATTTTGACTGTCAGAAAAATACAGTTTTCCAGTTTATAGCTTATTTGTCACTCTTACTTTTTATATATAGTATTTAATCATTCATTTCTTATTTTTTGTATTGAAATGTTTTTCAGATAAATTGCGATGGAGTGAAATGAATAAGAAAGCAGCTGACATTACCTGGCAGCTGCAGCTGGCTTACCTCCCAAGCATCTGTGATCGGGAAATTAGAAAAAATGTATCCCAGTGTTTTATACCCAAAATACCTTGAAATAATAGCGGAAAACACCTAGACCTTGTATAATTATTTTTTTATCAAGACCCATTGTGTAATAACTATTTTACTCACCTTAGTTTTTTTTAAATAAGCAATAGATTTTTATAATATCTTGATCAAAATTAGCCTTTAAGAGGTTTTGGCAAGATATATCCTCCATCACAGTCTGACAAATTTCGCTAATGATTAGATATCTCGTCGTAATTGAATTGACGATTTTTTCGTGGATCCAGATCTGGTCAGTTTTCTTTAACGACGAGCTATCTTGTTCTTCAATATCTCGTCTGTGTTTCAAATGGCGAGAGAAACCTCCTGAAGACAAACACCAGGAGGGTTAAATTTGCAACGCAGAAACACAATCACTAATACAGAGCTTAGAGGGTTAAATGTTTCATAGCATGACCTCTTTTATTTATTGCTTTTGAATCGCATATCTCCTCTTTCTTGAGAATTTTCCTAGTTACGTTAAGTGGTAATATATATATATATAGATGTCACTATGACTTTAATCATTGAGCTTGTTAAAAACCTTTTACCATCAATTTAATTCGGAGCTCCAATGGATTTTCTATGACAATTCATTTCGAATCCAGCATTGTTCAACTGGCAGAACAAATGGGCATCCACCTAAAACACCATTAAAAGAACCTCCGAAAACAAGTAGATTTATGCCGTGTCATCCTCCCACTCACTTAAGTTCCGAGTTCTCCCTCGAATAGTTTGCACATTCATTTCACCAGACATGCCCCCGCCGTTTAGCTGCGAAATGGCTTCCAATTTCTGGGGACATTCGACCGAAATGCGTAGGTATCCGCAAGATTTAGTGGCCATATTTCTTTTGTTTCTGCCGGACCGTGTGATTTTCGTTTCCAGCTCATTGTCCAGGCTATTCGACGAGTCGGCTTGGCTAAACGGCTTTGTGGTGAAGAGTGCTGTTAGAACCAGTGAATTGGCGTGGTTTTGAAGGGTGTCGAGTGTATTGCACAGTCAAAATATGGTCAAAAACACAGAAGGTTGTATATAGTTGAATTAACCTTTAGACTATAGACAGTATTCTCCAATCCCAGCCCAATTTCTGGGGACATTCGGTCGAAATGCGTAGGTATCCGCGAGATTTAGGGCTGTATATCTTTTGTTTCTGTCGCAAAGCGCGAGATTTCCGTTTTCAGCTCATTGTCCAAAATATTCGACGAGTCGGCTTGGCTAACCGGCATTGTGGTGAAGCGTGTTGTTAGAACCAGTGAATTGGCGTGGTTTTGAAGGGTGTCGAGTGCATTGAACAATCAAAAGATGGTCAAAAACACAGAAGGTTGTATATAGTTCAATTAACCTTTAGACTATAGCCAGTGTTTTCCAATCCCAGCCCAATTTCTGGGGACATTCGGACGAAATGCGTAGGTATCCGCGAGATTCAGGGCTATATATATTTTGTTTCTGTCGCAAAGCGAGATTTCCGTTTTCAGCTCATTGTCCAAAATATTCGACGAGTCGGCTTGGCTAACCGGCATTGTGGTGAAGAGTGCTGTTAGAACCAGTGAATTGGCGTGGTTTTGAAGGGTGTTGAGTGCATTGAACAATCAAAGGATGGTTAAAAACACAGAAGGTTGTATATAGTTGAATTAACCTTTAGACTAAAGCCAGTGTTTTCCAATCCCAGTCCAATTTCTGGGGACATTCGGACGAAATGCGTAGGTATCCGCGATATTTAGGGTCCATATTTCTTTTGTTTCTGCCAATAAGAGTGATTTCCGTTTCCAGCTCATTGTCCAGTCTATTCGACCAGTCGGCTTGGCTTACCGGCATTGTGGTGAAGAGTGCTGTTAGAACCAGTGAATTGCATTGAACAATCCAAAGAACATGGTCAAACACAGAGGGTAGCATGCAATTTAATTAACCTTTAGACTATAGCCAGTACAGCAGCTGTACCTTGATCGCGCAAAGAAAGAATTTAGACTGCGGACGGTACAGCAGCGGTACCTTGAACGTTTTAAGAATCACGCCATTTGTACATATAGCCGTAGTCATAAGGTTAAGTGCGCACTGGAGCGACGGTCTGGGATTTCTGAAGGGAAAGATCGAAGGACGATACCTCGCAAGTTTGAATCCCGGTCAGATTGCGAAGTCTGCGCCAGAGCTGGTACACCACTATCTCAACTTTCATAACGCGCCTACGTGAATACCATTTGATGCTACTGGATTTTTAACATGCACCAGCTCCTTGTATATGGTGGTATTTTAGTCAGATGGAGTTTCCAATCCACAACTTCCCCCAATTGCTAATTCGTAACTCTTCCGATTGGGCTGAATCGGGCCCTCAAAGACAGCGGACTAGTTGGTTTTTGGTTTTTTATGGTACAAAAGGCGGTATTTGGCGATACTTCTCCTGAGAAGAAGCAGAAAATGTCAAATAATAGAAGTACTCACACAAGCTCCGGTTATATCTATAGCCGTGTCAAAAGGTTAATATGTTATCACAAATCGGGAGAATAACAAGTGTATTAAATATTAAATGTAAAGCCAAATAATACAAAGAAGCTCCGCCCACAAATCCAGAGAAAGGTTACATGAAACAATTTCCCTATTTAAAAAAAATGACCATTTACATTTTGAGTGTTTCTTGACAAATGTTTATTATTTAGTTGTAATAATTGATAATCAGGTTAATTACATTTCATATCACAATAATTCGATTATATATTCAACTCTACCCTACAGCAATGGACCGGACAGCAAGATGTGGTGGTACAAGGGAAATAATAGATGCTTTAATAGGGGGATGGTCCCCTCGTGCAGCAATTACACTAACAACCCTTCTGGGCATACTTTCAACAAGGTTTTGATACACAGCCATGGGTATTTGTGCCCATTCCTGCTGCAAGAATGTGACCATCTCAGCTTTAGATTTCGGACATAATTCCCTGGTCCGTAAGAGCTGATCTAACTCGTCCCAAAAATGTTTTATGGGGTTTGGTCGGGGATCTGAGCAGGCTAGACGTTTTACATCCATATCTTGATACCACTGCTTGACAGAGGCTGCAACATGACATGGAGCGTCATGGGTCTCACGTACCCCGAGTCATTTTTGACTGGTCGTTTCCACCCCTTAAAGTGAATATTGGTCCCTGTCCTATTCAGTACCTTCCGACAACGTCCAACAGAAGACACATTTCAAGACTGGTTTGGCTGCCCCAACTATTTCGTATTTCACACAGTTTGCATTTCCCGCGTGGTCTCTTGGATCCATTCACGGCATTTGCGTTACCTTTCTTGTTGAATGAAATCATCTAAGTTTGAGTAGGGAATTTCGGCAGAGATCCTAAAATGGCAACAAACTTTACTAAGAAACAACCTGTGTATCTAATACAAAATGAAATTCACAATAGTGTTGATAATTGGTCGGAAATAGAGTACTGGAACAGTGAAATTTCTTATAATATTATTGAAAACGAACTCGAAACGGATTCGGAAATTTATGTAGATGAAGATGAAGACATTTCAAGTGCGTCTTCACAAGAATATTTCTACGGAAAATATAACTTCAAATGGGATACCTGGTGGGAACCTAATCGTGCCGTTAGAACGCCAAAACACAGCATAGTTTTAGTTTCCAGGGTTGAATCGTCCTGCAAAATTAGGTCCGAAAGCTGAGCCTGAAGAGACATGGAATCTATTATCTAAATTTAAAATGTTAATAACTATCAAAAGAATTTTTCATTAATATATTATATTAATCAACTTTATACGCACTTTAGTGAGCGAGGTATGAGAGACCCCTTCACACTAGTTACGAGAGGGTTTGTGACACAGCAGTTAAGGGTTAACATTCGTCCATTCCATAAAATTGCCAAAGAGTAGGAAGTAGGAAGAACCTGTTGTCCCAAATGTTCATGTAGGCGTCGGTTTTCAATCTACCAGGAACAACATGCAAAGATCACATTCCATGCCACAAAAAACACCCCAAACAAGTAGTCGGATTTTATGCAAATCTGCTTGCGTCCAATCCGTTAATGTAGGGTAGTGTATATTATAAAATTTTATAAAACAATACTCCCTGGATAGGTTTAATTACCCTCCTAGTGATTACCTCGACAAGGAATATCGTCACTAGAAAAATTTACAAGATATTGATTGCAATACATATTTTCATTAGAGATAACCGATCAGATCTTAATCTAGTCATATTCAAAATGTCAGCAATATCTTATGACGAGATATCCTGTCAATAACAAAATTAGTCATATCTTGATCTATAAGATAACTCGGTTGAAAACAACTTGGATGGTTAACAAACACAGGTTGACAAAGTCTTCTAAATGTTATCAAACCATTTTTAACTTTCGTCAAAGGAGTCATCTCGAAAGGGTACTCAACCCACTTGGAGAGTTAAATTAGTGTTATATACTGTCAATATATACTGATATATTATGACAATGACGTGCATGAAATACACTGCTGGCTACCCAAATTGCAACACCAAGAAAGAAAAGATATCATAACAATATTTATTTTGTAGATAACATGTTCACCAAGTATAAAATGGTAATTTGGTAATTTTAGTTAACGTCGTACTAGAGCAACACAACGGGTTATTGACGACGGTCCGGGATCAGTCCCTTAAGGGAAAGATCCGAGGACAACACTTCGTAATTTTGAACCACGGTCAGATGACGAAGCACCAAGTAACAAATGATTAAGTATCCTACCAAGATTAAGTATTATCCAAGTATCAGACACTGGATGATGCGTCGTTACAGACTGAATGTGCTGTGCTATGGTTCGTGATGTGGCTGAGCGATCCGTCACTGCCATACGCACAATATGCCTGTCATCTTGTGGAGTTGTGCACTGAGGTGGATGCGATCGAACACGTCGGTCCGTCGTACCCTCCTGCATCCAACGATCACATATCCGCATTTCAGTTGTTTGGTTTCGTCCAACACGACTACCGATTTCCCTGAATGATAATCCACAATCTCGGTAGGCCACTATCCTTCCTCTGTCGAACTCGGATACTTGATCAAAAGATGGTAATGGTAATTTATGATAATTTTAGTTAACGTCGTACTAGAGCAACACAACGGGCTATTTACGACGGTCCGGGATCAGTCCCTTAAGGGAAAGATCCGAGGACAACACCTCGTAATTTTGAACCACGGTCAGATGACGAAGCAACACCTGAGCTGGCACCCCACTCTCCAAACTTCCACGCCAACCCAACGTGAGGACTTTCGGCCACGACAGATTTAAGGTGCACCAGCCGCCTCTACACCATACGCTTACAAACATCCATGCCCGGACCCGTATTCGAACCAGGAACCTTCCGATCTAGAGGCTAACACCTTAACCACTATACCGGTTGGTCGGCA
Organism: Metellina segmentata; assembly: GCA_947359465.1. Classification (NCBI taxonomy): domain Eukaryota; kingdom Metazoa; phylum Arthropoda; class Arachnida; order Araneae; family Tetragnathidae; genus Metellina; species Metellina segmentata. Next base: position 60,410,323 of record OX375880.1, on the reverse strand, counting down.
ATCATCTAAAGATGATCGCTGTTTTCTACAAGGCATAATTGATCGGTTTTTTTTAAACCACAAGAAAAACACAATTGCCGTACTTGAAATCGTCGAAATCTCCAAGCCTTAAATAGGGCTCTGAAGTGGCGCCACAGGCGCGCGTGATGTGCGTCTGCGCTGAAATTCTAATATTTGCATATCTCACCTCCGCTAATGCATGTTGTAAATTTCATATTATTTGCCTGCTTCCATCAAGGTGTTGCATTTACGGTGGCCAGCAGTGTACGTTAGAACAAGAAGTGTAATAATAATGACAAGAAATTAATAAGAAATATATAAGGAAATACAATAACGTAGAAAAACAGCATTTGAAACAAGAAATTTATTTCAAAATATATTTTCAAAACGTTTGCTACTTTTAAGCTATCAGAATAACAATTTATATCAAAACAAAATTTCTGACACACGTTTAGCAACGGAACTCTCTTAATTGTCATTTTATAACCATCACTTCCAGAATTTATCAATCTTGGACTTTTGGAGGACTATTAAATTGTCAAAATGATTAGAATTGACAGTACAATTGTGAAACATTCTAAGTTATTTACTGGAAGTTTTGAAACATAGATGCTGAAATAATACTTTGTATATCATTAAATAGTCTAAGTTACGATTTGTTCTGAAGCCTATCAGAATAAAGCAAGTGTAATCAAAATACGTTAGTAAATGTTACATATAATTTATACGCATAATTGTTTTAATAAATATTGAATGTGTTAATGTTAACTTAATTTTTATTCGAAAAGTACAAATTTAAAAAAAAATTATGCTTAATTTTTTCCTAAATTCATGAGGTTTAAACTATTTGGTTAAGTGTTAAAATTTTATACGGTTTATCAACATTTAAGGATGCTTAAAAGTTTGTGTTGAATGTCAAATGTTTACCTTAAATTTGTTTTTAAAAGCGTGTTCGGTTCATATTGGTTCGTGTTGTTTTTCTGGTATTCTTTTCGACGAGGTATCTCGTCATTAGCAAAGGTGACCAGACCTTTCTGGACGAAACATCACGTCATTAGAAGTAAATTACTTATTTTTATAATGACTAGGATTTTCGTCATTATCAAAATTGGAAAGTATTAATGGACAGTATACTTCGTTGAAACCACTTGGAATGTTAAAAGGAAACACACTCTAATTCTTAGGCTTACAGACTAAACTAGTTGATAGATACAGTGGCCTCGCGTTTTTACGAACCTCCAATTAACGAAATGCACGTTTTTACGAACTACTACGTTGATCCCGAACAGTAGGAAGGAAATAATGCTAATTTTACCTCCTATTCAGGAACCAAAATGACATACTCTTTTTTTTTTTACGTACTCAGTTTCCTCACTTTCTTTTTATTGTTTGCCTTAAGACAGGAAAAATTTGACGGGAGAAGGGAACATTTTTACTGACTGAGTTAGACTTCGGATCTCCCAAAATTTATAAGGGAGGCGGACAAATCCTCAAGCGTTATTCTGACCTCATATGTTGTCTTGATCCAGTGTTCGTGAAAACGTTACATTTCATGATCTTCTGATTGTGGACGAGAATGTTCAAGTATGCACATAGGAGATATCGGATGATGAAGTCATCAATCAGGTGTTGATCGGGAATGCCGAAGAACAATCCAATGAAGAAGAATGCATAGAGGTCATCCCAAGGCCAACTATCAAAGACGCCACGGAATGGCTTTCAGCACTAGGTCGGTTCTTTTAAACAGATGACAGTTTTGAGATGCTTACCAGCATCAACTCTATGGAATCGTATGTTTACTGTGACGTCGCCGACACCGCCACTGACCTTTGATTCCACATTCCTGAAACATATGCCCGATCCCTGCTGACGAGCTGTCTCGTTTGTTTTGGGGTGCGAGTGATTTGCGACTGTCGGAACGAGGGGTCTGCCGACAAAGGCAGATACGTCGGAGGACTCGAGGAAAGCGGAGGTTTTTTGGTTTTGCGGTGCTCGTTGATGAGGCTGTCTTGCGCCTGTTTCGCACCACCCATGTCATAGGGATGCAAATCTCTAGTGTACAAATTGTAAATATAACTCTTTGCAAAATAAAATGCAAGTTATTTTTAAACTAGGCTGTTTAATTTAGTAGAAAGGCACACCACTCGGCCCACTACGTTACATTACCGAAGTGATATCATGAAGCAAACGAAGATAGCGGATTTTTTTTGGAATCGAGGATGAGTAAAGTCTAGTGAAAGTTGCAAATTTAGCTTTTTTAAATCATATTCCCATTTACGAACTTCTGATTTTACAAACTTTCTATTCGTTCCCCACGAGTTTGTGAAAACGCGAGTCAACTGTTGTTGATTAATGTTGTACTGGAACAGCACAACGCGCGTGGTATTGGCATCGGTCCGAGATCAACACCATAGAGAAAGAACTAAAGAAACATAATTTTGATCCACGGTCAGATAATGGGAACAAGACCTGATCTGGTTCCCGTCTCCCCAAACTACCACATCTTGAGCCCATTTAAAGCAACGACCTATTTAACGGGCACAAGAACCCGTGTGTACACGAAGGTTTTTGATTTAACCTACTTTTGAACTCGTAATACTCCGGTTGCAATATCCTGGTCAACGTTACTCATTCAACTGCGCCCACATCTTAAAGAGAGCTCGGATCTTTCCCTTAGGGAATTGATCCCGGACCATCGCCAATGGACCATTGTGTTGCTGTAGTGCGACGTTAATTAAAATTACCTTATCTTACCTCAAAGGGATCGCCGACCACCCGGTCTGGTGGTTAAGGTGTTATCCTCTAGATCGGAAGGTTCCTGGTTTGAATCCGGGTCAGTGCATTGATGTTTGTAAGCGTACGGTGTAGTGGCGGCTGGTGTACCTTAAATATGTCGTGGCCGAAAGTCCTAACCTTGGGTTGGTGTGGAAGTTTGGAGAGTGGGATGCCAACTCAGGTGTTGCCTCGTCATCTGACCTTGGTTCAAAATTATGTGGTGTCGTCCTCGGATCCTTCCCCGGAGAGGATTGATTCCGGACCGTTGTCAATAGCACGTTGTGTTGCTCTAGTACGCTCTAGTACCAATTACCTTAAAGAGATTTTTTGGCTTACATACTACGTATAAATTGCGTGATAATCTATCAAAATTATGAGCATGCTTTTTTAATATATTTTCAAACATAATCGGTTGAAGATATACGATTATTAACAAAAATCATTTACTATTTGGAAGCGAATTTCGTTAAACCAGAAATGTATTGCATTTGATAAGTAGAGACTTGGTCATTACAGGTTCTTCAGAAAATATCGTATCTTCTGAGTTTTAGATGAGTAACAATTTCGCAGAAATATATTGCGGCTCAAAAATATTTGCCAAAGTATCATATCTAGATCACTCCGTTCAAGTGCTCAAGAGGAAAGAGAGATTTATGTCATAAGTTCTTTTTTTCTCCTGGCAAAACGTAAAGTTATAAGATGTAATCATCCACGATCTTATAGAAGATTAAAAAAATGGTTCGACCCTTTCAAAAGATTAATAAGCTTTTCGTGATCTCAAAACTGTTTCGAGAGTTCGAGAAAAATCATTAGAAAGTTCTACGTGGTTTTACGGATTTTGCCTTTGATTAGAAACGCGCGAAATCGTTTCATGTCGATTTTCAAGGTTCCGTAATAAACTTGTTTCCGTAGATGATTCAATATTATGTTTCTAGATCTACATCTTTGAACTGACAAGTCTGCGTTTATATCGATAGCTCCTTATATCAAGCTATATTTAATATTTAAGGTTGTCTTTTCAAGATAAATATGTAGTGTACGTGTATTTTCTACGTAAAATAACCATATTGAAAATCAATCCTCGGAATTATACTTAAAGCATGATTAACGTTTTACGTTTGAAGTTAAAACTCGCCAAGTCAAGCATTTGCTGATAAAATACAGCACAGGACATCATTATTAACTAGTTTTGCATATTACTGTTGACATGATGCAGAGAGACAGAGAAGGAGAGCGCAGATCTCTCATAAACTGATTTTTACCTACAATAAATTAATTTACGCAAACTGGAAAAACACATTAGGTGACCGTCAAGAATAAATCTTGAAGGGAAAGATCTGAAGAGAACAATTAGCAATTTTGAACCACGGTCAAACGACGAGTTTAACACGTGAGCTGGCACCTCGCTCCTCAAACGTGTACGCTAGTACAACAGGAAAATATTCAATGCAACGCCAGATTGAAAGTGTACAAGTATCTATGTACACTACGGTGTATGGTTGGATATAGTCAAGAACTCGCAACCCTCCAGTCCAAGACCCTTCCCACCGGGTTACCACAGCCCAGTAGAAAAATGGAAAATTAACTAGTCTTGAGAATATTTTGATTAAAATTAAAGGATCTTGAAGGAAAAAAACCTAGGAGAACACCTTGCAATTTTGAACCATGGTCAGACGACGAGTTCAACTCCAGAGCTAGCATCTCACTCATTAAACTTGTACATCAAGCCAACATGAGAATATTTGAGGCCATGCCAGATCGAACATGTATACGTATTCATATACCCGACGGTTTACGGTTGGATAAAGTCTAGAACTCGCAGCACACCAGTTGTTAATCCATGATCCTTCCCAGTGGGTTACCACAGCCGAATAGAAAAATGGAAAATTAACTAGTCTTGAGAAGATTTTGATTAAAATTAAAGGATCTTGAAGGAAAAAAACCGAGGAGAACACCTTGCAATTTTGAACCATGGTCAGACGACGAGTTCAACTCCAGAGCTAGCATCTCACTCATTAAACTTGTACATCAAGCCAACATGAGAATATTTGAGGCCATGCCAGATCGAACATGTATACGTATTCATATACCCGACGGTTTATGGTTGGATAAAGTCTAGAACTCGCAGCACTCCAGGTGTTAATCCAAGACCCTTCCCACCGGGTTACCACAGCCCAGTAGAAAAATGGAAAATTAACTAGTCTTGAGAAGATTTTGATTAAAATTAAAGGATCTTGAAGGAAAAAAACCAAGGAGAACACCTCGCAATTTTGAACCATGGTCAGACGACGAGTTCAACTCCAGAGATATCATCTCACTCATTAAACTTGTACATCAAGCCAACATGAGAATATTTGAGGCCATGCCAGATCGAACATGTATACGTATTCATATACCCGACGGTTTATGGTTGGATAAAGTCTAGAACTCGCAGCACTCCAGTTGTTAATCCAAGATCCCTCCCAGTGGGTTACCACAGCCCAATAGAAAAATGGAAAATTAACTAGTCTTGAGAAGATTTTGATTAAAATTAAAGGATCTTGAAGGAAAAAAACCGAGGAGAACACCTCGCAATTTTGAACCATGGTCAGACGACGAGTTCAACTCCAGAGCTAGCATCTCACTCATTAAACTTGTACATCAAGCCAACATGAGAATATTTGAGACCATGCCGTATCGAACATGTATACGTATTCATATACCCGACGGTTTATGGTTGGATAAAGTCTAGAACTCGCAGCATTCCAGTTGTTAATCCATGATCCTTCCCAGTGGGTTACCACAGCCCAATAGAAAAATGGAAAATTAACTAGTCTTGAGAAGATTTTGATTAAAATTAAAGGATCTTGAAGGAAAAAAAACCGAGGAGAACACCTCGCAATTTTGAACCATGGTCAGACGACAAGTTCAACTCCAGAGCTAGCATCTCACTCATTAAACTTGTACATCAAGCCAACATGAGAATATTTGAGGCCATGCCAGATCGAACATGTATACGTATTCATATACCCGACGGTTTATGGTTGGATAAAGTCTAGAACTCGCAGCACTCCAGTTGTTAATCCATGATCCTTCCCAGTGGGTTACCACAGCCCAATAGAAAAATGGAAAATTAACTAGTCTTGAGAAGATTTTGATTAATAATAAGGGGTAGTGAAGGGAGTGATTACCCTCGGAGGCGTCCTATTGCACGCATCCGTTCCGAAATCAGCAGTCTTCACTGCAATTTTCGTGGCACTGCAACAACTCACTCTTCCTCTTACTTAATTTCAGAAAGTTGTCATCCTTTAGAACTCCAGTTCCGCTCTCCAAGTAATTTAAAAAAACGACGCAATCGTTTGTTGATTCGGAGTATCAGGACAATATTCAACTCCTGGTGGTTGGTCCAACGACCTTTCTCGTCATTTTTTAGATTAGACAAAACGGACCAGATTTTGGTGGACGATATATCTAATCCTTAGAATTAATTTCATCCAGTTATTGTCTCGTTTTCGTAAGAATATCGGTAATACATTGATGACAGGATATCTAGTCACTACCAAACATTATGAGATCTTGATGACAAGATATCTCGTCATTCGAAGGAATATTGACTAGATATTCCATAGCCTTTTAGTAGTAGCCTTGGTATTACATATAAAATTGTGCATAATAAATAATTTGAAGCAATATTTTTAGAATTCTTTAAAGGAAGGACTTGGAGTGTCTTCTGTAACAGCATTTTAGATGTACCAGACACTCGTAGACGAGAAGCAGTTGCCAAGTTGAGACTCTTTACTGGTCATGATTATCTTCAGGACTATCTAAAATTGGATAAGATTTTCTGATTCTACACAATGTAGTTTGTGTGACCAAGGACAGTCTATATCCGGTGACCATTTGAGCGAGTGATTTTTAACTGTCCTGTGAAAAAATTCGGGAAATGGGGTCTTACGACGGTGCGGACAAACAACCAGCATTTTTCAGTAAGAACATAATGTTTCTGTTAGAGGTACTCTCTTTTTTGCAGTTGTGCTCTGATTGAAACGCAATGTTTCACGACAGTTTTGTCAAGCCGATCCTAACAAAGCATCCTTTTGTATTCAACAACATTAAATGGTGTTGAAAGAATCGTCCATGTCACAAAACGTTTTTATCAGTTTAGAACGTAATACAGGGTGCGGCAGAAAGAAAGTTTTGATTTCGAATGTCAATAAAAAATGTACAAAGCAAGATATAGAAATAAATCTTTTATATCTAAGAAGTACACAGTTTGCCATTGTCATCCATTAAGTTTTGAAGAATACATCAGTTAAATGGTGACCGTCAAAGTCGATTCAGTTTGGAATTCTCTTTCGAAAATTTTGCATTGATCTGCGGACCATGTCCAGCGGAATCGCCGTGTGTTCTTGCGTAATTGCTCCTTTGAGTGCTTGAAAATTTGTTGGTCGGTGTTGGTACACTTTTGATTTGATATAGTTCCACAGGCAGCAAATACGCAAGAAATGGCATTGGCATACTGGCAAGATGGCAATGGCATACTGTGTACTTCTTAGGTATAAAAGATTTATTTCTCTATCTTGCTTTGTACATTTTTTATCGACGTTCCAAATCAGATCTTTCTTTCTGCTTCACCTTATATTTCAAAATAAACTTAAAAATTCATCTATTCAGTAATTACATTAAAAAAAAATCTAAGGTTTCTCTAATCTTTTCAGGACTACACATCGCAAGCCCAAACACCATATTGAAATTCTCAGAATATTCTCATTTCTTACAAAATGCTAGTCTACTAGCCTCCAATTTTGACCTACATCTGGCTTCTTGAATAAGAAGCATCTCGAAAATTGTCTGTTTTGTTCCAACATGTGAAGGGCATTGGTTAGCTGAGTATGCCGCTTATAAACAAACGCTAAAACAACATTTGGGAGAAGACATCAACGATTGTCCCAATATCATTATCTCCCTCTCATTCGTATCTCAATCAGTCGGATTTCTAGAGAATTCAATTAAATTTCTGCATCACTAATCCCGAGATGTCCATTGTTGGATCCAAACAAGAGGACCTTTCTTTCATCAGTAGACTGGCACCGAAATTCTGACCATTGCGGTAAAGGGAGCGAAAATATAATTATAATGCTTTCGCTAATTCATACTTATCAGAATCGGCGTATCGCAGCTAACATCCACCAGGTGGCGCTGCAAATTTCGCGTCTCGGAATCCTTTCTACGTAATTAAATAGAACCTTTGCAGAAGACGAGGGTTTGTAAGAGGGTAGAAACAAATGGCTCGGGCTAATAATGAGGCTGATCGTAAGTGAGCAGTTCTCCGAAAACTCTGAGATTATTACATATTGCTTCGAGACTATTAAATAATTTGCTTCGGGTTCAATTAAATAGTCCCGGCTAATACGATTGGATTTCTAATACTTGGAATAGTGTGAGAGTTTCGGGAAACCTCTTTCAATGGTGTATTCTTAGGAGTGCATTTATACGGTATTGTGTGGATTCGATTGAAAGACATACGTTTCATAATGTTCTGAGTATTTCAATTTCGAAATCCTGCGATTTCTGGACAAATCTTAAAGAGTATTAGGACTTGGAAAACCCGGTAGGAGGAGGAGTAGATTAGCAAAAGTAGGGGTGTGAGTTCGAAACTTGATTAACCTTTACGCTACGCTGCTTGGATTTTTCAATTAGTCCCAAAGAACGGGTCTCTCGCCTGCATGTCCGATCCCCCTTACCTAATTACCTAACTTGGACGATAAAGCCTTGAGTGGCATTTACAATTAACGCTTTCCTTTCATAGTATTGTGTGGTGTATCGTTTGGCGCGAGATAGATTTCACCGGAGCTACCTTCTGCCTTTCACCCAGAAGCGTACCTCACGGCCGACAGGGTAGGGTACCTAACAAAAGGAGGAACCCTTTAGAAGGTCAGTCGCTGACAGCTCGTAAATGGTGATCGATGCCAGCGGTCACTTAAAAGAGGATTATATCCATTGTACACACACACACATATATATATATATATATATATATATATATATATATATATCATTCCGCTGGTGTAAACGAAATTTTAGTGGTATCAATTGTCTATCTGTCGCAGCGTAAAGGTTAAAAAAATCGTCGTATACGTGGGGCTGGTGCAAGTTAAATCTGTCGTGGTTTAAAATGTCATCATGGTGTGGAAGTTTGTTGAGTAGTGTGTCAGGTAAAGTGTTGTTTCGAAATCTGACTGTGATTCAAAATTACGGAGATTTGTCGTTGGATCTTTCACTTCGGGGTTGATAACCATCGTCGATAGCCTGATGTGTTGTTCCGTTGTGAATTTTAATTGCACAAGCGGCCTCCCTATTGTTTAATATATCTGTAATCGTTTTAATTCAATAGTTGTTATATGATGCTATAGGAGCAAGAGTGACCATTAACAAACTCAATGGGGAAAAATGTGATTTTCTTGCACCCATTTTTATACATTTTTATATATCTGCAATATGATTTGAGGTACTGAACATTTATTTATCAGTGATCAGTAATAATTTATTGTGTAATTTTAGAAGAGAGACCGGAACCTGGGCAATTCAAGAAAAGTGGAAGGTCGTAATAAAAGGCAGTAGTGAAATGTTCGGGATTTTGTGGGTTAAGCCACTTTTGCTCTAATAGCCTCATATAGCGATGGCACTCCATGAATAGAATTGAATTGTTCGTACTTATATATTTGGCAATGTACCAGTTGCGTTTTGGAATGATGCTTTTGTAATATTTCATGGAAAAGATTAATTTTTTAAATCGAGATTGACGTTTATAATAATTAAGAAATGAGATAAATAAGTGAGCGAGTTAATTTTATGCACTTTTTTCACGAATAAAATGTTTTAAATATCGAGACGTTTTAAATTGTATATAAATTTACTGGTCATTTTGTAAATCAAAATTTACGCTATCAATCATGTTATGTATTTAACCTTTTGACTACTACTATTGATATAACATGAGCAATTCTTTCTTGGCACGATTCTTTCTTTGCGTGATTCTTTCTTATCACGAATTTATCTTTGCGCGATTCTTTCTTCGCGCGATTCTCATAACTTTCAATGTACAACTGTCTGTAACGGCTGTAGTCTAAATTATTTCTTTGCGTGGTTCTTATAACTTTCAAGATACAACTGTATTTAACTTTTTGACTACAGTTATAGATATAACATGCGAGATTCTTTCTTGGCTTGATTCTTAATTTGCGTGATTCTTTCTTGGCGCGATTCTTATAACTTTCAATGTACAACTGTCTGTAACGGCTGTAGTCTAAATTATTTCTTGGCGTGATTCTTATAACTTTCAAGATACCATTGTATTTAACTTTATGACTACACTTATAGATATAACATGCGCGATTCTTTCTTGGTACGATTCTATTCTTGCGCGATACTTTCTTGGCGCGATTCTTATAACTTTCAATGTACAACTGTCTGTAACGGCTGTAATCTAAATTATTTCTTTGCGTGATTCTTATAACTTTCAAGATACAACTCTATTTAACTTTTTGACTACAGCTATAGATATAACATGCGCGATTCTTTCTTGGCTCGATTCTTTCTTTGCGTGATTCTTTCTTGGCACGATTCTATCTTTGCGCGAATATTTCTTGGTGCAATTCTTATAATTTTTAATGTACAACTGTCTGTAACGGCTGTAGTCTAAATTATTTCTTTGCGTGATCCTTATAACTTTCAAGATACAACTGTATTTAACCTTTTGACTACACCTACAGATATAACATGCGCGATTCTTTCTTGGCACGATTCTATCTGCGTGATTCTTTCTTAACGCGATTCTTATATCTTTCAATATACAACTGGCTATAACGTCCGTAGTCTAAATTATTTTTTGGCGTGATTCTTATAACTTTCAATATACCACTGTATTTAACTTTTTGACAACAGCTATAGATTTTATTTGCGCGATTCTTTCTTGGCGCGATTGTTATAACTGTCAAGATACATCTGGCTGTACTGGCCGTTATCTAAATTCTTGCTTGGCGCGATCATAGTACTACTGCTGTACCGGCTGAAGTTTAAAGGTTAAGCGATGATATATAATACTAACGCTTTTTATTGAATAACTGTAAATTAATTTTTAGGTGTGTCTTGAATGTAAACGTAAATTGTAAAAATATCATTGTAAGACTTTAAATATTGCTTCTAAACATGAAGATCAAAATTTTGTAAACGGTGATTCTTTACAAATATTGTAAATACCTTTCATCAACATTTATTTTATATACAAACGTAAAATTTGTAAATAGTGTTTGTAAAAAAATATTGCAAAATCGGACAACATATTGTTTCAATCCAAATGTTATAACATTTGGAAACAAAAAGTTAGAACGTAATTTTACATATTGACAAATTCAAAGTTACTTATAGAAATTTTTAAAAGAATGTTACAAAGGGGATAAGAAAAAATACTACATTAATTTCGTTCAGTTTGCTCATTTTAGAAACTATAATTTTGACAGATATCGATTTGATTTTTATTTAAAACACCCATAATCAAAGATTCTTCAAAATCCCTTGAAAGCTTTGGAATATTGCCAAATCTACGAATAATCTAAAGCAGTTATATCATAAATCTCTTTTTATTTTTTTATTTCGTAAGAAATTTCGTTCATTTCTCAAACGATGCTATTGATTGTACTACTTATTCCTACAGGAAGATCGGTAAATTCAATTTCGATTTCTTACGCTAATATAATAGAATATAATGACTGATATTAGAGAACATAGTTGTTCTGTATGTTATATTATCATACAGCGTTTCATCTTATTATTTTTGGTTTTTCTTTTAATCAGTGATCCTTGAAATACACTGTTTTACAATAGCTAGGGAACAACCTATTTATGTAAAACTGTGATACGGACAGCCGCAATCGCAGAAAATGTAAATACAGAGGGTGCTGTTGAGGAAGATCTCTAATCTGCATAAAAGTCAGCGCACCCGAGCTGTTTATTCAAGTGAAATTTCAAACAGTGAAGTATCTACAGAAAATCACGATTTAGGTCTTTGAAAGCCATTCAATGAAGTTCCGTCTTGTGTGGCAAGTATCAAGTGGAGAATGTCTGTAAGGTATCATTTGAGTGAATTTGATCGTGCGTGAGCAGTTGGGGTGGCATGAAGCTGTTAAAAGTGTCACCCAAGTTGCCATAGCAGTGCTGTGAAAAAGCGTTATTTCGTGGTCAAAAGAGCATCAGCAGGTGGAAAAGCTTTGAGAAAGCATGCTGGTAGACGTAAGAGGAGAACCACATCCTGAGAGGATGTATATATATATATATATATATATATATATACAGGGGTTGGACCAAATAATGTGTACACCTGTGAAAACAGAATTTTTTTTATTTACAGGCCGTTTGTCTTCCTTTTGCATGAATTACAGCTTGTATCCGACGTGGAATTGACACATAAGTGTCACGTGAAACATTCAGAGGGATACGTTCATTCAGAGGAATTCAGACATTCCCACTCAAATTGCAAAAAAAAGTCCCTCATTCAGAAAGTGTCCTGGAGGGGGAATCGAGTGCGCAGCTTGTTTTCCAAAATACCCTACAAAGGTTCAATTATATTGAGATCAGGGCTGAGGAGTCCAGATGAGGTACTCTATTTCATCGTCGTGTTCATAAAACCAGTCTCGGGCAATTCCACAGGTGTGAATGCAGGCATTATCATCTTGGAAAACTGGTCGTTTATCAGGAAAGAGTTTGCACCATTGGATGCAGATGGTCGGCCAGGAGATTGATATAATCATCTCCTGTAGCACGGCCATTCAGAACAACAAGTGGGCCAAGACCACGATGTGATATCGCCCCCCTCCCCCCAGATTATCACTGAACCGCCGCCATGCTTAACCGTAGGCCGAAGACAGTCAACTTGATAGGCTTCTGGTGGCGTTCTCCAAACCTAAACACATCCATTAGTCGGGAATAATGTGCACGACGATTCGTCTGACCATATTACATTCTCCCATTGTTGTTGTGTCCAATTTTTATGCTCGCGACACCATATTCGTGGCTTCAAGGCATTGCATGGTGTAATCAATGGTTTTGAAATAGCCGCTCTACCATGAATATTTGCCATATGCAGTTCACGCCGTATAGTTTTTGATGAAACTGCTTCCTGTAGATGCGTGTTCATCTCATATGTTATCTCGGATGCTGTTGTCTTGCGTTTTTTTGCCACTATAGGCTTCACAACCCTTCTGTCTCTGTTAATCAGCTTCAGTTTTCGACCACTGTTGTGCTTTTTAGATGATGTTTTTCCCTGTTTCAAATATACTGAAATTACAGTCGACACTGCACTTCTCTCAACACCTAGAAGGGTGGCCGTTATCGTTACTGAGGCTACAGCAATACAGGCCCCAACAATCATGCCTCTTTCGAAATCAGAGAGATCAGCCATAACGCAATTTTAACTCAGAAATGTAGTTCGCATCCGACTTCTATCACTGCTAATAGCAGACTGACATGTGTACTTTCTCATCCGCTAGGTGGCACCCTTCACCTCTAGAGGCAGGAGTGTACGAGAGGTTTCTTTCGAGTGCTATTTTTTCACAAGTGTTAATATAATCTTGTACAAACTTATATATTCCTAACAGCAAATAGCGGCATACATCCCACTTTGGGCCAGATATGCTCAGAGCTTAAACCACTACATGCATTCATGTATCTGCCAGAACAATTTTTTGGCGATCAAATCAAGCTGATTTGTATGCACCGAAACCGACCAGAATTTGATGGACGAGATACCTCATTATTAGAAAAAACGATCAGTTCTTGATCTCATAATCATAAAAAATGAACGATATCTTGATGACAAGATGTCTTGTCTTTAGTAAAATTGATCAGATGTTGATGGACGAAATATCGCGACAAAACCACTTGGTGGGGTAAAAAGTATTTGAACCTGAACAACGATTGTTATGATAGATTAAATGCTAACATTTACTGCGAATGTCTGATAATCATTATTTTGTCGGTTTTTAGATTATATTCCTAAACCATTCCTAACACATTTCTAAACCATTTTCAACTATCCTCAAATTTAGTTTCAGGCTATCTATTTCAAATTATTGTTCGATAGAAAACGTTTATCTTCCTGTTTTCTTAGAAAGATCTGGCATCGCGAATGTAAAATCATAATAGAAGGAATTGGCTATGCCGTCAGAAAATTTAAACTCAAGCAACGAAGCAAAATGTTATTTTCGAACCTGAAGGCATAGACTAACTAGTAATCAGCCTACCATTGCATTTTAAAATATATCGTGCGCATTAATGTTGAATAATGAATGAATGGTTTTATGTGAAAAAAAAAGATTTTATTCAAATAATAAATGTATGGAGGTAGACACTCTATATGTATATACTCATTTGGGTATTCTATTTTATCCCAGCATTGAGAGATGTTTTCATTTATAAATAAATTCACCATATTATGAACGATATTGTGTTGGGATATTGCATACTAAGTCAGCATCATTGCCTTCAAGCGCAGATAATATAGTTATTAAAATAAAATTGCAGGTAAAATGGTTTAAGGAGTGAGTCGTGTGTGAATATATTTTGTTGAACGCATCGCACCCCAGCATGAAAAGTGGCACAACTCAAAATTGCCGCATTTAAGAAACACCAACTTAAAGGATACCATAGAACTTATATTGAAATAGTAAAAGCTCCTTTTAATTTTCAGGTAAGTATTTGTCTTTAAATTCTATTATATTCTATAGAATAGTAATATAACACGCTGGGGCACCTCATACATATTTTTCAATGACATAACCTCAACATTTTTATATTTTGAATTGTGTCACTTTTCTTGCCGGGGTGCGACATCTATATATAATTGAAACTCATGTGTAATAAAATAGTGATATATGATAATTAATATGATTATCGGTAAGTTACTGTTTACAGAATGAATGAAAATTAGATTCCAAGTAAAAAAATTTTTATATGAAATATACTGTTTAAAAATAAATTTAATATCTAGAGATTATATGAGTGATATTGCCATTGTGTCTATGGTTAAAAGACCACTTGATATCATGTTAAGGTATCCGACTACGTTCGGAACAATATTTTTTTAAACGACTCTTAAATCATAATTTAAACATTTTTCATACTAGATAATGTTTCGAAATTATGAAATAAAGCAAAAAATAATGCAACGACACATTATTTTTATGTCTATTGGGCAAATTACGGTAGAATTCAATCAAAATGACTACCAATATGGCTAACGCTCTGTATAAATTTTTATTAAATTAATTTTAATTTCCTTGCAGCACCATATATCTGTGATATTAGTGACGACAATATACTAAAATCAAAGAGATATATTGAAATATTAAGAAGGATCGCTCATTATATGTAGCTAAAATTTTAATTTTGCAAAATGTCTACTTGTCGTTTAAATTAAACAGCTATAAACTAAAAAGTATTCACTTTGCAACTAAACCAATAGTACATTGTCATTACAACATGTTAATAAGTAATAATGCTGAATTTAGTAGAGATATCTCTGTTAACATTTTGAGAAATCATGTTAAGCGTGTGCAATATTTGCTTAAAATCGTGTTTTCCAGAAAAAGCATTTAAAGTTTACCTTTGTGTTTTTTGTCGTTGCCAAATTCTATCGAACAAATTCATCGAAAGTTGATGTAAGATGTTGAGGGTTGATTGTACAAAATAATTTCAAAAAATTTATGTTTAAAACTGTTTTTATTTTTGAAAAATTAGCGGAAAAGCACCCAATTTCCTGTCATTTCAATCGTACTTCCGGTTTCGATTAATGTCGTTCAATAATACTAAAATGGCTATAATTTTATTTCTATTTATCGTAGACTTAAAACAATTACGTATTCTGAAACTTAAGAAACTGGGCTGTTTTATGAGGAAATAAAACAAATTAGAGAATTTTGGTCAAAATTACGTTAAATTATAATGCGACTCTCACGTAAAAAGAAAACCTTAGATCTGTTGATTTCTGATTGGGTTGGAAAGGATGTTAAGTAAAGGCTGTCATAAGGAAAAGCATGAATGCCGATCGCCGAGGTTGTTTTTCCCGTTACCTCATTAATAATGCTATCACTTGCAGGACCGAAAGATAAACATAAGAGTAGAACCAGAATCCGAGATAGAACCATGAAATGTAGAATGTAACGTCAAATGGGGGTCCCTCTGACCATAGCTTTCATGGTGGTCCATGAGTTTATGACCGGATGGGGGTATCCCCTTCTTTTTATGCGATAGCGGCTTCGGAAGAACGTGTGGGGTCTTCTCTCGAGGAAAAGGAGAATCGTGAAAAACCGATACTTGAGCGGACGCAGGACGACTCTGCTCCGTTTTGAACCCGCGGGACTGAAACCCTAATTTGTACAATATCTATTAGCCTCGAAATAGTTTTAACTTATATGTATTCTTCTATAATTAATTAAATGTGCTGTAATTCTAAATGTCGTTTTAATTATCTTCAAGCCACATGCCACGCAAACAATACTCACGACGTTACAAGAAGCGATTTTTTTACTCTTTCAAAACCCAAGATTCGATTTGCTATTTGGGGAAACCGAATTATAACAAGTTGAAATTCACTTTCCAAATTTAATAGATGTATACTATATGGACAAAAGTATTTGGACACTGCAGAAATTCGGAGTTTGATCCATCTTAGTGTGAGCAAGTTGTTCCTGCTGGTTATGACTCGGCCCATTGCTTTATGTACCTGGTACCATGGACACTGATGCGTGCCTCGACGTTCTGGATCATTCGACCTTGCCTACACTATGACAATACTACGGCGATGATGGTTGTTTCTTCTAACAGGATCAAGCTCCATGTCATACTGCAAAACGTGTGCTGGACTGGTTTCCTGGAAATTATGTAAATTTGCTTGACTGGACTGTTCAGTGCTCAGATCACAATCCAATCAAGTACTTGTGGGACACACTGGAGTGATAGTCCAACACCACCAAGCACGCCCATCTTCACAACAATCTCTTCTCACAGCCTTGCAAGAGGCATGGCGATGTGTTCTTGCTCAAACTTACAGATAACTAGTGGAAAGTATGCCTTGACGTATTGCAGCTGTAGTACTAGCAATAGGAGGGCCTACCCGTTACTAAATTGAATAATAAAGTACTTTTTCTTCAATACATATAGTGTGCAAATACTTTTATACATATAGTGTATACCTAACTTCTAACCACCAATACTACCTATTTACATCTTACCTTTCCTATAATAGACATCCCCAATCGGAAAGAGGAACTGTTTATCAGATGTTTCAAGGACGCATTTTCGTGCCCTCTTCTTCGCATGTGTCCGATTTTAAAAATCTAGCGTCTGTTTATGTTCCGTTTGAAAGCTAGAGCGTCATTATCGTTAAGAAGCGAGAGGGAAATCGTTATGTTGTCCGTTTGGAGATGTATACCGTTTTCGTTTCTTGTCTGTAAATAAATTTCTTCAATTTCAGGTGATGGTTGGGAACATATATTCATCTACAAACACGGTTTTTAGCAGAACACCCGTGTTTTTCTTCACTCCTCCTCAATCGGAAAGAGGAACTGTTTATCAGATTTTACAAGGACGCACGTTCGTGCTCTCTTCTTCGTATGTGTCCCATTAGAAAGTTCTAGCGTCTGTTTATGTTTCGTTTGAAAGATAGAGCGTCGTTAACGTTAAGAAGCGAGAGGGCAATCGTTACGTTGTCCGTTTGGAGATGTATACCGTTTTCGTTTCTTGTCTGTTAATAAATTCTGTATCTCGTACACAGATTTGATTTGATTTTTATGTAGCTGGCCTGATAAGTATACTATAGGTTTAAATTTTATGTTACTACCTCTCTTTGAGGTTTGTGAGTGTTGTGGTAGCCCAGTTAGTAGAAAGAGGGGATTAGAAACCGGAGGGCTGTGAGTTCGAAACTCGGTCCAGCCAATGTACTAAAGGGAAATGTTCAAATTATAATACCCATAGTAAATGTAACCATATCACTGCGGTGAAAATAATCCAAATGCGTGCAATATACAACGAGGATTTTTTTTAAATATTAACAAGTAGCTGATTCTTATTATTTTTATAATCTTGGATATATAAATATGTATAAATTAATGTTAATATTCTAAAAGAAAAAATTAAGCTGGTCATGAATACCAAATAACCTTGATTATGCAAGCATGGTTTTTCGTTTATGCAAATTATATGGAGGATTTCATTATTTATACACGACTTAGGGCATTCCGTTTTTTAAGATAAGATAGCAGCGTAGTATTATATTTGATTTCATATATTTAATAACTATGTAGCTACGTTGTGCTATGTAATCGAAAAAATAAAGTAGAAATTCGCTAAGTTACTTAGTAACTAAAATTTCTTTCAGTAACAGCTAAGTAACCGTATTATACTCGGCAGAAATTCACTTTTGAAATTTTCATAGGTGTATTTAGTATCCTATAGTCAAGTCAGAATACCTGAAATATAATAATACGGAGACAGAATATGTCATTTATCATGAGAGTTACTTTAATATGTGCTACGATAAATCTAAATTCTATATTTTATTCAACTAAGTAAAAAGTTCATTTACACTGATGTCAAATATATTTCAATATGTATGGTAAATATTATTTTGCTTTGAAATACATACGGTATAGAAATAGCTGAATAATCTATAACATCATCACCAAGAGCCCTAATGTTTCGCTTATTTTCTTATAGGTAATTTTTAAGTTCGTTTAAAGTTGAAACTCTGAGGAACACACGTATATATCCGTTCTGGTATCTGCCTCTCAGATTGACATCTAACCAGTTTTGACGTTATTGACTAATATAATTTTTTCAACACTCCTCTTAAACATCGATGCGGTTATTTAGTCATTAAGTGCATTGTAAAAATAACATACACCAATTTAAAATCACTTCAAATCACATTCAAAGAATTTGGAAATTCCTTTTACGATACATATTTCTTCGTAAAAATATTTAAGGAATAGTTCATTTCGGAATCTATTTAAAACAAAATAAAGGAATGCAGTACTTCTTGTAGCAAGAAAAAAATATATCACATTTATAAAATATCATAGCTGATTCTGAAATATATTTAATTCCATCGTTACCGTTAAAAGAATGCATTCTTACATCATAAACGGTTTTTATGAGGAACTAAACATGCAAACCTATCGTGAACTAAAGAAATAAGGTACTAATTTTAGTTACATACATCTTACTTGTTTAAAGTGTACTTATATACCAGAAGATGTTATGAATTTTGACTGCAAAAATCCATTATGCTTCAAAATCTTTTCAGCATGAAAAAACAGATAAAGCGAATCAGAAATTATGTAATACTAGGGGGCCAGCCCCCTGCTCGCTAAATCTCGCCAACCCCCGTAGGATTGCTTAGCAATCCTTATTGGTTCGCTGCACGAACCTATGCTCGCTCCGCTCGAATCAATGAAGACATGTGTCCTAGCAGAAAGGATTGTTTACAAAATATGATATTCCAAAAAAATATTTTTCAAATCTTAATTTGCTGTATTACAGAAAATATATATACAGTACCCTGGAATCAAAATTCAAATGAAGACTTAGAGCAAATTTTGAGTCGATATGTGAGCGCTGCTTTGAAAATTGAATACCCAGCATGTTGTTTGTGTGTACATTTCCACAAAGCACTCTCGAGCCACACATACTTTTTCATTCAGTTTGTTGTCGAAAGTGATAGTGCTAGCGTCTTGTTGAACTATAATTGTTGACCCTGAAAAGGATCGTTTTTTAAATGGCACTGAAATGATCCTCCGCTTTCTTTGTTTTATAATTATAAACTGCAACATCTAGACTAAAATTCTTTTTTTTTTTTTTTCAATAAAATTTCATCCGATAACGCTATAAATTCAATTGAAGCGCGAGGCTTCCTGGTAAACAAACAATGTTGCCAAAACGCGATAACAAATAACGTCTTTTTTGCGTGCCACGTAAGAGAATTATATATATAGATAGTTATAATTGTTTAATTAGCATTTCTTTTCAACAGTGATTTCCCAGTATTGAGGATGACAAATAGTATTGCAAATTATTTCTAATGTTTTGCCTTTCAATAAAATTGCTGGAAGGAAAAGTTTTCTTTTATAATGTTTTCACCAAGACAACATGAAAAACACAACAAAAATTCAGGTATTTTAGAATTTAAAATTTAACTAGAAGATCATTTCAAAACTAATATCTGTGACTAAGGATACAACCATTCACTACATTATATAAATGATAATGATATAAACATTATAATGAATCAATTCACGGTTGAGATATAACTTTTTGAACAAAGTACCATATTGCAAAAACAGATCTTCATAAATTGAATTGTAGAGTTTTGAAAACGTATTTGCTACATGGTGCACGCAACAAAAAACGTTTGAAACTAGAAAATATTCGAACTATTTACAAGATCATGGTATTGTTTGAAAAATTAATTTGGAAAATATTTTGAAGCAGTTACAAATATAGGTCGATTTTCGACATTTCTAGTGTAAATATACACCAGTATGTAAGCTGTTCTTTCTAAAAAATATAATACACTTCCTTACATTCTTACTTTAGTAAGGGATTTAACTGCTGATCTAGTCATATGTTTCTGAATAAATGTTTTATGGAAGATTCAACGGAGCACAATATATTTTTGGTCCTGTTGTGCATTGTGTGTGTGTGTTGCTTATAAGAAAAAAAATCACTGCAATCTGAAAAAAACTATACAATGTTATACAGATCAATTCACGACTGTGTAAGATCTGCGTAATGGTTTGCTATAAATTTCACTAATATCTGTCTGCCACAGTTGCATTTTTGAGCTGAAAATAATCTGTCTGAATTCAGAAAATGTTAGCTGCATATGTCATGAAATTTGTCTGCGAGAGACTTAAAAAAGGACAGTTTATCACCAACTTACAAATATTTGAAAAACAGTTTCAGAATAAGTTATAGAGTAAAAAAGTTATTTTCAGTTGCTATAACGTGTTACACAAGACATTATGTGAACTGATAATAAACTTACTTTCTTCAAATAATTTTAATTTTATTTATCGATTTTTATGAATCGAGAGAATAAAACATATTTCTTCAATATATAATGATGCAGATAAAATCCATTATTTAATTCCTAGAATCGAATTACTATAAAACAGTTACGAAACAAAGTTTGATAAATTTATTTGCAATCCAAATTTCAGCTACATTTGAAACAATATTCCATTTGAAGAATTGAATTATTAAATAAATGTAGAAAAGTTTAATGAGTTTATTTACAATCCACATTTCGGCTACA
Source organism: Metellina segmentata (assembly GCA_947359465.1). Lineage (NCBI taxonomy): Eukaryota > Metazoa > Arthropoda > Arachnida > Araneae > Tetragnathidae > Metellina > Metellina segmentata. The sequence goes on along the minus strand of OX375880.1, from coordinate 60,389,202 downwards.
TTTTGAAACAGTTCTACAGTTTTGATGAACACTAAAACTATCAGCTTTTTTTTAAACCTATGAAAATTACATTTTAGAAAAATAATTTTTCACATCATTTCATCTGTGTGATTCATTATAATATTTTCATCATGACTTTCGTAGTATCTCAGGAGCTCTGAAGAAAGAATATAAAAATATAATCAGGCATTTGTTTAAAAAATTTAATTTGCTGAACAAAAATTCCATGCTTACTCGAGTATCTTTCATTAAAAATTTCCTAACTAAACACTGCTGCTTTGGAAACTCCTCGGGCTATTTGCATTTAATTTCAGAATTTTATAGTGTAGTAACATAAGCACGGACGTTTTTATACTTAGTCTAATATGGACTAAGCTTGTTCTTGAAGAATTAAATTGAGAATACCCCGTATTCTTGGAAGAAGTAATATTTGAGAATATACATAATCTTTTTTTTGCAGAAACTAAGAAAGATAAGCTTGTAAATATTATATTTCTAGGCAGTTAATAACTTTTAAGAGTTATAAAAGAGGTTAAGCGTTACGACTCAAGGATTTGTAACAGTTTGGGGTAGATGAAAGAAACTATAGTACTATGGCTTAGAGTACAGGAACCCAAAAAGGGCGGAAATCTTTTACAGTGAAATTTGTTGTCTGTTTTCTATGTATAGATTAAAATCATGAATTATTTTAATGTGTTTATAAAGACTTACAAACGTTCATATATTATATTTAAAAAATTAATAAGCATTAAGACTTGTAGTAGAGATTGTGTATAACATTAAGGACTCCTAGTTAGAGATATTATAGTACCAAGTACTCAAGTAAATTGCATAATAATTCCCAAAAAAATAGAAATGTTTCTGTACTTATGTATAAACTCTATTTATGTTCATAAGTTATAAATGTCATTTAATTGGGTTTATAAAGGTGTAGGTTTATACTATATTGCATTTGAAGTTAAATAGCTTTGCAAGGTCATGATATAGGTTAAGTATGCAGTATTAAGCCCCCTTGTTTAGAATTTTCTGGTACCATAGTACCAAAGTATTATGTATAAATAGGCGAGTTAACTCGCGAGTTACATTTAACGCATACGCTGTATTATCTTTTTGCGAAGAACACGAGAAAACAAAATGGATGACACATTTCATTCTATGCTCATTTACAATATTCTTACGACGACTGGACTGAACCTATCATTACATACTTTCATGTAAAATTTTCCGTAGATTTCAAATCCGTCGAGATTTTTACTCTATCGTTAACGATCGCGAAAATATAAACTTGTACTAGAGAATATAAAATCTCCTTTGTTTAGTTCCTCGAATAAAATAAACCAAGACACAAAAAGTCGCCGGCGACTGAATTTCTTCGGTGACTATTTTTTCGTCTCTCGTAATGGTCTCTGCGAGACTTCTCGTGTGAAGTGCTCCTATGGTTTCTATGTAAGTTACGTCGCCTTCAGACCGGTCTGAGCGATCGACCTCTTTAGTGCGAAGGCGACCTTACGCTATTTCTTTCTTTGGCACGACACATTTACTATCATCATTAAACGCCACACAAGAAGAATACAATACAACACAAGAAGCGAAATAATAATACTACATCCTCAACTCGGTCAGCAAAAATGTAGATGACTCCCAGTTTTTCGCAAAAGGATTTTCACACATGAAGTACCGGTGCCACTCACTTTCGCCCATGCAAAGGGATATTCAATTAATCATACAGGACAGGAAGGCATATCCGGACTTCACTTGTACTTTATGTTTAAGCAGTTTGCTTAAATGCAGTTGACTTGAACGGTTCTGTGGCTTCCTATTCTAAGTGGCTCATGGAAAAAGTGTATAGTACATAATGAATTCGCCAGAGGGATGATAATTGAAAGAAAGACTATTGGACAGGGAATCTAGCAAGAAATTTCATTGGTAGAGGTCGGGAGTTAAGCGAATAGGTAATTTTCTTACAGGCAATTTTAGAGGAAAAGTGATCGTGTGAGGTCCAGTCAGACTGGGAGGTCCGGAGGTCAAAGTTGAAAGGGGATGGCAAGATATATGACCTATTGGACAAACAAGACGAAAGACTGAAAGGGAAGTGGGGTGATAAAGTTAACGTTTAACTCCAAAGAAATCCCATTGCCGTTTTGTAAACTTTTTCAACCATTATTACACATATTTGAAGTATTTTAGATTAAAACCCGCAGTTTGGGCTTTTAATTGCGTATATTCTAATAGTAGTTTTGATAGTTTTATATTGAGAAATTTTAAAATTGGTTACATGAAATTTCTGCAACAAACACGGATAAAGTCAAACTTTGAAATGTAAACATTCTTAATGTGTCTACGTTAAATCATTCTATAGTGGTAACAGTTTAAAATGTTTCTTCATATGAATTTTGAAAGGAAGATGTTTTAGTATTTAAATCATCTGACTAAATGAGTCGTGTAAAATCATTTTACTGACAATATTATGATATTTGAAACTGTTATTGCTTCGAAATATAACAGTTCAAAGGTGGCAGAATTGTAATTTTCTCGTAACATCGAAATTCAAATAGGACAGAACTGTTATTGTCTCGTAACATAACGATTCAATGGTAATATACTGTTTATTTTCAGAACTGTCGATAATATCATAGCATTTCAAGTGTGGCAAACCTCTTATCGTCTCATATCATGACAATTAAAAGGTAAAAGATATGTTACCTGGCAATAACAGCTTAGTTGTCTGTTAGATGTTACATCAAATTTTCACTAAAATATCCAAAATTATTTTTGTAGAATCATTATCAATAAGATTAAGAAATTAATGCACCTATGAATTATGTTGTAAAAATTCAGATTTAACGCATACAAGCACGCTGAAAAGAGTCAGTGTTCTGAATTGGTATTATGATTTTAACTTTTTATACTGATGATACTAATATTGCTTAAATGTCTGAATCATGTGTAGCCTGAGTTGGTATTAACATGTTCCTAAAACTATAATAATACGCAATCTTCAATTCGTAGAAAATATTTTGACTTGACTCACATCGTAATGGGAGGAAAATTATGCCTGTAAACTATTTATGAAGATCATGATAAGTACTCCATTTGTTCACAAATACACTGCTCTACAGTAATGGACCGGACTCCAACAGATTTGCATATAATCCTACAACTTGTTTGAGGTGGGTTTCGTGGTATGGCCTGGAACCTTTGCATGTGGATGAGATTCATGCTTCAGAGTGTACACAAGAATTGTCGAATTTATTCATAGATTCTGTAACAACAGGTAATGAGACTATGTGGTGTAAAAACATTTATATTCGGTACAGCTACACTCTACGTTCATGAGTGATGGCAACAGCTTGGCGATTTTTTTTTGACGCGCTTCTAGTAGCCAGTTACGATAAATTAAGGCAACCCATCTTTCGTTACGTTTGTTGTGGTTTTCATGGCAACCTCGGCAAACGGAAACTTTCAATTTTCATTTTGAATATTCTAGAAAGTTCTTCCAAAATCCGTTAAAGTCGTTTGATTTCATTGATTCGTTTGAAATTTTTTCTTTCCTCCCATTGGTTACTTTGTTTTTAAAAATTTCCTTTGATTGCATTGGTCCTTTTAAATCGTTTTGGGTGATACCATTGGTCCATTTATTTGTATTTTGACAGTTGTGGAATTTTTATTTTATTATAATAATTTTCTTGAAAGGATAAAGAGTTTTTTTTTTTTACCATTTTCGTATTCATTATTTTTTTACGAAAGAATTCTGACGTTATCAGGTTGTATTATTTCTTGCTTTTGTTTTCTTTTGTAAATCTTTTTCTTTTTCAACATGCCCACTGTATTTAGTGTAATTGATAATTTTCACGGTATTCTTACCCAAGATTTGTAGCTTAGTTTCTCTGCTGGTTCACAAATATGTTTTGATATGTGCTTAAACTTACTACTTTTTGTGAAAGTTTTTAAAAAGTATACTTTTTAAAACTTTCTGAAATGTATTTAAAAAGTGTGTTGTAAAAAGAAAAAAATTTGCGACAGAAAAAGAGTTAAGAAATAATTATGTCTTGGCGACTTTAGAAATGCGCCAAAAATATCGCCAAGGCCGTTGCCATCGCTCATAAACGTAGAGTGTAGCTGTACCTTATATTCATAACATATTGATTAAGTTTAAATTAGACACAGGTGCAGAAGCAAACGTCTTACCGTTTTATGTATTTAATAATTTAAAGTTATATCAACATTCTGAATTAAGGTAAATTAAAAGTGTTTTGATATTTTATGATAATTACAAGTTAACGCCGGAAGACGAGATTACTTTATTGTGTTTAAAAGATGTGCAAAAATGTTAAATTGAAAATTATTATTGTTGATGTTGAATCAGAACCTATTCTAGGTTTAAATGGTTGCAAAATACTGAATTTAATTCAGAGAATCGATAATATTGAAATATCTTGTAAAAATTATGTTTTGACTAATTATAATGATATATTTAACGGTCTTGTCAAGTTCCCACCTAACCCATATCATATTGCAGGGCTCGAAATACCCGGGTGCACAGGTGCACTGAGCACATGAAAATAAAATTGTGCACCTAACTCCTTCCCACTAGGTGCACGCGGTGCACCTAACATTAAAAAAAATGGGGGGGGGGGAAGTTTTACCTTATTTTGATGTTTGAACAAATATATTAGCATTGACCTCTCTCACTCTAAAGGAACATAATTAAAATTCCTAAATACCCACTATGCAAACCCAAAATCACTGAGCCGTAACGGGCTTATACATTAGGAAGGTTTACTTGTTTCAGTGCCACCAGAACTTTCCGATGATCGAAACATTTTGCAGATAGCTCTGTTGAAGCGACTGTCTCGACAGCCGTGCGCCAGAGAGAAGGGATGATTTAGATGTTTAAATATTTTTATTTACTATCTGCTATTGTCCTATATAAACATACCAAACCAATAAAATAGTTTAAATTACATTAATGCTCTTATATTACGTTTTGTTTTAAATGTGCACCTAAAATATAACTTGCGCACCTAATTTAAAATCTTAGGTGCACATGGTGCACCTGTAGTAAAAAAGCTATTTCGAGGCCTGTCATTGAGTTAAAAGAAAATGTAACACCTGTAATTGAACCCCTAGAAGAGTTCGCCAGGCTTAATGAGTTTAAAGAAACCTTGGCTGACTTAGAATCAAGAGGCATTATATCACAGGTATACAAACCTACTGATTGGGCTAATAGTTTAATTGTGGTAGAAAAATAAATGGCAAATTATGTATTTGTTTAGATCCTCGAAATTTAAACAAGGCTGTTAAATGGGAGCACCATATAATTTTATCAAGTAAGAAAACTGTCACTGAGTAGAAAAGAATTGAATTTTACACAGTTCTTGATTGAAAAAAAGGTTTTTGGCAATTTCCTTTAAATGAAGAGAGTACTGAGTTATGTACATTCAACTCTTCATTCGGAAGATTTAAATTCAATGTTATGCCTTTTGGAGTTTCATCCTCTCTTGAGGTATTTCAAAAATGAAGTCAAAAATTATTTAGTGACATTCAGGGAGTGGAAATTTATTTTGATGACTTCATAGCTTCAGGAAAAACTAAAGCAGGATATGATAAAAGATTAATTGAAGTCCTCGAAAGAGCAAAAATTAATATCGTTAAGTTCAACCCTGATAAATTGCAGTTTTGAGTACGTGAAGTAAAATACATGGGTTTAATAATTTCTAAAGAAAGTGTTAATGCAGACAAAGACAAATCTCATGTTAGGGCACTCATAGAATTTGATGAACCTAAAAATAAGAAAGATGTTAAGAGGTTTTTAGGTATGATTAATTTCTTGATAAATTTATTCCAAAGGTTTCTAAAACCACAGCTCCTTTGAGAGAATTGCTTAAAAATAATGTTTATTTTCATTGGTCATTTGAACAAAAACAGGCATTTGATAATATCAAACAGTTTTTTAATTCAGCTCCTGTTCTGAAAGTATTTGAAAACTCGAAAGAAATTACCATACAGTGTGGCAGTTCTGAAGATGGGATATGTGTCTGTTTGTTACAAAAAGGTCACCCTGTATCTTTCGCTTCAAGAAGCCTTAAGGAAACTTAAAAGAACTATCCACAAATCGAGAAAGAGCCGCTAGCTATAGATTTATTTTTTTTCAAAAATACCGCAATTTTTGTATGGTCATAAAGTGATAGTGCAAAGTGATCACAAACCATTGACTGCAATTGTTGAAAAGCCAATCAATTACATTTCTAATCGGTTACAGAAAAGGCTTCTTAAATTATTTAAATTTAATTTTAAAGTTAGTTAGTTATCTACCAGGTAAATATATGTATCTTGCAAACACATTATCTAGGGATTTTATTAAAGATGTAGTAGAAGATGACCCAGAATAGTTACAAACAGTACATTCAACAGCAAAGTATCTTCCAATGAGAATTCGCAGAGTAGAGCAATTTAGAAAGGCACTTGGAGAGGATCAGGAGCTTCAAGAAATTATGAATAATTGTAAAGACGGATATCCTGATAAAAAGAAAGTTGCAGGTAATTTAAGAAAATATTATAATTTGCAAAATCAATTGTTCCTTATTGCAGGCTTATAGTTCTTAAGTGATAAAGTTATTTTCCCTAAAGCACTAAGACCTGAAATTTTATCTTTAATTCACAAATCTCACGTGTGTATAGAAAAATGCAGAAGTAGGGCTCGTGAAATTATGTTTTGGCCTGGTCTCTCACAAGACATTGAAAATGTAGTACACAAATGTGCGGTATGCATAAAATTAAAAAAAAAAACAGTCTAATGACCCTTTGCTTCCCCATAGTATGCCTGAAAGACCATTTCAGAAAATAAGAGTAGATATAATGTTTCGTAATGGGGTAAATTATGCCGTTATTATTGATTATTTTTCAAAGTGGATTGAGGTAGAAATAATACAAAGCAGTGGGTGATATTATTGTAGTTATGGAGAATGTTATTGGTAGATTTAGAATTCCGGAAACAACTGTGTGTGATAATAATCCATTTAATAGTTTTAAATTCAAACAATATACTAAACAGTGGGACATAGAGCCATAAAAATATTCCGTTGGTACAGTTTACTACGAAATTGGAGAAAATGTATCAATATTCGAAAAATACAGACAAGTGTGAAACTTGTTTTAGGATAGCAGGGTGTAGTATTTAATCAACACATTTATGACTAATTTGAAACTGATGTAGACAAGCACAAAACTACAAAGATGAGACCGAAGCTTAATTAACTGATCTAATAGGACGAAAAATGCAGAGCAAGCTACCAAAAAGACCCATAAAATCACGCTTAGCATTTCTCAATACGAAAATCTCGTCTCAAAATACATAAACAGGTCCCAAACGGCAGCTCATTCTACTATAACGCTTCACAACATGCCCTAACATTCCGTAATCCACTCTAAATTACGTGAAAGTTTCAAACGTTCAACTCCCAATCTTAAGAAGCAAAGATGACAGCCAAAGCTCCTCTGTCGCCCTTTTCCGGAAAAATTTTCTCAAAGCGAAACGAAACAAACAAAAAAAAAAGGTCTTCTGAGCTTTGAAAGGGATCCTCAAAACTATCTTTGACTTAGTTGGGATTAGAAGTACATCGGGGAGGAAGACATCATGGTGGAAACCTTTCAAGATTATCGGAAAGATGCAGTGAACTTGTGAGAGAAGTTAAGAAGATCTAAGTTCGAGTGAGGATGTGTGTACTTAACATACCCACGCAATCGAGATCTTAAATACAGAGGAACGCTTAACATAGAGTTAAGACTTCCAGGAATTAAAAGTTCGTGTAGGAGAAAATAAACATTGAGTTCGAATGAAGAGGATTTTTTAGTGGTTGCGAAAGTTTAAACATATGAGTCCAAACAGAAAAATAAACTTAGGCAAAATGGTCTTCGGTAGGGTATTGAAAGTGCCAGACATCCCAAAACTACTAAAAGATTTTTACAATCAATACAGAGTGTTGTAATTTTGTAATAGACACTACCATTTCCAGAACAAAAATTATCAAGAGGAAAGTCTAATTTGAACCCACGATCTTGATGAGGTTTCTTGTTGGATGAGATATCCTGTCATCAGAAGAAAACACGATCACCATCAAATAAAAAAAAATTGACCAGATCTTGATCGCATCATTAGGACAACTTTTTACATCAAATGCAACTTTTTTTCACACGTTCTACGATTCATATAAAGTACTAAAAACAAAAATCCTCCTACATTGGGTGTATTGTGAGTTATAACCGCAACATAAATGCAACTTTTTACATAAATGCAACTTTTTGCATAATTGCAACTTTTTATAATTTAGCTTAAAATTAATTCATATGAAATTACTATTTCATTTTTTGCCCTCTAAATCAACCCTTCAGTCACGTGTGTCTGATCTTGCGAACGCCGAATTATTGAGGATTGTTGCACGCCGGTACGAGATTAAATAAAATAACTTAGTTGTCTCTGCATGGCAACACTCTTGTGTAGTAGCCGTTATAAAATAAATGTAGATGTTGTTCTTTCAAATATACTAAAGTTGTGATTTATAATTACGTTTACGCGAATTAACATCTGGTGGGTTCTGGGAGACAATGATTGGTACTATCAAATACAAATATTGACGACCAGCTACAGGCTCAAGCCCAACAAGGCTGGTCCTTTGTTTATGAATTCTCCAATTCCCACTGACTATCCAATTGTGTCTTAAATTCGTACACTCCCTTTGAATTAACTATATTTTCTGGCAACGCGTTCCAACTGTCTATTACCCTATTAAAGTAGTAGTTTTTCCTTAAATCCCGATTAAAATGTGTCTTATTCAATTTATACCCATGGCCCCTTGTTCTGTTATCCCTATTGAAATTTAAGCCCTCTGTGTCCCCTTGTTTTACAAACTTGAAAAGCTGAATCAAATCCCCCCTCCTTCTTCTTCTTTCCAGTGTATACATGTTTAGCTTACTTAAACGTTCATTATAGTCGAAATTTGCTAGCCCCTTTATTATTTTTGTAGCTCTGTGCTGAACCCTTTCAATTGATTCTATGTCCTTTCTCATATATGGAGCCCAGAATTGTACAGCATATTCTAGATGTGGTCTTACTAAACCCTTATATAATGGCAAGATTATATTCTTATCCCTTGAAGTTACAGTCTTTTTAATATACCCCAATAACCTATTAGCCTTTTTACCCGCAGCTGAACATTGGTGACCCATTTTAAAATCCCTGTGAATTATCACCCCAAGATCCTTGACTGTTTCTCCCTCCTTTACCTTTACTCCCTGCAGAAAGTACTCGACTCCACTGTTCCTGTAACCCATATGCAGATATATCAAACAGTGTCTGCGGAAGACCCTTGGTAAAGCTTGCTTAGACACTACCGGTCTGGTCACGGTTCTATGCGATATCGAAGCCGCCGTGAACATCAGTATGTGTTGAACGCTGCTTTTCAATGTTAAAGTAATTACTGACCAAGGATAGGCCATTCAACGACATCAAATTTCTTCAGTATTTAATGATGTACAAATAAATTTTGAATTTTTTCATTTTTTACTAATAATTTATTTTAGATTTTAGTGTATCAAAAATAAATGCAACTTTATTTTCACAAATGCAACTTTAGGGAATGATAAATGCAACTTTTCCCATTTTTACTACAACAAAAAAGTTGCCCTACTCATCATCAAAAAATTGGCAATCTTTTGATGGTCAGACATCTCGCTATTAGCAAAATTGGACAGTTCTTAATGGACGAAATAGCTCGTCAAAAGTTTTTATTTGTACTGGTTGTGAAAATTTAAAGAAAGCAGTCAAAATATCCTTACCCTGACCGCTTAAAAGAGTCATGCTTCCCAAAACTACTAATTAAATATTTTTATAATACAAAGAGTGTCGGTAAATTTGTATAGACTATTTCGTACAAGTATCTCACCATCTACAAGGCCAAATTTATCACGAAAGAAAAATTTGAGTTTTTACCATCCTGGTGATTGTTTTGGTGAGGTCATCAGTAAACCTTACCGGATTTCGTAAGAGATACCGCGTCACATTAGAAGAAAACACGAGCAATATCATTATAAATAAATTGAAAAGATTCTGATCTATTAGTGCAACTTTCTTAATGTTTAATGAATATGAAGCGTATAGTATACAACAGGGCTCGAAATACCCGGGTGCACTGTGCACATGAACATAAAATTGTGCACCTAATTTTTTACCGTTAGGTGCACAAAAACAGAGGGGAAACGAGTTTTATGTTATTTTGATGTTTCAACTAAATATTAGTATCGACTTGTTTCGCTCTGAAGGAACGTAATTAAAATTCCTAAATACACACTATGCGAAAACAGAATATCTGGGCCGCAACGGGTTTATACAGGAGGAAGGTTTACTTCTGTTACTGCCACCAGAACTTTCCGATGATCGAAACATTTTCCAGATGGCTCTGTTGAAGCGACAGCCGTGCGCCGGTGAGAAGGGAGAATTTAGGTATTTAAATATTTTTATTTACTATCTACTACTAACCTATATAAACATACCCAACTAATAAAGTAGTTTATATTACATTAATGCCCGTTGTGTTTAGATATAAGTGAAGGCACAAATATCTATAATACGTTATTTTAACAGAAAAACCGGATCGGTTTCAGTCGAGTGGTTAGCATTATCTTTCATGCTAGGTCTATACTTTTTTTTTTAAATATGCACCTAAAATATAACCTATACACCTAATTTAAAAACTTAGGTGCACAAGGTGCACCTGTATTAAAAAATCTATTTCGAGGCCTGGTATACAACCGAAAAAAAGAGACATTCTATAAAAGCAAATTATATGTTTTCCTTGGAGGTTTCTGGAAAACACACAATTCCTAATAGATCTCACAAAAGTGGGCTTTTTGTAACTATGAAGATAGACATGTTCCAATTACTAAACTATTCTTTCTTGCAGCAATCAAAAGTAATAAATCATGCTAGATTGCGAAGCAAGACAAATATGCCCTGCTAGAGCTATTGGGGGACATTGTATTATTTCAGCATAGATAATGATTGCAGAATATAGTTAGGATACTCGTTGCTTCATATATTACGGTTTCATGTTATCACAGCATTCAGAAATAACACAATGAAGAAATACAAAATTGCAACTCGCATATAATATGGCAACTGTCTATACTTCAAGGCAAAGAAGTTTTATCATATAGGATTATGATATGTGAATCCAAGAAGCATAATTTTCCTGAAAAATACACAGCACTTTAAATTAGCTATAGTGTTCCCACACAAATTGCATTTTTCTTGGAAATATTGATGGGTATTCAGATAAACCTGAATATTACTACAGACCCTATTATTAGAACTACATTAAAAATTCACTTAAATGTGTTCTTAATTATTGGACTGTTATTGTCACTAGATGCCGTTAAGGTTTGTTTACATTTTACTTAAGGCAGTTACTTAATTACAATTTTCAGTGTGAATAAAAAAATAGTGTGAACAAACAGGGTTCTTTCAGTGTGCATAAACAGGGGCTTTTACTTGCTTCACGAAAATGTTAATGCGTTCACCAATAAACTATCGTGTATCAATTAAAAAATAATTTTTTGGTATTAGCAAGCACTGAAAAAAGACAAGTAACAATCCGTAGCCTTCAAAAACTTAAAGAAAGTTTGCTCCAACATAAAAGTGCTACCGTTCCATACATTTAGTTTCACTGTTGAAGAATACCTTATTTAACGCTTCAATCGTGTTGGCAAGTTATATCTTTCAAGATACACTCTATAATAAAATAATCGATGAAACAATAAGGAGTTGTCCCATTGCAATACAAATTAGTGGATGTGAAGAACATACATTAAAAAACAAATAATCAGAATTTCAGATCAATTGGGTGATTTATTTCAGAGTTTGACCATTACAAAGGGAAGAAGTCAATAAGGCTTTGGTCCACAACTGGCCTGGATATATACACAATACAAGCTGTCACCCGATGTGGCATAGAATGAAAAAGTTCCCGGATGGTGCCCTGCCGAATTTCTTGCCAAACTGTATCCAACTGTCGGGCTAAATGGTCATTATTCCTGGATGATTGCCTTCACATAAGGTCCCAAATTAGCTATATGATAGGGAGATCAGGAGACCTAGCTGGCCAAGAAAGTGTTGGAAAGCTTGAAGACAATTCATAGCAACACGTTCGGAGAGCGGCCGGGAATTATCTTGTTGAAAAGCAAGTCCGGGGAGTCTCAAAAAGAACGGTAACAAAACCGGTCATAGAATGTCGTCTGCGTACCGCTGTGCCGGAAATGACTACCAAAGTGGTCCGGCTATCAAAGGAGTTGGCACACCAGAAAATTGCGTCCTGTTGTATGCATGTGTGGCGTACGATAATAAGGGCAGGATCCCCATGCTGCCCGGAACGTCTCCAGAATAGTCTGTGGTGGTCGTCAGGACACAATTGGAAATGGGACTCGTCACTAAAGACTTTACGACCACAGTCAGCGCCATTCCACCAAGTTGATCGAGCCCAGCACCACTGTAATACGATTTTTTTGTCATAGAATGTGTATTCAATTTTGCAAGGATGAGGTATCAAATCAAGACAAAATAGCCCCATTATCCTAAGGAATGTAGATCTAACTAGAGAAAATGGGCTATATCTTGTTTAGAACTGGTAAAACTTTGGAATATGTTTTTTTGCTCTAGGCAGTTTTCGAAGCAAAGGTTAACCACCAAGAGTTTTATATGTTATTTACACTACTTCAACTAGTGAAGATACGGAATTGACGATTTACTCGCAATAACAGACTTATCCTTTTAATTAAGTAAGTCACATTTATACTATTTTTTCAGGAAACATAAAATGTAAACAAAAATTGAAAGTACGCCTTATACTGAAAGTAGATACTATATCTAAATTTAGTATTAAGTAATTTGGTTGATTTAATGCTGACAAATGGGGTTGCAATACCTATCCCTTAAACTAACTCCCTTTAAAAGTAGTTAAGTGAACATCGCTGTATTTAAATGTACTTTAAATACTTTTAAAACTTAGAGTATATGTGTATTTAGCTGGTTCAGAAAGTAAGTACCTTTTGCGAATATCTCCCGCGCATCTGAAAGCACGAAGGTCGCGCATGCGTAGTTACATCCTTCAACTCCAGAACGAATTAGCCTAGCCATTTTGTTTGGTTACGTTAATATTTGAAGTCATTGTTTTCGGTAATCATGTTTAAAACAATCGATCGACCCGACATCTGTGAAATAAACTAACAAAATTCCTTTACAGTCCCAAAACACGGCGCACGTGATTTTTTTTAAAGAAAGAGGTGGCTTTGCCTTCTTGGGTTTCGTAACGAATTCATGTTTCATCGCCTGTGACAATCCTTTAAAAAAAAATGATTTCCTTCAGTCGCATAACGCTGCAAAAACTCCAAGGCTATTACCATGCGTTTCCGTCGACATCAAATATTAACGTAACCAAACAAAATGCCTAGGCCAATTCGTTCTGGAGTTGAAGGATATAACTACGCATGCGCGACCTTCGTTTCTGTTAGATGCGCGATAGATATGCACAAACGGTTCTTACTTTCTGGACCAGCTATATATTGCCAATTAAATTTTAAATTGTTTAAAATGTTAAATTTTATACAAAACCATAGACAGCTATAAATATAAGTATCGGCCGAAAAATATAAATGGGGCGTAAAGGCTTTACAATAAATCTAAAATACGAATATTCTCCAGAAAGACAAGTTCAAACGCAAGACGTCTATAGTCATGTAATTTCTGAATAATTGCTTTTAAAACACTCTGAATTTCCCTCAAAAACGTAGTAATGTTATTGAAAGCAGATACACGAATGCTACACACTATTCTCTTGTGCTCCATTAGTCCTAAAGTAATCTGTACTAATAGAAATACAGACAGTTAGTAGAATTGGACACCCACGTGTAACAACTTTGATCTCTAGAGATTGCTTGAATCTATTTATTTGCTCAAAGACTGATTAACTACACTTTGCTAGTTTATGTTAGCCATTTAGTAGAGGTTACTGTCTATATATATATATATATATCACGCATTGTAATCAATCTGCCACGTGTTTTTTACAACTTTAGTTTACAAAATTGTACTATTTTGTTGAAATAATGATGTTTGCACTATATTGAGAGAAAAGTGACCTGATATTACATTACTTGTTGGTACATTAGTTCAATGCATTGACACTTTTTTAAACATGAAACTTAGTAAATATGATTAATGATAAAAAGACACAGGAATAATGACTTGTGAGTGACGCAGTCCAGACACACACACACACATATATATATATATATATATATATATATATATATATATTTCCCTTAAACAGTTGTCCTTAGTACAGAAGAGATTAGGTGTCACCTCACAACTGAGCTGATTTTTGGGGACAGCTAGAGTTTACGTTTATAAAAATGGCAACGACCTTGGCGGGGTTTTTTGGCGCACTTCTAGTAACGAGAGTTAAGGCAACACATCAGTATTTAAGGGAATTGTGATTTTCATGGCAACCTCGGCAAACAGAAACTTTCAATTTACATTTTAATTAGTCTAGAAAGTTCTTTCAAAATCTGTTAAAGTAGTTTGATTTCATTGGTTCGTTTGAAATTGTTTTTGATTCCATTGGTTATTTCAATTTTAAAATATCTTTTGATTGCATTGGTCCTTTATATTTTTTTTAAATTTGATTTCATTGGTTCATTTAAGGTTTTTCTCTAGTTGTAGAATTTTATTTTATTATAATTTTTTTCACGGTAGAGTTCTGACATTTATTGTTTTTTGCCTTTAATGTAATTTTATTTTTTTAATAATTTTTTCCCAGAACAGTTCTGAAATATCAGATAGTATTATTTCATGCTCTTCTTCTTTAAAACAATTTTTTTTATTTTTCAACTAAATTTAGTGTAATTGATAAGTTTCAGAGTATTCTTGCCCAACATTCGCATCTTAGTTTTTCTGCTGGTTCACAAATGTGTTTTGAAAGGTGCTTAAGCTTATTACGTTTTGGGAAAGTGTTTAAAATATATACTTTTCAAAACTTTCTCAAAAGTGTTTTCAAGCTTTCATTTGCCGTTGTAAAAATAAAAATATTTTTGAAATAATTTTTTCCTTGGCGACTTTAAAAGTGCGCCAAAAAAAATCTTCAAGTCCGTTGCCACCGCTATATACGGTGACTGTAGCTATACCTTTTCTTGTCCCTTGGTTCAAAATTTTGTGGTGTTGTTCTCGGTTCTTTCCCTTGGATGATTATTCCACGACCGTCGCCCATACTCCGTTATGTTCTTCCAATACGAAGTTAAATTAAATTATTTCCTAACAATGACGAAGAGCAAGGTATGCTTCAAGCCAAATAGGAGAAGGTGGAATCTGCAAGTAGGTCTGAATGCCAATATGGCATTACCAACAATAAGGGCATCCTTTTTTGACTAGAATTCCTTCCCACAGAGCAAAATGTTTTTCTCATTTAGGCACAAGAAATCGCACGAGGTCGGTCTGGGGAATAGGGTTGATGAGGACAAAAACTCGAAGCCTAATTCATGCATTTTTAACATTGCAACAGCCGATCTGTGGGGCAGTACATTGTCTTGGGAAAAGAACACTTTTTGAGCCTATCTTGGTGGGTTTTGCTTCAGTTCTTCTCTCAGAGGTTACCATTGCATAATGGGCACTTGTTATCGGTTTTCCCTTCTCCAAGTAGTCGATTAGGATTTTTTCATGAGTATCCCCAAAACAATGGCCATCACCTTCCCAGACGACGAAAAAGGTCTTCGCCTTTTTCGGCGCATATTCACCACTCGCTGTACACCACTGCTTTGATTCCCATTAAAAACGTAAAAGGTGTCGATTTACACCTGTGTAACTCCAGAATTCGCACCTTTTGGTCTGACCTTCTCTTTTGATCATACTTAAAAATTTTGCGAGAGTGATCCTTGGTAAATAAACATGTCTATATTTTTTTACGTTAATGACACTGAAGTTTCTGTACTATCTGCCAGTTCATTACCATTAACATCACAATGAGCAGGCACCCTTTATAAAGTGACCTATTTATCTTTCAATTTAAGAATATCCTTAATTTCTTTAGTGACATTAAAATAGTCACTTGTGTGTGTGGCTTGCGTTGACGAAGACAGCGAAAATCAGCATGAAATCAGTGAGTGGTTAAAATAATTATTCGCTAGCTTTAAAAAGTGAGGTAACGCACCAAAGCAGCAGTGTTAGAGCCTCTAGACTTGATTGGGAAAAAGGAACACTCAATATCCGGATACTGAATTGGTACTAGCTGGGTATACAACGAGCATAGACTAAGACCATGCTTCAGAGAAGGTGTTGTTATTATAACGAATCAGTGAACCTGCCAAGTTAAGAAACTGCTAGAGATAAGTTCTCATAGTGAATGTTTTTGAGTAACAGAATCAGTCAATGTAGCAAGTCAGGGTAGTATTAATTGAAAGCCTGTAAGTATCCACATTAGTCAAAAAACGGCATAGAAGACATCATAAAATAACAGAAAGGGATAGAAGAGCTTTCATACGTAGGGTACGTTTTTGTAGTTATTCACAGTGCTATACACTCAAACCAGTTTTTGAGGAACCGCATAAAAGAAAACGCATAAAAAAAATCTTCCAAAACTTCACGAGTAGCTATGAAAAATATTTTTAGCAACACATTTAAAAAGTATTTTTTTTGATGCGGTGAACATGGACCCCATAAAAAAAGTCTCAAGTAGAAATTAAATCAAAACCTTACGAAATAACTAAAAATTGTTTTCACGAATTAAAAATTGTTTAAACGAAATCAAGACACAAGGCTTGTAAACTACTTGGAATCTCGTCAAACCTTTCAGAATCTCATTTAGAAATCTCGTTTAGAAAATGCACATGCGAACATTTTTAAATATTTTATTTACATGTATGTATTTTACACATACAAAACTTTTCAAAATATATAACCATTGTCCTTCGTGGTCTGACAATACGCGGATATTCTTGTGGTGAACTGGTTCAAAATAATTTTCGTCTGTTAATTTGCAATTGCTTTTTATCTCTTGATCTCGCAGTTGCACAACTTACAACTAAAATGTGTGCACAATTTAGAAATGCGAAATTAATTCAGAGCGAAAGAAACACGAGTTTTGGTTTTATTCCCGTTCCTTGAAAAATATCGTCTGTCCCAAATATTCGGAAATCGTTTACATTGCGCAAAGAACGAAAATAAGACTCGGAATAAATGAAGTATCAGCTGAAATTCCATTAAAAAACAAATAATTTTTAAAAAAATATTGCCTTTTCAGCAGTACTGGTAAAGCAATCTAAGTACGTATTAAATTTTTGTTATTTAAGTACATTTTATTTATAAGTTCGTCAATTATGTTCTAATTTGATTGAAATTTTAAAAGGACTGTAAATAGATTGTACCTAATAAATTTTTTTCATGTACTGCACAAAAAAAAGATCGCACAAAAAAGATAGCACAAAAAAAGATCGCACAAAAAAAGATCGCACAAAACAGGTTTGAGTGTAGTAGTAAAAGAACAGAGAGTATACCATGGGCATCCGCAGAATTTTGTCCATGGGGAAGCGAAACATGTACTTACTATTTACACTTTTCACGGTGACAAAATAATATGCACACACCGATAGGGGTATTTATGGCGCTGTACAAACCAATGTTCTAAACTCACGAAGAGCTGTGGATGCATTGCACTGGTTAAGACAATACAGCTTCACCAGTAATGCTCGTTCTGGTAATGTGAGTCGCATATTCACTTGAGTTGGCTCACTTCAGCTGAGAATATTTTTCGGAGCTGTCTACATGTTTTTATAGCTCAAATTACTGGTGCTGCTGTCGCATACGAAAATATAAATTTGAATTTTGTGTGTTTACCCGTGTTTAATGCTAATTATCGATTTAGTAAGCTACAACCGCCCCATAAATACCACTATCGGCGATTTTTGGAACTAATTTTTTTTTACACGGAATCGTACTTCCCATGCCATCAGTCTCCGTACCGAGTTTGGTGCCATTTCTTTTGTTAGATCGAGCTACAGGTGGCTCTGAATAGTGTCAGTTTAAAAAAAAAATCACCTTGTATATATTTAGGAAGGGGGTTTACCTCACCCCTTCCTCCGGGCGCCTTGGGATATACTGAAAGGACCGGAGAACATGTTCGAATTAATCGAAGTATGAATTATCGAGATAAAATAAGCATACATTAATTTTATATTGCAGGAAGAGAATTATGGAACTTTGAAGAAATTTTGACTTAAGCAGATATTCGTGTTCACAAGATTCGAGTTATTGGGAGTTTACTCTGTTTATGCAAAGCAAAATATGCAAAACTAGCATCGAGTGATATTCAAATTTGAAAATATTAATATACTGATATTTATGTATGGTACATAATAATTACAGGAAATATGAAGATAAAAATACTTTAACACATATAATGTAAGATGTAATTTTTTAAAATACTTTAAATACTGTATTACTATAATACTTGATTACCTCTATCATTTTTATTGAAATATTTTCCACACTGCTTGACGAGAGAAATCCGTCTCTGTGTATTTTTGTAGTGCATACTCTTGATCTATTATTTACTGACTAGCAATGGTTGGAATGACCAAGAATTTGCAAATTTTTTCCGGTTGAAAGTGGAGTTTATTTGCATTATTGTTGTCCTGTAATTATTGTTTTTCATAGATAAATATCAATATAGTGACATTTTCAAATTTGAATATCACTTTATGCTAGTATAGGTGGTCCATTTGCATTAATAAACATTAGATTGGAGACGTTAGAAATCAAGAAATATGATCTCAAATCTGTTACACTATGTTATTCATTAAACTAATCCCACGCTCTCACTCGGCCGTGTAACATGATAATATTTCTATTGTTCTTAAAAGAGGATTCAATTTTATGGGTAGAACTTGGTCCATTGATCCCACAAACCCTGACTATTGCACATTTCATCTATACCGAAACGTCGACATATACTTTTTACATCCTTTTCTCAATGGCGAATATTCCCTTTATTTATATTTAAAGATCAAGCATGGGTATATCCTTCAAAAGTTGACAATTTTATTCATTAAAATCAGAACAAAGTCGGGATTTTATTTTATCGACAATACTTTGAATAAATTGATTTTGTTTAATAGGTACAATTTTGGAATTATGTACGAAGGTAGTATCTTCAAATCGAAATTTTTCTTTTGATTCTACAGCCATCTACGTTTCACTATCTGTGTTTCGCGCGAAGTTTTCTAGGAAAAGCAAAGCGGTGTACGTAGTTTTTTTTAGAAAAAGCAGAGTGTATACGGATTTGCTGGAAAAACCAGTGGGAAAACCAGAACATCAGAAAATCAGAACTGCATATACCTCCGTATACCCTCCACTATAGTCCTAGTTATTCATTTCACAACGTAAAATAATGAAAATGATAAAATAGCTTAGAAATTTACGGAATGATCTCCCTATTACACAAACCTTTGAAGAGTTAGTTTACATAGGACGGTTCCCACGCAGTTGTACCTACTGAATCTCCACTGTAGAACAGCTGCAAGCAAAATACTGATAACTCATACAGTGTACAATAAGGTCTAGCTGATATAACGCTCATTGTAAATGGTCGCTGGAACATTGAAACATATTTTATGGAATGAGGAATGAAGTTTCACAGTTCTTCAATTCCATGGTTGTCGCTGGTGTTGCATGATGAATGCCCAGTAGTGAACTATTACTGCTAATTCGGAGCTGTATATCAGTCCTGCACATGTACCTTGGTTCCTTTTTAACTAGTGCCATGAATATCATGTAAAACGTAGCCTTTCTAGACGATTCTGCTCCCTAATGCTGATCTCGAACAAAGGAGGGGACCATGCATCTATCTGCATTACAATGCAGCTTACTGAAAGTCCTTTCAATAAGGATTTCACGACTCATGTGTTGCCATTATGCCCTGGACTTCTCATAACACAAGCCTGAATGTAATATAGTCTCTTTGCGGTGATAATGGTAGTCGGTTCTGTCTTAATACCAAATCCTATCTCCCATTCAGTACTACCATGTTAAGGAACGTACGGTACAAAATTACAGCCACACGCACCCCCCTATCAAAAACGTACCTAACAGAGAGTCCAAACGAATGTGGTATACCTTTGACCAAAGGCATAGACCAAATCAATTTTAATAAATGTGATATTGTATGAAACTGCTGGTTTCCCGTTACGTTTTCAACAAATTTTACTGGGGGAGATAGAAAGTATGCGCAATGTTATTAAATTATTTAAATGAAAATAGACAATACATATCCCCATAATTTTCAGTAGAAAATCCTTGATGTTACAAAAATTCGCAAACCAAAATATTTAATAGTTGTTCTCAATGATTTCAGAATGCATTTTCTTTATTCTTAAAATTTTTGATGTATCGCTTGGATGTTTCTTTGATATATTGCTTACAGTAAAATTATTTCATGCGTTTAATTTATATAAATAGATGATATATGTGTGTGAATTACTATAGCCAAAGATATTTATGCTCTAGATAAAACTTCTGAAGATTTAAAAATTATAAATATTTTCATCGGACATTGCAAATAATATTATTCACTGAAATAAACATTATTTATTACATAAATCATTCGCATTTCGTTCAGAAGCATTAAACTCAATCATTATCCTATGGCATCAGAAATTTGGAAAATACTCTAGGCTATATGGTTCTTGGTGATCTTATGCTTATTATCTTTATAGCTTAATATTTCTATTTTATGACACAAGTAAACACGCTTTGACTCAAGTCACATTTTTGTATATCCTGATGTAAATTTATTCTATCGAGTCATTTAAGTAGCTCTTCATGTACTTTATATCGTATCATATATATTCCTTCATATCGTGACATATATATTCCTTCATATATTAAGTGAACTGGCACGTTATACCAGTGAGAAATGCTGGAATCTATTTATAAACTATACACATGTTCTATATTTTATGACAAGCATAAGTGTTATTTATTATAATAAGTGTAATTTATTTTAAAACCGTTGAATGATTCCGAAACAGTTATTTTTCACAAATATTGAAAAACATATCCCTCCTATTTTTGGAACTAATATTTATCTAGTAGAGTTTTCGATAGAATTATACATACATATGCTGGACCTCCATATATTATCTCTTAGATTTATGTGTGTGAATGGGATTTTATACAGATTATGAATACATATAACCATTCGGTATTTGATTCAAGGGATGGCCAAAACCTAAGCTTACCTTGCTGCATGGAATTTTATTAATATGAACTTTCTTATTTAATAAGATTAATTTGATTTAAATAGAGGATTGAATATTTTCTGTCAGTAGTATGTAAACAGTAAATTGTTAATTGTATTGATTATATGAATTACACACACACACACACTCACACACACACACACACACATATATATATATATATATATATATATATATATATATATATATAGAACGGCGCTGACTGGGGACGAACAGTCTTTAGTGACGGGTCCTGCTTCCAACTGTGTCCTGACGAAATCCGTAGACGTTTCTGGAAATTTTCAGGGCAACGTGAGGGTCCTGCCCTTACTATCTATCGCACGCCACACATGCCCACAGCAGGGCGTTATGGTTTGGGGTGCCATCTCCTTTGATAGTTTTACCCTTTAGGTGGTCATTTCTGGCACACTTACAGCACAGCGGCACGTAGACGACATTCTACGACCGATTGTGTTACCGTTCTAACTCCGTTTAACTCTTTGCGGCACCCCGGACATACTTTTCAACACGATAATGCCCGTCCGCATATGGCACATATTGCTATAAATTGTTTTCAAGCTTTCCCACCACTTCCTTCGCCAGCTAGGTCACCTGATCTCTCTGCCATAGAGCACTTTTGTGACGTTATGGGAAGGCGATTGCAACCATCCCGGTATATTGACTATTTAGCCCGACTGTTGGAGACGATTTCGCAAGAAATTCCGCAGAACACTCTCCGGGAACTTTTTAAGTCTATGCCACGCCATGTGACTTGCATCCAGGCCAGAGGTGGACAACGCCTTTTGACTTCCTCCCTTTGGATCTGTCAAATTCTGAAATAAATCATTCTTTTGTTCTGAAATTTTAATCGTTTCATTTTCTATGAATATTATTCAAATCCACCAATTCTTATCGCCATAAGACAACTCTTTCTTGGTGAGTCGATTTTTTTTGTTATAGAGTATATTCGCACACATTTCTAATATCCATATCTTCGCTACTTAGTTTTAAATGTTTATGAATTTCTTCAAATTGAATGCAAATTTCACGTGTCTCTGAATTATACGATTCAACTGATTACAATTTCGTTTTTGAAGATAGAAATCATTCCTATGCTCTCTTTAGGCATCCTAAACCACTTTGACATATGCGCAAATGGCGAACTTACTTTCTCTGTCTTTGAATACTCTATTATGGTTAGAAAATGGCACTATGTCATTACCTTTCAGTGTTGTTATCCTTAGCTTAAAAAATGGAACTGTGGTGATTGCAAAACGATAGATAGCGTTTGCCAAAATATACTTAAATCTAGCCCGCTCTTTAAACTGTTAAAAAGTTCCAGAGCAATAACAAAGTACGAAACTTTAATTAACTTTAAGGATTCAATTCATTTTTAATTTTTATTCCAATTACGTCTCTACTGCTAAAATATGTGTAATTAACCATTTTCTTATTAACCCTTCTTTGCATAATGGTGGAAATTTCCATCATAACATTGAATGCCCAAAAATTATATAAAAGAACAAGTTCACTTTAAGTTGATCGTGTCTGGATACCTTTTTAATGTCCATTGCATAAAAAAAGAAACGTAGCTGTCAAAAACAAGAAAGTGTCACTATCAGTAAAACGAGCTTGAAGTTGTCATTCCGCTGTTTGTTGTAGTTGCAATAAACGTATGATTTCGTTTTTAATTTTGTTTTATTAAATTTGAGTTTCTATTGCTAAAAAAGTGAAAATGAGTGGAAGAAAGGTTTGTAACATGTGTTTCTGTTATTTTTAGAGCCATTTCTGAAAACGTTTGTGTTTAATTTTAAAAAATACCACATGATACCATCATATTGTTTTTTGCTAAATTTATACTATAAATATATACTAAGATTTTTTTAACCATTTTCCCTTTAATTTTGAACATGAATTATATCACATTGATTTATTTCACCAATAAAGAAAAAATCATGCAAAGAAGGGTTAACAGTTAAATTAACATGGTAATAAATATATATTGGAATTCACTTTGAAACTATAATGCACACAGTTTATTTTTTTCCTATGAGTTAAATATATATTGGCATGAATCGTTTATTTAACTATTAAATAAATAAGAGTAACATAAAATTGTATCACTACTCATCACACTAAATGAAGGCACTACTCAATTCTTATTTACAACAAAGTGAATGGCAAAAAATGTATACATCCATTATGCTCCTACAACTCCTGAAAGCATGCTTCGGTTCCCTTGTTCATAGGTGATACCGTATTTTTTAATATTTAAATATACTTTCGCGGAGGCTTACATTTTCATTTTTGCGCTTATTGCTACCGTCCAGATATCTCATTGCATTCGGAAGTCAGACAGATGAATGATTTTGGATTACAGATTCGTTATTCGACGATGGCGAGGTAAAGACCGTATGAGCTTTCTTTCCATGATCATGATCACGTTTTCTTCTAATGAGGAGATATATCGTACAACAATATCTGACTAGTTTTTATAATTACCAGTAATCTCTACGAGAACCACCAGGAGGTTTAAGTACTAAAATTGGGTCTTAAATCCCGTAGCGGATGAAATTATCAATAGCGATTATCAATTTGTCGCCTTATACTTTAGGAATTATACCCTTTTATGGTTGGAGTATTAAGCAGAAGTTTTGTAACTTTTCCAGCATGATGCACAACGTAACTAACATTACTTTAAGGGAGTTTGCAGTTAAAAATATCAAAATAATTATGAGGGCCACGATGCACGAAAATCCGATTTACAAATCAAATAAAAAATTAAATATTCTGCACTTCCACAGATTTTGTTATCATGTGTATTCTTTGGAAGCATACTTGTCTTTGTAAGGACGATAGACTTTCAAAATCACCAAATTAGAACACCAAATAAATTTTAAATTTAAGCGCTGAAAATTAATTTTTTTTTTACTCTGTCAATAGCAAAAATAGTTCTTCAATTACGATAATTTTTGTCCGAGTTAATTTAACAGCATAAATAATATAGTGATGCGTCGTCTCCCAAAATAGCACGAATTGTACACCAGAAGACAAGGGACATTCAAGATATTTAAAATCTTTATGTAAGAAACGATACTAAAATTAACCCCTAAAACAAAATTTTAACCGCAGATATGTCGATTAATAGTCCAGAATAATTCCACAATTATCTACTCTTTTCACTCACTAACCCATTTCTTTGTTACAGCCATGCAGCCAACTGGATCCTCATGGCCTCAAAATATCTTGCCAACATTTTTAGCTATGGAATTTTCTCACCTCTCTAACAATGGCTCATTTAATCCCAACATGGTCATTGAGTCACAACACCACGATGAAATCAACCCTAATCAAGGTTTAAAGCTGTCCACTCACTCGAAATGTTTAATTCTTCTACCAATACTAATCACCGATGGTTACGTCCTGGGACCTTTGCATGTTGTTCCTGGTCAATTGAACGCCGACGCCTACGTGAACATTTTGGACAGTCAGTCTCTTCTTACGCTTTGAAAATTTTATGGAATGGACGATAGCGGTCCTCGTCATGTTGCAGCCTCTTTCAAGCAGTGGTATCAAAATATGGATGTAAAACGTCTTCTCAGGCTTGCCAAGAGTACCGACCAAAACCCCATAGAATATTTGTAATTCGAGTTAGAGCGGCCTTTACGGAACAGGGAACAACGTCCGAAATCTACAGCTGAGCTGGCGACTTTCTTTCAGCAAGAATGGACTCAAATATCCATATCTGTTTATCAAAACCTTCTTGAAAGTATGCCCAGAAGGGTTGGTAGAGCAATTGTAGAACGAGGGGGACCATTCCCTATTAAAGCATGTACTATTTCCCTTCTACCTTCACATCTTCCTGTCCGGTCGATTATTGTAGAATGATGTACATTTAACTGACCAGATCCTGATATCTTCACAATATAAGAAATATAGAATATCTTGATAGACTAGATATATCGCTATTATCAAAATTGGTCAAATTGAGATGAGTGAAATAGTTTGCTGAAACCACTTGGAGGGTTATAGGTTTTCATTAGCCTCTTATTTTAACCATCCCTTTTGTATTCAGAGTTCAGAACTACTTCCAAACACCCTACATACAATACAAAATTTTCAGATCTCTGATGCATCCCTTTATAATCATCCTAGGGGTTTAATAACCTTCAATTCAGTGCACCTTCGCTTGAAAATTCTCAACCGTGCACACACTCCAATGGAACTACTATACCAACTGTGCACCATTTCAACTACGACTGTGAATTTGTTACGAAAGTGTGATTTCTGCTACTAGACATGCATACGTTACGATAACGGTGTGTGTTTAATACAAAGGCGGTATGGAGGAAAAGTTTTTGTTTTGCTAAAGCATGTTTAAAACAAATAGCTCTAGATTTCACTATTAAAACAATATTATTAAATTTTGGACTTATTATTTCTAAATCAGGAAGTCTGAATTAAAATAATTTGTTTGAAACCGAAAAGCGCCGACAAAATTCTTACACTATACCTTTATACACCTTTGCTCAACTGCTGAATTTTAAAAGTAATCTCTGAAATAAATATTCGTCAACTATGAGAAGATATATACATAAACCTATTCAAACGTTGAATTTATTGCAACTTTTGTGAGTACAAAAATATCGCAAGCTTAATTCTTTTCAGTTCAGATAGCTGTCGACTTAAAGATGACAGTTTTTGAGAAAACGATAGAAATAATAAAAAAGTGTCAAATCTGAATTGTTGTTCACATTTCACTTTTTACTCTTTTTTTGTACCAACTAGTCATTATTTCAAACAAAAACATTATTTAGTTCGTAACAAATGCTTTAGTTATCTTGGAATGTATCTGAAGCTCTGTTTTAAAGAATCGAGAAAGATTTCTAGTGTCTTTTAAGTAACTGCTATTATTTTGTTTTCAAATATGTGTTTCAAGTCCTACTGGGATATCCTTTTTGTTTTCATTTAAAGATCTTCGTTTTGTAAGAAATTTTATTTATCAGAATATTTTTATTTCAATGTATTTTTTGTTATTTACAAGATGTGATAGTTCTAAATACTTATGAATTAATATGCATAGAAAAATAAAAACTAATTAAAAATTAAACCAAATTATAGTTATGAAGGCGATTGTTCAAGCTATTAAAGCCCATGTCTTTCTAAAAAGCATGTGATTTTTAAATACAACTGCTGAGATTTGTAAAATAACATCCATAAGGAAAAATACATATTATTACAATATGTTTTTTCACTTTACATATCAGAGGCATTTTCTCTCAAGCTAAATGAAGGTGGCAGTAGCGTTTCTGCGGCCGTCCGATTTTTATGTATGCCAACATGATTTCTGCACTTCACTGATAAAAATTCCACATAATGAATTCTGATTTATAGATGATAGTTGATTTGTAACGGCAAATAGATTTGATACCGAACGCTACCAAACATAGATAAACTACATTTTAAGGCAACCGTGATAGGTTTTGTGTGAAGAAATTTGGGATACAAGAAGTAAAATCTTCTCTTATCTAATTCGTTTATTTAAACTGAAACCTCCTCTCATACAATAAGCTTCCTTAAAACGAAAATCTCTTCATTAATTTTTGTATTTCCAAAAAAGTGTCCTCTTTGATAGTATTCAAATTTATTACGTTCATTCAAAATTATTCCAACACTTCGCTAATAAAAATTACTGATAATGAATTTCGAATTGATATAAGATAGTTTATTGGTCATCCTAATTTAGGTTAAACGTCAAAAACCACCAAGAACTGGCTATAAACTACTTTTTGAAGTAATCCTGATATGTCCTATGCAAAAGCATTTGTGTAACTGTAGTAAAAGCTCCTCTCATACAATAAGCTTCCTTAAAACGAAAATCTCTTCATTACTTTTTGTATTTCCAAAAAAGTGTCCTCTTTGATACTATTCTAATTTATTACGTTCATTCAAAATTATTCCAACACTTCGCTAATAAAAATTACTGATAAGGAATTTCGAATTGATATAAGATAGTTTATTGGTCATCCTAATTTAGGTTAAACGTCAAAAGCCACCAAGAATTGGCTATAAACTACTTGTTAAAGTAATCCTGATATGTCCTATACAAAAGCATTTGTGCAACGGTAGTAAAAGCTCCTTTTTCTATCTGGTTTGTTCATTTAACTTTCCAGCGGTAGCCGTATGTGGGAGATACACAAGAATTGATTTTAGTTACATATTTTTAGACCAAATGACTCTACGAATACTCGCTCCTTTGGCTATTCTTCACGCTCAATTAGAGTTACTTTCAGTCATAATTTGAAGTTTCAGGTGTTACTAGGTCTCCTACAGATCCGTCATTTATACGTCAGATACGCGACATATTAACCCTTAACTTCTGGGTCACAAACCGTCTCGTAACTAGTGTGGAGGGGTCTCTCAGACCTCGCTCATTAAAGTGTGTATAAAGTTGATTAATATAATATATTAAAAAATGATTCTT
The DNA here is from genome assembly GCA_947359465.1 of Metellina segmentata. Taxonomy (NCBI): domain Eukaryota; kingdom Metazoa; phylum Arthropoda; class Arachnida; order Araneae; family Tetragnathidae; genus Metellina; species Metellina segmentata. The sequence goes on along the minus strand of OX375880.1, from coordinate 60,361,385 downwards.
TAGATAATTATTATTCGTACATTTTAAATTTAGATAAATTCAATTCTTAACACTAAATACATTTTCTATTTCTATATAAGTTAAGTAGATTCCATGTCTCTTCAGGCTCAGCTTTCGGACCTAATTTTGGTGTACGTTTCTACCCTGTAAACTGTAAAACTATGTTGTGGTTTGGTATTCTAATGGCGCGATTATATTCCCCCCTGGCATCCCATTTGAAATTATTTTTTCCTTAGAAATATTCTTGTGAAGACGCACTTGAAATGTCTTCATCTTCATCTGCATAAATTTCCGAATCCGTTTCGTGTTCGCTTTCACAAATATTATCCGAAATTTCACTGTCCCAGTACTCTATTTCCGACCAATTATCAACAATATCCTGAATTTCTTTTTGTGTAAGATACACAGGTAGTTTATTGGTAACGTTTGTTGCCATTTTACGCTCTCTGCCGAAATTCCCTACTCAAACTTAGACGATTTCATTCAACAAGAACGGTAACGCAAATGCCGTGAAGGGGGTCTAAGAGACCACGCGGGAAATGCAAATAGTTCAAGTACGAAATAGTTGTGGCAGCCAAACCAGTCTTGGAATGTGGCTTCTGTTGGACGTAGTAGGAAGGTACTGATTATGACAGGGACATATATTCACTTTAAGAAGTGGAAAAAACCTGTCAAAAATGACTCGGTGTCTGTGAGATCCATGATAGCAGTCGAAGGTTAAGATAAGTTTTTATTATATGTTTATTTTTAATTACAAGAAATCTTTATTATGTTATTTATTACTTTTTTATGTTCCTTAAGTAAATAATTCATTAACTATATCGACAGTTTCATTCCTTTAATTTTCACCTCATTTATACAGTTCGTTGGGCATTTTAAATTGTTTATTACTTTATATTTACATTATTTATATAATATATTAAATTAAGAAATAATATAGAAATTTGAATAGCATTTCTTTAAACATATTGTATTGATATTATTTAAAGCATAATTTTAATAAATACACCCTTTAAATTTTAACGCAATGTACCCTTAATTTTACATTTTAAAACAGTGTTTCTAAGAAATACCGTGACCTTTCACGTTGGTGTGGAGGGCGGGACCAATGTAAGGTTAAACTAAAAATATCTCTCGTATAATAAATTTCATTCAAACAAAAATTGATTGCGTTTATGCTGTAAAAATTGTCCTCTTTTTAACATTTATAATATTTCAACACAAGAAATATTTTAATTCTATCAGTTCTTTTAAAATTCAATGGCATAATCGATTTTATTCCAGACACTTGCTTAATAAACATATCTAATGTATATATTTACTATCGCTACCTATAACCCCAAGTCATACATACTGCGTACAGAGACAGTTATGATTAACAAAGTGATATATCCACAACCATATCAAGTTCCTTAAACTTCCAAAATGATCAGGGGATATATTTTAATAGCTTAGCGAAGAAGAGGTTCCACAGCTGTTAGAGGTGAGAGTTAAATATCTGAGTTATAATGACTCAGTTTATTTTGGAATAGAACAATTTGGGTTGTATTTGACTTTTTATACGTGAGATGAAACGTTTCGAATTTTTCGTCTGTCTTTTGGACTTAAAAAACTCTCTTACATTAGATTTTTGTTGATGCTCAATAAATAGATCTTCAAAAAAAATTAAATATTTGGTGAATAACTATTTGAGTTTTAAGCTATTCGAAGTTTATAAAATAAAATTTAGGCTAAAAGACGAATCATAAATACACATATTTAATTTCATATATAATTCTAAAAATTAAATATTGAATATTATTGTTGATGATTGGTACAGGAGTTCTAAGATTAGAACTAATAAATTATTTCACAACCTTTTGATGGTAGAATATTATTTATAAATTATTCATGTATAATACAATGGCTGATTGTAATTTTCATTTTTCATGTATATGTGTCTATTTAACTATATTTAGCATTATTAAAGTACCTGTGCAGTACTTATAGTTAGACACAGATTATAGCTTATAAAAGTTCCAATATATTTTTATTTCTCCAATTCATAACATGAGGGCAATTAAATATTTCTATACTATTTAAATAAAAAAAAAGTAGATCGTTTGAACAATGTATGAATTTGAAGTCTCTACGTGAGAAAGGATACATATGTTTTTCAGTTCTCCTTCCTTTTAAAACGTTGCATTTTCATTGCTCTATACTGGTTAAAAAATATAATCTTTTAGCACGGATGGAAACAGGATTTTCCATGTTTTTTTTCCAATTCAATTTCTGTTATGAATGCATTCGTACTTCTATAATAAACCCTCTTGACTAACTCAATTATGCCTCTAATTCTATCATTTTTCCCTCAGTAATTAGAATGTTTCTCTGGACCTAACGGAATGTAGAATTTTCATTACATTTGCTCTTCTGTCTTTACTTTAGATGTGTGTGTTTCCATTATCCTGCATTACTTTTATTGGACTAAGCATATTTTTTGAACATCGTTTCTATCCTTTTAATTAATTCAATAGGATTGTGCAACGCAAAGGATGGTCAAATAAATTTAATTAGTTTTTAGGTTTTTCTTTTGACTTATTAGATTTCTCTTTTTCGGCTTCATATTAAATCTGAAAGCTATTATAAATGTCATTGAGTTACTTCTAGGTGCGTGTAAAATTAATATATTCTTTCAAAAATAAAATTCAGTTTTCGAAAATGTATTCTAGACGTTGTTCTATTTTTAAACAGATACTCCAACTCCTACATAAAAACCATAATAGAATATTTTAAAATTCAGTTCATTATCCTGTTCAATTTGTTTGTTCAGCCGATAGTAATTGTAAATAAGTAGTTTGTAAAAAAATATAAATTTTTCGAAAATCTCAAATGTGGAATACATTTTTAAATTGAAGAAGAAAAAAGCAAATAACACTGTATAATAGCTTTGAAAATATACATTTACTTTCATACTGTACAGTAAGGTATATACAAGTATCTAATTTTTGTTTACATTTATATTTTTTAGTGAAATAAATAGGCATATTTTGTATACATGAAGCTACTTTGGGAATCGGTAGCAATCACCGGTGGCTATTGAGCAGTGGTCACACCTGACCTGTCATGGGCAATGCCGCGCTGGTCACGCAGTGACTAGTTTAAATTAAAAGTAAACTCACAATTATCCGCTGGCTGATTGTCCACTTTTCGGCTTATCTGCGGTCACTTAGTGAAAAAAAGCTTGTTAAAAACACTTCAATCTAAAATTAAAAAAAAAAGGTGCTTTAATACAAAAAACAAAATCAATTAAATGAATTTTTTTGTGAATAAGTAAAGAAACTTTTAAATCCAGAAATCTACTGTTTATGAATTCATATTTGTAAGTCTATTCACACCTACACACACTCTCTGTAAATAAAAATTGTTCAATTTTTCAACAACATTTTTTCGTTTTTTGTGCTTTTTAAAGCCATTTTGCGGATTATGCAACGCCACTGAATTCTATGGATAATTATGAGATTACTGTATTGTATTAGTTTGTGTTGAACTTTTTAGAACAACAACTTGTCATGTGGGGTTTCATGATGTTTCACGATGTGTATAAACTATATTATAAATATAGTTCATACACGTTGCTATTTCTTGTATGCAAGCAATTTTCTCTCAAGCAAAATATATTTGGTCACAGTGTTACTGCGGTGATACGTATTTCTTGTATAATCACTCTCATGAAATCATTTTATAACACAGGTATTTTCATTTTAAGTTTTTTTTTTTTTTTTAAGTTGCCATTTGGTCAAAAAAGTAAAATCTGATATCGTTTTTTTTTTTTTTTAAGATTTCATTTGGAGATAAAAAGTAAAATCCTAAATCTTCTGGTCTGTTTGTTTACACTGGAAATCTCTCTCATAAAGTTATATTTTTACACAGCTAATTTTATTTTAAGGTTTTTTTTTTAAAGTAGCCATTTGGACAAAAAAGGAAAATCTTAGATGGTCTGGTCTGTTTCTTTACACTGGAAATCCGTCTCATAAAGTCATTTTTAAAACACAGCTATTTTCATTTTTTAATGTTTTTTTAAGTAAAGTAAATGATTAGTATATTATTTATATAAATCTAAATGTTGTTCTGTAAAACTCATTAAAATTGATAGAAGCTATAGTGGTTCACTTTTTCCAAAGTTACGTACCAGGAGATCATGCAGTGGCAAAACCAACCTTTCTCAAAAGAAAAGCAATTGTATCAAAGTTACTAGAAATGTATAATTCAATTTTTATACAATATTCAGAAGCAAGGCTTACGCCATTTAATAGTGACAAACTTTATTAAATCATCCAAGTGCTTTCGAAGAGATATCCCTCAAGATCTGACCAATTTAGCTAATGACGAGATACCTCGCTATCAGAATATTGTCAATTTTTGATCATGGCGTGGTTGGACTTCTTCTAATTACGAGATACCTCCTTCAGACAACCACCTATAAAGTTTATTTTTGGGAAGTTCTCTTATTACTTTTTCTTTGGAGAAGTTTTCACTGATTATACATTGGGCTTTGAACTTACGATAGTACGTATTAGGCTCTGAACACTCATCGCAACTTAAGAGGAAACTTTATGAAGTATTTAACCCTCTGAACGGTTCGCAACGAAATTCCGTCTCACTTTTCAAGCTGCGGACTTCCATACATAGCACCTGACCAATTTTGTCCTTGATGCAACATAAACTTTTCATGTGTTTGTGAGTGTCAAGCTTTTCAATTGTTCTATTCTACAGATTGGGCCAGCAGAATTGGTTTAAAGAGTTCTTTTCCAGTAAAAGGACAAAAAGAACCTGCAAAAGATTCCATTCCAAAGAAAGGAGCAAAATAATATTTCAAAAATAATAATAATAATAATAATAATAATATATATATATATATATATAAAGTCTGAACAGGAATAGCTTACTCTGCCTGTTACAAGGCTGTGAGAAGACAATGTCGTGAAGATGGACGTGCTTGGCGGTGTCGTGCTTGTCACTCCAGTTGGTTCCACATTTATTTAATTATTTATTTCCTAATGTAACGCTTACTCAAAAAATGTATCATATATCCTGCAATTGAGTTCCTCCAGTGGGATCTGGTAAGACATGGATGTTGAAATTTTATGACGTGAATTTCAGAGAAATAAAATATAGATTGCTTTTCCTATCTCAAGAAATGGCATTGATTTGTTAATTATTATAATGATGGTGTTCTGCATTTCTTTTGAATGATGAAATCGTAAGCTTTTCAATTTTACTCTCTCGAAATGCTGACGAGTTAGGAAAGATAATAAAGTAAAGAAAAATAGAATGAAGTATGAATGCGAGGAATTTTAATGAGGTGAAAAAGCGTATTCGCATATGAGGATAAGTGCTGATAGGAATTTAACATTGCTCCTGAATATTTCTTTTCATACGAATGGAATCCGGCATATTAAATGCTGTTATTTGTATATTATAAATATCTGAAACTCTTGTAAATATTAGCCCATTGTAATTTTTACTTCTATAAACAATAATTTGTCAAACCTTTTACATTTCAATGACGTTTTAAGTGATCAATTACTGAAAATGTACACCGAGAGTAAAAATATTTATATTTAACAGGCATATCCTAAAAATGTTCAAATTATAATTTTGTTTTATTATTAATATTTAATAAATTGTAATGGTATCTAATTTATGGTAAAAACATTGAACACAAATAAGACTAATTACAAGCAGTTATGTTCACTAATAGCTTGAAGATATCCGGAGGAAACCCTTTTATTTCAATGTGATATAGAAACATTTTAATGATATTTTTATGTTTAGTGTTATGAAACAACAACATTGGGTTATAAATATTGAATACATAAATTAATAATTTTGTAAAAATGATAATTATGTGTCATTTTAAGGAAGTTTGTCAAAAACTTCAAAGTGCTTCATGAAAATTTACTCATCCAATTGTAAAAGTGATGCTACCAAAATAAACTACATGCCTTTTCTAGGGAATGAACTAGAATCAAAAGATATTTAAAGAAACAAAAATTTTACAAGCCATCGAAAAATGAATACAAGCTGTTTCATAGTTTTACAGTCTTATTTCTTTAATAAATGGCCATACTTTCAGAAACTTTTCAATTCAGCATAATTATTCTAGTTTATTCCCTAGACAACATTATAAGGAACACGTTCTCAAAGTTTTACGAGAATCCATCAATAACATTTTGTGTTTAACTGAACCTTAACTGGAAATTTAATAAATTATGACTGAAACCTATGATTCTTTATATGACATTTAAAAAAAAAACGTTTGGGTTTTCATAAATAATGACACCATGCACATAGAATGGATCTTGTCTACGTTTAGATTGGTTCAACTGTACACTAACAGCCAAAAGTTAAGCACGGAGAGGAAAATTTTAATTTCCAGAAGCCAATCTGAATTTGAGAGGCTGCAATTAGCTGCAGAGGTAAATGGAAGTTTGCAAATATGTTATGTAACAGCCAATCACGGTTTCGTGTCGAGAAATATGCAAAAAAGGCAGTCGTATAAGAAGGCAGCATTGTGAAGGGTTAGAGGAGTTGTATGTAAGTGCTGATAAAAAGTGTTTAGAACTTTCGAATGATTAGTTTTCAAGACAGATGTGTTTCGATGGATTCCAGAAGGTGAATGGCAGATAGTGAGCGCTGGCGTTCTGTGGGACACCTTGAAGCAGGATCATCATTCACTGATGTTGCTCTTTTCTTCGATGTTCATCATTCCGTCATTTCACGATTATGGAAACAATTTCACACTAGGGAAACATGTGTCAGAAGGCCTGTTGCTGGCCGCCCAAGGGTTACGACCCTCGCGGAATATCGATATATTGCTGTTGTAGGGAAGCGGAATCAAAAAGCGACCTCCACACATCTATGGTTGGAACGCCCATAGGTAAGATGATATCTGTCATTGCAATGCCCCGAAGGCTACACATGAATGGACCCTATGCCAGTACCACGAGTTTTTGTTCCTCTATCCGTCCAATCCAGAGGGGCACAATTAAAGTTGTGTGGGTAATATGAGAATTGGACTGTGCCTGATTGGGCTAACGTTATGTTCACGGATGAGTCGAGACCTACTCTGGAGTCAGTTGACAAACGTGTAAAAGTCTGGACAGAACAAGGCACACGCAATCGACCCTAGAATATAATGGAGCATCAAGCATTCCGAGGTGGAAGCATCATGGTGTGGCCGGGATTTCGTTGGGATATTGCACCGACCTACACATCTATAGTCGGAGTTCTGTGACGGCTGCCCGGGATCGGGATGATGTCCTAGAACGCACTGTGAGATTGTACACTGCAGCAGTTGGTTCTCCTTTCGTTTTAATGGATCATAATGCGCATCCTTATAGAGCTGGCATCGTCGACGACTATCAGGAGAGTGAGGGGATTGCGCGTATGGTTTAGCCGGCGTACTCGCCCGACCTTAATCCCATTGAAAATCTTTGGGATGCTCTCGGCCGTGCTGTGTCTGCACGTTTTCCACCCCCAGCTACTCTCTCAGAGTTGCAAACTGCTCTACAGGAGGAATGACGGTTACTTGACTCAGGGGTGGTTGATCACCTCATGGAAAGCATGGTCACACGCTGTGAACTTTGTATGATTGTGAGGGGTGGTCACATACCCTATTAATGTCAGTTTTGTTTATTTGTTTAGGATTTATAAACATAATTTTGTTAATGATTGAACATGACTTCATCTTATAATTTATGAAAATTAAATTTTGTTTTCATCTTTGTATTTAATTCTTTGTTTGTTTCGTGCATAAACTTATTTACTACTTTCCTGCCGTATTTCACCTCAATTAAATCTGCACTCGTTTTTTTGCATTTTACCTTTCGTGCTTAATTTTTGGCAGTGAGTGATTATATTTTAACAGTGTGAAAGAAGTCTAAGAACTTCATTTTTCGGTAGGTTTAAGACTGCTGATGTTTTCAGCTGGGTTTCATGTCATTTACTGATCATTCTTGAAGTCATAATTTCTGTGTAAGTCGTCTGTCATTCTTATTTTAATAATTTGGAGATAGTTAAAATGTGAATAAAAGTCCCTTTACAGATAAATTCATATGTTTGAATGGAATGTCAATCACATAAACACAGATGGAACACGCCAAGTACCTTTTACAAAAATTGTTTTCAAAAACCAAAATGTTCGTATTTACCCATTCCTGTTGGTTGTGTAGACATAGTGTCTGTCCATTATCAAAAACTTATCAGATCTTGATGGACAAGATCCATCATCATTTGAAGAAAAGTGACCAGATCATCACAAAAATATCGACACTATCTTAACGATGGGCTATCTGGTAATTGCAAAATTGGTCGGATTTTGATGAACGAGATAGCTTGTCAAAACCACTTGGATAAGTAATTTACATTAGCTATACTGTTGGTAACTATAGGATTAGCATTTGCGTCCATTTGCAAAATAAATTTAACTGTAATAATATTGCTGAAAAAGTAATCTATAAAATTATTTTTCATTAAATGACTTCTTTTTCAAGACCGGCCATTCTTAAGCTCTACAATGGGCAGTAGGCAAGCCATCGTTGACATAAAGAGATAATCATCCACATCCATGCTACGTAAGCGTGGTGTGGATGTTTATAGATAGAGGTGTCAGCTCAGGCGTTGACCTCGTTGTCTGACCATTGGTCAAAATAACGAAGTGTTATCCTGGGATCTTGTCCTTTTTGGTTGATTTCGGATTGCAATCAACATATTATTATGTTGCTCCTGAACCATGTTATTTCTCCTCCGCGAAGTACAGCGTCATTATATATACTGACCAGGTGATCTTGCCATCATCAAAAGGCGGGAATATTTTAATGAAGAAATATCTCGTCATTGTCAAAATTGATCGAATTTTGCTGGAAGAGATATCTTGGCGAAACCGCTTAAAGGATTCATTAACTAACTAAACAACGTCCATAATTTTACAAACGGGAATTCGAACTTGACGGAAAACGCACCCCATATCTGCAGGAAAATAAAATTTGTTCCATAAAGCATTAACATTCCATTAATGACAGTCGAGTTTATTTCCCACCCTTAAAGTTCTTCGAACACTTTTTCATTTGAAAATAACTGTAGGATCGAATATTCGATTATAATCGAAGCACCCATAAATCACAACAGTCGCGCATCAAATATCAATCACGGAGAACGCCTCTTCACTTTACCTTTCACTAACTGCAAAAAAGCACCCCAGCAAAGGATCCCCAATCGTATTAATTCAAAAAAGAAATCGAAGTCAACATTTCCACAAAATTACCTCTGCTCCTACCAAAGGTGATCTATATTATATCTTATCTTCTCTCCACCTTCCACCTCAAACAGGCACTATCACTTTTTCATCTGTCCTCATCTTTCTTTTTTTCTATCTCTCTTCTTTTCAACTATTTTCTCCCTCTTTCAAGTGAAAAATAATAAAAGAAGGGGAGATACACACAAAGGCGTTTCAAAAAGTGGGGAACATTTTTTGAAGCGTGGGGAAGCGGAAGATAAAAGCGAAGTTCGTTTCCGGAGAAATTGATTTCTTTGGAGGCAGTCCAAAAAGACGGGATGTTGTAAGTCTGTTCGAATTGATGTAAAGGATTGTTCTAGAGCATGGATGGACCGAGAGCGAAAGGGGACGAGGGCTTGGGACTTGTTCGACTCGGACTTGTACAGCTTGGATAGATAATTTTTTGTGTTATTAGAAGGGACTTGGAATATTCGATAACCTCATGTAGCCTTTTTTCAGACGCTTTTCTCTCACTTCTTCTTTTACCTCTATATCAGTGATTGAGGTTCGAGGAAAACTTTCATATTTCACAAGCCAAAATAGCAAACTTTCAATAAACTGAAATATTACAGTACTTTCTCGGTCATTCTATTAAATATTCCTTCTATAACCTTTCTGGTGGTTTTCTTGACGAGGTATCTTATAATTATCAAAACCTACCAGATCTTGGATGGACTAGGTATCTTGTAATTATCACAACGTACCAGAGCTTCGATGGACGAGGTATCTTGTAATTATCAATACCTACCAGAGCTTGGATGGACGAGATATCTAGTAATTATCAAAACCTACCAGAGGTTGGATGAACGAGGTATCTTGTAATTATCAAAACCTAAAAGAGCTTGAATGGATGAGGTATCTTGTAATTATCAAAACCTACCAGAGCTTCGATGGACGAGGTATCTTATAATTATCAAAACCTACCAGAGCTTGGTTGGACGAGGTATCTTGTAATTATCAAAACCTACCAGAGCTTCGATGGACGAGATATCTTGTAATTATCAAAACCTACCAGAGCTTGATCGACATTTCGTCATTAGAATAAAACTGTCAACAACTAGATTGACATATTGTTATTAAAAGAACTCTAACCACAGCTTTATGAACGAGATATTTCGTCATTAGAAGGAAACTGACCACATTTTGATTGACACGCAGTCATGAGAAAAAACTGACCATATATTGATTGACATATCGTCATTAGAAGAAAAATGACCACAGCTTCATGAACGAGATATTTCGTCATTGGAAGGAAACTAACCACAGTTTCATTGATATATCGTCATTAGGAGATAACTGACCACATATTAATTGACATATCGTCATTAGAAGAAAACTGACTAGTTTCATGAATGAGATATTTGGTCATTGAAAGGCTTAAATTGAAAGGTCATTGAAAAACCAAAGATTTACGCACAAGATAATTTGTCATTGGATAAAATTGGCCGGACCTTAATGAATGAGATCTTTGGTCTGGTTTCTTTATTGGAAGACGACCGACCAAATCTTGATCTCTAGAAATTTATAATTTCCATGCTTGTTATTTAATAGAATATTTCTCTACGTGAGCATCCCCGACTACTTTGCGTAATTGCGTACGTTGAATAAAAATCCAATTTTAATAAAACTAATTATTTTAAGCAGTACAGTTTTTATTAATTTTATATGCAATTGTATTAAACTGATAATATCTCACAATTTGCCTTTCGTTCAAAAATCCCACTTAAACCCATTGCGATTGAAAACTAGCCACAATAACGTCGGAATTCCTCTTTCGTGGCTTTAGGTGTTCCGATGTGTGTTCTCACTTTTGATGTCCTTGAAATGTTCAACGGTGTAAAAGTCCCTTTTGAATTGAGAACCACTATCTGCCTAAGCTAGTAATTGCGTTCGGGAAGTGTTCTCCATTAATTTTATAGTGTTACTAGCAAAATACCCGACCTTACTCGGTTTGAATTGGTTTACTCTAGATTGAAGAGATAATCAAAATATATAATGACTTACGTTTTTTGTAGAATAAAAATTTATTTTAACATCTTTCGCCATCTTTATATTTTCTACAACTTACTTTGGACACAAATCCTACACATGCATATCCATTCATGTAATACATTTCACATACATCGCACAATTGCTGTATGACAAAGCTACAAAATGACGAAAGGTGATACTAAGGTTACTACTATAAAAGACGATTTATAGGAAGATTTGGAATTCCCTTTCTTAAGTTCTTTTCATGTTCAACTCAATTAATTAAAATTACGATTTACGGCGAGTGCTCTCGCACTCATAGTCAACAAAACAATATTTTTTTACTTGTGGCACTCTTGCCTTCGGTATGCGACATTGTGAAATTTTGCAATCTTCTAATGTCATTATTACAACGAATTTTTCAATGTTTGAAAAAGTTCCAGTTTGGATTAATAAACATTATTATTCTTTCAATAAAGGCATTATTCTTTAAATAACGGCATTATTCTATAAATAACGGCATTATTCTTTCAATAACGGCATTATTCTTTAAATAACGGCATTATTCTTTCAATAATGGTATTACACTTAAAATTTACTGAAAATCTATACTGACTTGCCTAACATTTTTAAGTCTGATACTTTGTGGTGCTGTTGCGTGTGATGAGAAGGAAAACACATTTATTAAAATAATAAATATTTAAAACAGGAAACAGCGAAGTAAAACAAAATAAAAGATGTCGCAAAAAATTGTTCTAAAGATATTATTTTGTGATTCCATTTTATCTCTTGATCTCGCACAATTGCCACAACTTACAACTAAAAGTGTACAAAATTTAGAAATGTGAAATTAATTCAGAGCGAAAGAACCAGAAAAAATATCACTGCTCGCGCGATCTTCTTCATTCACGTTTAATTGAAAAATATCGTCTGTCCCAAATATTCGGAAATCGTTTTCATTGCGCAAAGAATAAAAATAAGACTCGAAATAAATGAAGTATCAGAGATGAAATTCCGTAAAAAAAATTAATTTTTTGAAGAATAATTACTTTTTCAGCAGTACTGGTAAAGCAATCGAAGTAATCGTAATATTCAATAGACATTCCAATTTTTCCAAAACTACCAAATTATGGTTGATTTAAGTATACTTACTCAGGTGTTTTAGTATGAAACTCAACTAAATATAACAATAAAGAAATGTTTAATATTGCATTCACTAAACTAATAGATAATGTATAAAATAAAATACAATGCAATCAAATATCTGGAATAGAATTCATGTGATGTCTACACAAACACACTAACAAAAAATCGAGCATAGAACAGAAAGACGGACAGACAGACTTTCGCAACCAATGCCACTCACTAAATGAAGATAACTACTCACTGTATGCAAATTTTCATGAAAATATCTTAAACCGCGTGGACGTGTATAGGGCACAACATACAGACAGACAGACAGACAGACACCAAACGAGAAACGAGAAAAAGACGGATTCGGCATCAGAAGGGTCCAAAACGGATAGAAAACTTGAAATGGGTCGAAAATATTGAATGTACAAACAAACACTCCATTCTTATTTATATAGATATGATACCAGTGATACATTAGCCACTTACGATTAACGTTGTGAAATATTTCAAAAGAAAGAGTACAGTCCACCGTTCAGTGACCTATTGATATTAATCGATTTGAGAATTAAAATGTATGCTCATCTATATGATGCCAAATCAGCCTCTTGTGTGTTTGGTGTCTGTCTGTCTACCCATCTGTCTGTTTGTATGTGTGTGCTCAGTACATGTCCACACGGTTTAAAATATTTTCATGAAACTTTCCATACTGTCAGTACTTATCTCAAGTGACTAAACTTGGTTGCGTAAGTCTGTCTGTCCATCTATCTGTTCTATGTTCGATTCTGTCTTTCTGTGTTGGTACAGGCATCACAGGAATTTTATTTCAGATATTTAATTACAATGTGGTTTATTTTATCATATGTTAGTTTAGCGAATGCAATATTAAACATTTTTTGCATTCTTATTTAGATACGTTTCATGCTAAAACAACTAAATTAGTATACTTAAATCAACCAGAATTTGTTAGTTTGTGAAAAACTGGAATGTATATTTCGTATTGAAATTACATGGATTGCTTTACCGGTAGTGCAAAAATTGCAATTATTTTATCAAATTATTATTTTTTTATGGAATTTTGAGCTTTGATACTAGAATTATATGTAATCTTATTTTTGTTCTTTGCGCAATGAAAACGATTTCCGAATATTAGGGACAGACGATATTTTTCAACGAACAGGTTTGAAACGGAAACTTGTGTTATTTGATCGCGCGTGCAATGACATTTTCTGTTTTTTACGCTGGGAATTAATTTTCCGTTTCTTACGTTTGTGCCTTTTTCAGTTGTATGTGATAACTGTGAAAGATCAAAAGATAAAACAAAATCAATAGATTATATGATGAAAACAATTTTTTTATTATTTTGTTTTATTACGCTTTTTTTTATTTTTCTGTTTTAAATAATTATTATTTTAATACATTTTATTTTCTGTTCATCACACGCGATACAGCCACAAATAATTCCATTTAAAGTGGTAGGTAATTCAGAAAAATGAAATTTTAAGTGTTTCTATGCAGTTAATGAAATAATAATATTGTTTAAACATCGAAACTAGAATTTTGAAAACTTTAAAAAATTATTTGTTATAATGACAGGCGAAGATGGCGATATTCTACAATGTCGCAGGCCTGATGCATGAGTGCCACAGAAGTATTGTTTTGTTGATTATGAGTGCTAGAGCCCACTCGCAGTAAATCGTCATTTTTATTAATTGAGTTGAACATGAAAAGAACTTAAGGAAGTGAATTCCAATTCTCCCTCAAAATCGTCTTTTGTAGTAGTAACTTTCGTGTCGCCTTTCGTTATTTTGTAGTTTTGTCATACAGCTAAGGTACGATGTATGTGAAATGTATTACATGAATGGTTATACATGTGTAGGATTTGTATCCAAAGTAAGCTGTAGAAATTATAAGGAACGGTATTATTTTATTGTACAAAAAAAAACGTCATTATATATTTTGATCATCTCTTCAATCTAGAGTAAACCAATCCAAACCGAGGAGGATCGGATATTTTGAAGCACATAATAGACATCGCAATTGGTTTTACCACTGCTCTAACAGTAGATCTGTGCGTAGCATCTTGGGTAATTCTTCAACAGTGAGTAACTCTTCGTCAGTAAATTCTGTATGTGTGAGTTGGAGAAAAATATCGCTTGGCACAGTGTGACGACATCTGGCCCTGGAACCACAAAACCTAACCCCAACCAAACTCAGCTCTTATTTCGTTGAAATTATACTGTGCATTCTTACCTATCAAATATTGTTTTGGGAATCGAAGTACTTTTTTATGACACATTTATAGAAAATGACTGACAACTTCGCTAAGACAAAGCGTTCTATTAATCTAAAAAAAGTCGGTTCTATTGTTTCTTTTTTATGAAAATTCAGAGGGTATTTCTAAAATATCTTGTCAAATTGTAAAGGTACAGGGGCCCAAAACACAAGTTTTTGTGCCAGTGAATTTATGTGTCTGGTATTACCGTGCTTAGGTGGTAGAACCCGCTGCTTAGATCAGACGTTAACTTCGTTTCCTTGGCTTAAGGAGGTCCGGGACACATCGAAATTTTTTTTTTATTAATTAATTTAGAATTTTTAATTTTTTTGTTCTGATTACTCATCTAACTAATAAACGAAATCACGACACAAAATTTTTCCAAAAGTTTTTAAAAAAATTTAAATTAAAATTTTTTGAAAAAAAGAGAGGTCATTTTAAATTGCTAAAACTTAAAATATTCTTGATCAATTTTCAAAATTCTTGCAGTAAATTATTCACAAATTTATAAATTTTAATTTTGATTCAGCAATTTAAAAAGTATTAATTTAATAAAAAATAAAAAATATTTGAATAAAAAATTTTGAAAATTTAAAGGTACTTTTTTTTTAAATTCATATTTTTAAAAGTAAATATTTGTTTTAAATTTGCTGAATCAGAATTAAAGTATAATGTTTGAAAAAGATATATTCCAAATTTCAATCCTTAAACTTTATCGGTTTTCGACTTATAGCAATTTGAATACAGGAAATCTTGAAAAAATGTATCATGGAGAAAAACGCATTTAAAGTTTAAAAGACAGATCTTGTTGCCATGACAACAACTGTCAAGAGTGTTAGATTTTCAAAACAACGCACCACAAAAATTATTATATCTCTAGTTCTAATTAAGATAGAAACATGATTTAGACGTTATTTTAAGCAGAAAAACACAGAGAATTTCTTACAATAATATTTAAAAAAAAATCGAAAATTTAGCGATTTTTGTGTCCCGGACCCCCTTAAAGCTCATTCCACGTTCACATTTTCAATAACAAGCTCCTAATTCACGTAGCCGTTGAAAATTCGAACAACTCAGAATGGTATTGAGGACTTCTAGATTTGAAAGTTAAAAACGATTCGTACATTTCCTTTAACGATTGTTTATTCCCCCTATATAGTTACATTTAACCCTCTGATGGTTTCATGCCCATTATTCCACCTTGCAACTTGCAGTCTCCTTCCCTATATGACTTCTAACTAATTTTATATCTCTTTACCATTAGAATCTTTCCAAATTATTATACTCTAAGGAAAGGAGGGATATTAGCATTTTCCGAAATGCTTTTATTTTAAGGAAAATACGTATAGAATCTTTACAAAGGCTTATATTTTAATGAAAGAACCAATAGCACCTTTCAAAAGTTTTCTAGTCTATATAATTTACAAATATAATATTTTCAAAGGCTTGTATTTTAAAGAAAGAACCGATAACACCTTTAAAAATATTCTAGTCTGCATAATTTAAAAATAGAATATTTTCAAATGATTCTATTCAAAGGAAAGGACAAAAAGAATATCTTTCTTTTCTCTCTCTCTCTCGTTCCAAAGTAAGGATTAATTATAAGGAAAATACCTTTAGAACCATTCCAAAGGCTTATATTTTATAGAAAGAACCAATAGCACATTTACAAAGTATTCTAGTCTGCATAATGTACAAATAGAATATTTTCAAATGATACCATTCAAAGTAAAGGATAAATAGAATATTTTCAAATGATTCTATTCAAAGGAAAGGACAAAAAGAATTTCTTTCTTTTCTCTCTCACTCTCTCTCGTTCCAAAGTAAGGTTCAATTCTAAGGAAAATACCTTTAGAACCATTCCAAAGGCTTATATTTTATAGAAAGAACCAATAGCACATTTACAAAGTATTCAAAATAAGTAAATTTACAAAGTAAGTAAAGTTCCATCTTAAGGAAAGAAACAATATGATATTTCCAAAAGTTGAAAGAATCAATTGATTCTTTATAAAGATGTGATTAATTAGTCCTTAATGTACGTAGTGGAGTAAGAGCAACACTACGCTGCTCGGAAACCTAGCTACTCTCAGATGGTTAACAAGCCCTCAATTCCTCCATATACACTCCTCCATACCTTCTTCTCTCCATACCTTACTTCCCATCGTCACTGGCTTTCCCTAAAACTACCAAGAACTTTGAATCCAGAAGGGGATATAAAATGAGCGACATTACCCGAGTTTTATCGTACATGGACCACATGGGACGCAAAGAAAAAGCTTCACTGATCAAGCTATCCAGCTTTGATCTTAGAAAGACACTCCACTTGTGCTTCTTTTGTCTCGGAGTCTCTTATTCCTCTGGAATTTCCGGGAGAAGAAAAATCCTGTTTCTCGTTCGCGTAAAAGATATTTTGATACATGTCACTACAGATTGCTAGGTTCAGGTAACCGGTATGATAGGCGGTACTGTTGGAATTGTATCTGAGTATCAGAAGATTTATTTTGAGTGGACCAAATATATATTTTGTACTTTTGTTAAAGATACTAAAATAAATCACTAAAGTTAAAAAGGTTAAAAAGATTCCTGTGGCATTACCTGTTTGGAAAATAAAAATAATGCTACCAAACTGCTCTGTTATTCTATCTGTAATTCATATATTGACTTATTATTTTTTAAACTGGACCATAGCTGTACTATAAAGTAAACATCTACTGTCTATAAAATACTTTGATGTTGGTTACTACATATTGTTAGGTTCAGGTAACTGGTATGATAGAATGTATTGTGGCATTGTATGTGAGTGTGAGAAGATTTATTTTGAGTAGACAAAAATATACATTTTGTATTTTCGTTAAATTTACGACAGTAAATGACTGAAATGAAAAAAGCTTTTAAAGATTGCTGATATCACCCCATGTAGAAAGATAAAAATAATGCTACAAACTATTCTGTTGTTCTTTCTGTAATTCCTATATTTAATTTTTTTAAAAATTGGATCATAGTTGGGGTGTTATAAAGTACATACTTATAGTCCATAAATGTTAAAAACTAAATTTTTCACAGGTGCAAATTACATTTATATACAGAGATGGGGAGATAGATATACACGCATAGTTTTTAATATTAAAAATGTTTATTATTAGCTTAATATCTTTCAATCGGTTCAAATAGAAGTATCTTTGCCTAGTTCAAATAAAAACACGTAATTCACTGATTCATCTTGAAAGAGTTATGTTGGTGTTTATGAAGTAAAATCAGGAGATATGCATACGATTTTCGTCATTACCTCACCTACGGTCATAAACTGAGATGTTGGATAACCGGAAAGCATAAAAAATATGTAATCAACATTTAAATCTTTACAGCCATCAACATACACACACAAAAGTACTTGGCCACTGCAAAAATTCGGAAGAGGATCAATCTTAATGAGGAGTTGTTTTCCTGGTTAGAACTTGGCCCATTGCTTTATGTACCTGGTACCCTGAACGCTGACATGTACCTCGACGTTCTGGATAGTTCGGCATTGAAAACACTATGGCAATACTACGGCGAGGATGGTTGTTTCTTCCAACAGAACCAGCTTTCCAGAAGAGATAAGTGGAGATAGTCGTACGTTGCACACGCCCATCTTCATAACAATCTATTCTCACAATCCTTTATAAGGCAAATCGAGCTATTTGTTCTCAGACTTACAGAGAACTTGTAAAAAGTATGCTTCAACGTTTTACAGCTGTAATTACATGAAAAAGAATGTATCTACACGTTACTAAATATAATAATAAAGCACTTCTTTTGAAAAACATACAGTGATCAAATAATTGTGTCCATATAGTTTATAATCATTTTATTTTTATCCCTTTGATGAGTTAATAAATTTTGACGCCTGCCTGAATTGTAACTTGGTAGAGACAGCATTTGAAGGTTATGTGATGCGTTATAATTATGGCAACTTTTTGCAACAAATGCAACTTTTTTTCACACGTTCCGCGCTGCATGTAAAGTATTAAAACCGAAATTCCTCCAACATGGGGTGTATTGTAAGTGAGTTATAACCGCAACATAAATGCAACTTTCTGCATAAATGCAACCACCTACAACTTTTTAAAATTTAGCTTAAAATTAATTAATATGAAATTACTATTTCGATTTTTGCACTCTGAATCAACCCTTTTATCACGTGTGAACGACAAACGTGATCTCCGAAGCAAGAAGTTCATGGAAAGAAGGTGTTCGTCCTAACAGACGAAAGTGAAATAAATAACAAGAAATACTTTAATATATTGGTTGGCACTCTTGATAATCCAGAGGAAACTTGCGTAATCGACTGCAGAATTTGCGAGGTGAGTGTCGATCATCAATATGTTGTTCGCCTTATAGATGACGCTTTAAAATCTCTAAATGTTGAGCGAAAGGATTTTGCGCTTCTTCTATTCAATAAAGCACATTATATGACTGCGGCTGACGCAGCTTTTCAATGTTAAAGAAATTACTGGCCATGGATCGGCCATTCAACGTTTTTCTGCATTTAATGATGTATTATACTACTGTTGAACACGACTAAAATTGTCGATATATTTTGAATTTTTTCGTTTTTTAAGAATTATTTATTTTAGATTTTTGTGTATCAAAAATAAATGCAACTTTATTTCCATAAATGCAACTTTTTGCATTTTTACTCCAACAAAATAATTGCCCTAGTTATAATTAAAATTTCTTAAGTGAAATTGAGTTTTGTGTTTGCTTTCGTCTTTTGCTCAGTTTAGACAGAGTTTTGTCTAATAATAAAAATTAAAAAACAATGAAGACTACAAAAAACAACATAATTACCATACTACCGTTATAGCATTGTAACTTTTATGCTCCTAAAGACATCGATCAAGTCCTCTTTCATCGTCTATTACATGATGAAAGATTTATCTTTAAAATTTCTACTCTCTTGGGGCTTTCGGCCATATCGACACAATGAACTCCTTACTCATAATTATTTCACTACATTTAAGAGCTTTGTTTCTACAATAATATTTTAACCATCCAAGTGGTTTCAACAAAATATCTTAAAAATTTTGTTAGTGACGATACTCCTTGACACCAATATATTACCTATTGCTGGTATTTGAATGATGACCAGATCAAAATCTGGTTAGTTTTTTAACGACAAGATATCTCGCGTCCATCACGATATTTTCAGGTTTTTGGTGACAAAATACCTCTTTGAGACAACCACTTGGAGAGTTAATAAAATATCTGTCACTGTTAGTAATTTATCTGATCTATATCTGTAATATTTTTGTGTTGAATATAGAAGTAAAATGATTTAAAATTTAAAATATATATCAAATTTGAGACAGTATGCCCCTAGACAATGGCACTGATATTTTACGACCCGTAAATGAATTCAAAAGATTGAGTATGTTAATTGTAATCGTGTGCTTTTCTTAGGGGAAGATGAAACCCATTTTTTAACATATCGGTGATTCAGACGCATATATCTGCTATGTTACCTGGATTCATCCCTGCCATGACTTCTTTTTCAAAAGAATAGTCCCTGGAATTCTATGAACTAATATATGTGGTTCCTAAGTCATTATGTATGCATTGTGGGGATAAAGCAACACTGCGTAATTCCGAAAGGGTGATTTGAATTATACACGTTTAACGATCGGTTCTCTTATCTTAAGAAACGGTGAATACAAGGCAAAGCAATAGACTTATATGTGACCTAACACATAGCCGTAACGGGTTGTTGAATGATGGGGGTATCCTCCCGAAAGGTATGGACTGTACCCCAGTAAAAAGTAACTAATATATTAATTTTTAATTATACATTATATTAATTATTTATACGTAATTGTTAATTACACTGGTAAATAAATTTATTGTCTCTTGGAAGCTGAGAATTGATTCGTATGCATTTTTCCATTCTGATTCTGAATCCATCAGAAATCGTCCACCAGGCAGCAGTTTTCCGCATTTGCATTTTCCATTGTTGCGGGTTAGCCTAACCAGTTTTAATACTCTATACTTAAAAAATCAACATTTTTAGACCAAAAATGGATATTATGGATGGTTCAGTATAAAAGAAATGCCTGGTACCTTTGTAGAAATATTGCCCTTGTACTCGGTTTTCAACATTACATTAAACTGGGATTGATAAAAAATTTCCTTAAAGGAATGTTTAGAAACTGCAACGGATTTAGCTTTCTAAAAAAATGTCCACGGGTCAGTGACGCTAATTTCAAGGAAGGCACTCAAAATCGATATATAATGAACGATCTTGAATTCGATATCATAAATGAGCAAGAAACACGAGCATAGGAGTCATTCAAAAAAGTAATACAGAAATTTCTGATATAGAAAAAGGCGAACAATTCTATGGACCTTGTGGAGGAATTGCTTCAGAGCTATAAAGCTCTAAGTTGCAATATGTTACTGAAGATATATTTTCTTCATTAACATTTAGATTTGTTCCCGGAAAACTTCTGACAATGGTTCAAAATTACGTGGTGTTGTCATCGGAACCTTTTTTTTTAAAGGGATTGATCCCGGACCGTCGTTAATAGCCCGTTTCTCTAGTACGACGTTAATTAAAAATTACCCAAGTTACCCAAAAAACCTAGGTGACATCAGCGACAAGCACAGTGAACGATTCCACAAGAACATATATATCATAGAATTGCGTTATCAAGGCAAGTGGAGCCCAAATATGCTGGCCAATTACATTAAAAAAAGTTATTCCTGCTGCAAAATACAGAAGAAAATCATTTACCTAGAAATCATACCATTAGAACTGTCATTAATATTAAAATTTAAGCTAGTTTAAGCTGTAAGCAAATGTGAAAAATATACGTCTTTCAAAATTTGACGCGTGTTACTAAAAACGCATGCCTGACATAGAAATCATCCTGCTTCATATATATCATACCCAGGACACCGTACGACATTTATTGATTTTTTTTATAATCTGGTTTTGATGGTTTTTGTTTATTACCTCTTCGTCACCATGTTTTTGTATGATATTTACTCTTATGAATGTATTTATAAAACAAACCACTGCAAAACTCACAATTTCTGTGACACTATAAGGGTTATTTGAATTATATACATTCAAACACCACTTCCCTTCTATTTTAAAAACAGTGGATGCAAGACAAAACAATAAACATACAAGTGACCTTACAGCTTGTTTTCAAGGCAAGCAGGAGAAATTGAAGATAAAAATTTGAAAACCTTATACTTGACCTTAGAAACTTGAACTTTGCCTTTCGGAAACAAAACTAATAATGCTAATTCCTACTTAAAACAATAAAAAAGAAGGTATTTTCTCCCACCCTTGTAAGTTCTTTTACACTCTCTATTCGCCTTTAAATATTGACAAAGAGAATCCATGGAGACCTAATACTTCACTGCATCTTCTTAAGCCTGTGTTTTTTCTCCATATCCTTTCATTTTGTAATACTGAATTAAACACACGTGTAATCCATTTAGTTTGAAGTATTTTTATCCTGTTATTGTGGGTGTTAAGAATTTAAACCTAAGGCAAAGAAAATCCTTTGTCTTTGTTCACAATTGTTTTTAAAATTTGTCTACAGATTTGTTCAACAGTTCCTCAATTACTTCGATAGCGTTGAATTAAACTTCTTATTTGTTCGTAAGAAGATTTACGTAATTTTGTCTCTATAGTTATTTTAGTAATTACATCTCGTTTAAGCTTATATGTTTGCATAATTAAAAAGATATCTGAAGACGTAATTTGTATTTGTTCAATGTTTTTGTAGCGTTGTGAACAAATAGTATATATGGTGTTGTGAACAGCATATTTGCATTATTAATTACAGACTTCTGTTTATTGCATAATATATACATCTGTTAAACAAATGAATTTATGTCTAAACTCATGCTTTATTTCATTTTCCAAATAATTAATTGGAGTAACATTATTTCCCATTTAAAACCAGCAACTAGAATAAGTTGTCAAAGACATGAATTCCTTGTATCCTCCATTTCGTTTCGACGAGATATCTCGTCCATCAAGTTATGTCGTGTTATTAACGACGAGATATTTCCTTGAGATAAAACCACCCTACTACTTCAAAGGGAATGGAGATTCAAGTGGGAGAAATCACAAGAAACACTGGTGACAGTTTTTAACATATATTTGCATTAGAAGTTGGTCACTTCAAGACAGATTTTGACAAGAAGATAAAACATGACAAACTATACAAAGTGATTTTAGTTTCGCTTAAGATATCATGACTGCTTTAAAGTAACTTCTTGTACCTGTTGAATACATACCTTTATCGTATCAGGGCCAATATCAATGTTAATTTAATATTTAAAAAAATATTTTAACTGTGCTTATTATTTTTTGTACTTAATCTTGCTGATATAAACTTTTATTTTACTTCATGATAACTTTAATAACGTGCGTTTTTATACTATACACACGTATAATTCATTCTCATTAAGAGTTTGTAATATATAATACTAGCCACTGCGTGGCTAACACAGCGTTGCCCGTGCTGTACTTTGTGGGGTTAGGTGTGTCCATTGGGAACGTTTGTAAACCACCGGTGTTTGCTACACATTCCCATTTGGTTTGCTTCGCAAACCAACACCACGGACAACGCCGTGATGGAATCGTTATAGTGCAATTGGAATTGCGAAGAGAGTGAATAAGTGTGACGTCACAATTTCTTGGAGGGTGGGGTGGCAGCTGAGGTGTTATGTGATCATATGACCGTGGTTGTCCACGTATATTTCCTTATTGGATTTAACTACGACCCTAGTCAACTGTTAGACTTAAGGCGATAATAATCTTTCAAAATCACTATAATGTATATTTGAAGTTCAACTTTAAAAGTTAATAGATATCATATTCAAAGTCAGCAAAAAAAAATTTTTAGAAACAAACCAATTTGACAGATTTACACAACCACAGCAATATAAAGCACAAAGTAAGTAATATAGCAAAAACAAATAGAAATATCTGATGAAGTAGATGAAAAAACATGCATATATATATATATATATATATATATATATATATATATATAGGATGTATCAGACAAAATCAATTCATCAGTAATATAAACACAGAAAATAGTATTATAAACGCTCACAGGAAATAGTATTACTTTTGAAATAAGCGCCATAACTGAATCCATCTTCTGTTATGCCTTGTAATGTACAAAGAAAAGTACACTCTAAAGTTCAACAAGACATCTAATAAGTGTAAATGGACATTGAAACAGGGCAAGCATAATAACGATATTATCTTCGTAGAGACACAGGCAATTGGCTCATAGCATTGCGTCAGACAAGGATGTATCAGACAAAATTAATTCATCAGTAATGTAAACACAGAAAACAGTATTATAAACGCTCAAAGTAAATAGTATTATTTTTGAAGTAAGCGCCATAACTGAATCTATCTTCTGTTATGCCCTGTAATGTACAAAGAAAAGTACACTCTAAAGTTCAACAAGACATCTAATAAGTATAAATTGACATTGAAACAGGGCAAGCATAATAACGATATGATCTTCGTAGAGACACAGGCAATTGGCTCATTGCATTGCGTCAGACAAGGATGTATCAGACAAAATTAATTCATCAGTAATGTAAACACAGAAAACAGTATTATAAACGCTCAAAGTAAATAGTATTACTTTTGAAGTAAGCGCCATAACTGAATATATCTTCTGTTATGCCCTGTAATGTACAAAGAAAAGTACACTCTAAAGTTCAACAAGACATCTAATAAGTATAAATGGACATTGAAACAGGGCAAGCATAATAACGATATGATCTTCGTAGAGACACAGGCAATTGGCTCATTGCATTGCGTCAGACAAGGATGTATCAGACAAAATTAATTCATCAGTAATGCAAACACAGAAAATAGTATTATAAACGCTCACAGGAAATAGTATTATAAACACTCACATGAAGTTTGCAACAACTTCATATTTTCAATACCCGAGTGCTCACAGTTCAATCTATACAGCTTTCTCAGTGCGAAAGAAAATGAGCAAAAGAAGCGCAGAAAGTGATAGTAAGCGTGAATTCTATGAACAGTGGGAAAATGTACTGTCATTTATAGTAAGTCCATCAGGAAAACCGTTTTGCATTGTTTGTGAAAGTACTTTTTCACATTATAGAAGACATGATCGTATTATACATTATAAAACACAGCATCAGGCTAACATAGAAGGAATAATTAAGCTCGTTTTGGGGTCTGAGTTACAAAAAGAATACGTGATCATGAAAAAGGGAAAAATCTCTCTCAAAAGACAAAATATTTTTGCTAAAGCAAGTTGTGAAGACTTGGCAATGACATAAGCGTCCTATGAAATAGCTTTAGCATTGGCGAAAAAACATAAACCTTTTCTGACGGAGAAGAAATTGTTAAGCCTTGTCTTCAAATATTTGCACGCCATCTTGGTAATAAAGGTATTGAAAGGAAAGTAGACTAAATTTCTATATCAATGCAGACAGTTACGCGACGTATCGAAGAACTATCATAGGATGTATCTCAGTAACTGAAAGACCTTGTCCAACTTTCTTTTCTCTAGCTTTAGATGAATCAACGGACATAAGTGTAGTCCAGTTAAGCATTTTTATGAGAGGAATTGTTAATAATTTTAATGTCTTTGAAGAACTTGCCTGTCTGGAGTCATTGTATATTAAAACAAGAGGATCAGACATATTTGAAAAAGTAAAATCATGCCTTGAAATTCTAAAATTAAATTATAGTAAACTCATCAGTGTGTGTACTGACGGAGTGCCGTCAATGATAGGTAAAAGCAATGGCACTACAACTTTGCTTGAAAATTTTTTTAATCGTCCTGTACTAAAATAGCTTTGCATTATACACCAAGAGGCACTGAGTGGAAAAACTTTAAAAATGTAACATGTTGTATTACCGGTTGTGAAATGTGTGAATAAAATTAGAGCAAGAGCTTAAACAGACGGAATTCAGAGAATATTGTGAATTGTTAGATTTGAAATATTGTGAACTTATCCTTCATTATGAGGTGCGCTGGCTTTCTAGAGGACAGGTTCTGAGTAGATTTTTGAAATTGAAAAACGCTGTTCATAATTTTTTAGAACAGGGAAATAAACTTACTGATGAAAGAACCCTATTATTTTATAACACCTGGCTATTTGATTTGGCATTTTTAGTTGATGTTACTAGTAAATAGCATCAATTCATTTAAAATGAAATTAAAACTCTTCATCTCACAGTTAGAAAATCAGGATTTGAGTCAATTTTCACACTTAAAGAGCGAAGTGAATGTGCTGCGGATAATAACATTTTGACCAAATATGTTGAAGAAGTAAAGGTATTGACTTTGTTATTGCAAGGGTCATTTGAAAGTCGTTTTCATGATTTGGCTAAAGAAGAAAACTGCATGCTCACATTTATAAACCCATTTTCACTCAGTGAACAAGGCGTAATGTAGATGCCTAGCAACATACAATTGGAACTGATTGATTTAAAAACAAATTCATAGTTAAAAAGGAAATTTGATGAGCATTTTTCAGATCAAAATGCTTCTGACATTATTAATTTCTGGCGTTCATTACACTAGGACCATTTCCGAGGACTAAGAAAATTTGGAAAAAATATATATGTCTTTTCGGAATAACATATAGATGTGAACAAGCATTTTCAGCCATGAAAATTATTAAAAGCAAAACGAGGTCGCGAATGACTGATTCAAAATTGAAGAATTCTCTGCTGCTCTCTGTAACGAATTTAACACCATTGAAAAACTAGCGATATCCAAACAGGCTCAAAAGTCTCATTAATGGTAAGTAATGTTTTAGTTCATGCGATGTAATAGTTTTATATACAATAATTAAATAATTTAAAATATTAATTATGTCTTTAAACATACTTTTATTAAAAAGATTATAAAAGATATGACAGGACCATGATATATATACTCAGCAATACTCAGACAGATTTCATTGCCTTATGTGGTATAATTTGATGGAACCTCTTATAGTAAATAGATGGATCGTGGCGTGGGACGAATTTAGCTTAGCTTGTATTAATTAATTATTTCTGATGTAATGGGCTGAGAAACTGTGTAATAGACACGTGATAAAAAACCACAGATGTGCCGGCCAGCAGAGCTCGAAGCAACTTTCTCACTATTCATTTTCAGTCACGTCCCCCCTTCAAAGAGTACTACATACTATGTGTCCATATGGTGTAGGACCTCTAGGAGTAAGCTGTTAATGAATCCCTGAATTTGGAATAAGCTAGCAACCTTATAACCCAAAATTTCCAAACTCGTTATATATCTATTGACATACAAACTAACATACAAAATATAAAAATAAACACACTTTTAACAATAATACATTAATGACTCTATATCTCAAACAGGATAGAGTATAAACGCAATAAACAATTAGAATATAGGATCCATTAAAATCAAATTTAACACAATAAGTGGTAATCAAATTAGAATTATCAATGAGCGTTCATTCATACAATACTAGTTCACAATCATATCAAATCAAATAATGTACAAGATAATATGACAATAGCTTTCAGAGAACTGTGTTCTGAAAAATGACCTAATGAAATGAAATAATGATAAACAATAATAATATAAACTTCATATTATAATAATTATATCATGAAAAAGAATAATAATTATATAATGAATAAAAATATTAATTATGTAATGAAAAACTATAGTAATTATATAATCAAAAACAATAATAATAATAAATACTTTCAACTCTAATATATTAACTTGTGTGATCAGTACGGACTTCATAATATCAGGGACCCAGGGGTTATCCTAATATTTTCGCTTGACTACTGTCACGAACAAGTTTCAAAAACCCAACATGATTGTACAAAATTTCTGTACATCATAACATGATCATCACTGTAATTAAATTCTATATAATTCATAAGTAAGTAACGCTACAATAATCCATGGTTTAGGACGCATCCAAATTTCTCTCCTTTTTTTAGTTATATTTTCTCATAATAAACAAAATGAAATTTCACAAATTCCTTTCAAAATTATTTTTCTACATAGCAAATAACAACATTAGTATCTATATATATAATTATATTACGTGGCACGCAAAAAAGACATTATTTGTAATCCCGTTTTGGCAACACTGTACGATTGTTTGTTTATCGCGAAGTCTTGCTCATCGATTGAATTTATAGCGTTATCGGATGAAATTTTATTGAAAAAAAAAGGAAATTTTAATGAGCTGTTGCAGTTAGTTAATAATAGAAATCAAAGAAAGCGGAGGATCTTTTCAGGGCCATTTAAAAAACGGTCCTTTTCAGGGCCAACAATTATAGTTCAACAAGACGCTTGCACTACAACTTTCGGCAACAAACTCAATGAAAAAGTGTGGGTCGTTTGAGTGCTGGGAAAATGTACACACAAACAACATGCTGGGTATTCAAATTCCAAAGCAACGCTCACATTTCGAGTCAAAATTTGAACAAAGTTTTCATTTGAATTCTGTTTTTAGAGATACTGTATATATTTTTTCTGTAATACAGCAAATTTAGATTTGAAAAACATTTTTTTGGTAACATATTTTGCAAACAATCCCTTCTGCTAGGACACAAGTGTTCATTGAGGCGAGCGAAGCGAGCATAGATTCGCGCAGCGAACCAATGAGGATTGCGAAGCAATCCTCCGGGGGTTGGCGAGCGTTAGCGAGCAGGGGGCAGTCCCCCTAGTTATCTACTATTATCTGTGCCTATTTATTTCAAATTTACATTTCACTTCCTTCAAGTATTAAGTACAAATAAACAAACCAACTCATCATTATATTCTTAATTATCTTTTCAACTTACAAATATAAATACAATTGAACAAACTAATTATCCTGCATGATCACGCATTTATTTCCATTGCTCCATCTCAGGATACTTGCGATATAAAAACACAAAATACAAACATTTTAAATAAAATATCTTTAATTTATCTTAGTGCATGTGTGAATACGGATGAATATATATTTACTTAATTCCAATTAATATATCAGAGAAATGTTTTCTCGTAATAATTATTGTATGTTTAAGCTGTTAATACAAAAATATGAAACCAATATGTGAAAGAGTAATACAACTGTCCTTCAATATCTTATTTGATACAAACAAATATAATTAAAAAAAAACAAGTTTAAAATTCATCACAGACTTCATGCTGTCAAAATTCCAAGTAATGATATCACATTTTTCCACATTTTACATAAACATTTAATAATTTAATGTCTGACAGGTATGTTTGAAGATTTCTGCACCAATTCAAAATTATCAGCTGGATTAAAAAATCTTAATCTTGTAGAATGTACGATATCAGTTTTACTTTTTGTCAAATAGCGAGGCTTATCAATACCAAATGTCACACTTGATAATTTTTTCATTAGTGTATACGTTCCGTCAAAAGGTGAAGTTAATAATCTGGTATTTGGATAAATAAAATTTTCAATCGTTACTATGTTCCCTTCTTTAAATGAAGAATCTAAAAATCTTTTGTCATATTGGATTTTATTTATTTCATGATCCCTGAGTGTTCTCTCATATGCAATTTCCATAGCTTTTTCTGAAATAGTGTATATTTCAAAATTAGGTAGAGGAAATGTATACGGTAAGGTACCATACAGTAAATGTCTGGGAGGAAATGAAGTTACTTGGTGTGTTGTATTATTATATTCCGCGGTTGCTTGTTCTAACAATTTTGGCCAAGTATGTGAATGTTCATTAATAATTTTACATCTTATTCTTTGTATTATTGTGGCTCCTACGCGTTCTTGCTTTCCGTTACATTGAGGTCTATGTGAATAATTTAGAAGTTGAGTGACACCATTATTCTTTAGGAAATGTTTAAATTTAGTAAAAGTGAAAACTGCATTTCTGTCACTTAATTTTTTTTCTTAGGCTTGGTAATATTGA
Organism: Metellina segmentata; assembly: GCA_947359465.1. NCBI lineage: Eukaryota > Metazoa > Arthropoda > Arachnida > Araneae > Tetragnathidae > Metellina > Metellina segmentata. Next base: position 60,331,730 of record OX375880.1, on the reverse strand, counting down.
AAATTTGTTTCAAACAATTAATATAGGTATCGGTGGTAGTATTAGTACTAGCAAAAGTCCACAGGGGTACCTATACTATGGTCAGTTATACAATGTAAATATTTTCTTGTTGAATGATAACAACCTAAACATCCTTTGGTATCCAGAGATATTAATTGAAAAGGTTTTTTTGCAGATGAGAGTGCAAGTACAGGTAGTAGACCATATCTTTTTTGATGACATTTTTTATTCAATTGACACACTTCCCAATACTTTAAATAATTAGACACATCAATGATTATGGATTCCCAGTAAAATATAGGTGATAAAATTTGTAAAATTTTTAACTTCGGGGTGTCTAAATTGCACATGAGCATTTTCCAATAATTTTTATCTTAAGGAGAAAGATATGACAGTATTTTTGTTAATCCCTTTTTCTGAATAGTCCATACGTTATTTATTTTCTTAAATTTTGGATTAGAAATATTATCGGCTTGTTGGTGCTCTATAATTTATTCTATATTTAATAAATTAACTTATGTCTCTACAAAATGAAGAATGGATTGTCTACTTAAAAAATCTTCTTCATGGTTAGTGGATCCTTTTTTATATTTATTGGTACAATAATACACTGCTGGCCACCGTAAATGCAACACCCTGAAGGAAGCATGCAAATAATATGAAATTTACAACATGCATTAGCGGAGGTGAGATATGAAAATGATTAGAATTTCAGCGCAGACACACATCACGCGCGCCTGTGGCGCCACTTCAAAGCGCTATTTAAGGCTTGAAGATTTCAAGTACGGCAATAGTGTTTTTCTTGTGGTTTTTTCAAAAAAACTATCAATTATGCCTCGTAGAAAACAGCGATCATCTTTTGATCAAGTATCCGAGTTCGACAGACGAAGGATAGTGGCCTACCGAGATTGTGGATTATCTTTCAGGAAAAACGGTAGTCGTGTTGGACGAAACCAAACAACTGTAATGCGGATATGTGATCGTTGGATGCAGGAGGGTACGACGGACCGACGTATTCAATCGCATCTACCTCAGTGCACCACTTCACGTGATGACAGGCATATTGTTCGTATGGCAGTGACGGATCGCTCAGCCACATCACAAACCATAGCACAACACATTCAGTCTGTAACGCATCATCCATTGTCTGCGCGTACCATTCGACGCCGTTTACAGCAGAGTAGTCTGTCCGCAAGACGTCCATTGCTTCGTCTACCCTTAACGCAGAACCACAGACGTGTCCGCCGCCAATGGTACGATAAAAGAAGGATGTGGACGGCAGAATGGAATGAAATTGTCTTTACTGACGAGTCACGCTTCTGTCTGCAACATCGGATTCATGTCTGGAGACACCGTGGAGAGAGGATGCTGAACAGATGCGTTATGCACCGCCACACTGGTCCTGCACCGGGTAATGTGGTATGGGGCGGTATTGGATTCACTCTCACAATCCTCTAGTACGCATTGCCGGTACTTTAAACATCCAGCGCTACATCTCCGAGGTGTTGGAGCCAGTTTTCTGTCCTTACCTTGAGGGCTTGACCAGAGCCATGTTTCAACAGGATAATGCACGACCACACGTGGCACGCACTGTCCAAGGGTTCTTCGTCAATCGCCAGATTGAATTGCTTCCCTGGCCAGCTCGCTCTCCTGATCTTTCGCCGATAGAAAACATGTGGTCCATGGTTGCTCAACGATTGACCAAGATTATATCCCCAGCTGCCACACCAGATTAACTTAGGCAACGTGTGGAAGCTGCTTGGTTTGCTGTACCCCAAGAAAACGTCCAAAGTCTCTTTGAATCAATGCCGAGGCGTGTGGCAGTGGTGATCTCCAACAATGGCGGCTACTCTGGCTACTGATTTTGGCAGGAACCACACGTCACAGAAGTCTATAAATTTAATCATTTGATACTTGGTCAACATGTTATCTACAAAATAAATTTTGTTGTGATATCTCTTATCTTTCTTGGTGTTGCAATTAGGGTGGCCAGCAGTGTAATTTAGTGTATGGCAAACTTTTCCCGTCGGGAGATTCATATCTTTCTAAAAATTGACGGCGAATACGTGTGTGTGTCCAGAAACACTTTTATGTGAATTTTCTCTCTCTTTTATTTCCGCCAATGCCTTATGTCTAGTGTATGATGTTTTGTCTGATTTATATTATACCACGCTTGAAGAGTTTATATTATCACTTTTGTTACATATCCCTTTTGCAGGATGTCCTGTTACATTTATAGTCTTTAATGTATCGTCATTTCTCACAATCACACCTTCACCGATCTTAAGCCTTTTATTGTTTGATGGGTGATGTAGATCGTAAAAGATGGACTTCATAAAGAACATATTCCTTTCTCTCGTGTTGTTACTACAGTCTCTCAAGAACCAATTATTAGAAAATTATCCTTTATTTGTGCAAAGTATAAGAAAAGTGTATTTTTAGAAAATGCAATTTTCTTGATTTAAATATAAGTAGGTACATTATAATTCTGGGTTTTCATGCAACTATCACATAAGAGTTATTAAATTTGCAGGATGTAAAAGTAGTTGGATCACGAAAGAAACCCAGTGTTTTAATAATAACACAATATTTTTTATTCGTTGCTTATGTTAGACTGGGACTTATGACTGTCTTGTCGTAGGACAGTCATGTATAAAAAAGACATTCCATTTCTATGATATATCAGACGTTGAAATAACGCCGAAACCTTTGTGAGAAATATTTATTTTCATAACTACGAATTTTTTTGGATACATTCTTCTAAATTGTCTCCTTTGTAACAAAATTGATTCGATCAGTTCAGATTTTTATCGTTCCCAAATATAATCAGAAACTGTCAATTATTTTTTGTTAAGCGTTTACAAAGAATATATGTAACAACACAAACATGGTTAAACTGAAATTCTTTATAGGGGGTTGATAGATTTTTTAATGATTTAAATTCAATCAGCAATCTCTTTCAATGAAATGTTTTTTATTTTATCAATTTTAATTGTATTTGTGTTTCTTTTATTGCAGTTTTTTGATCAGATATTTTTTCTCTGCAATTGGATATTTTTGTTAGGGAATCAACAATTAAATAAAGCACTCCAAACGATGGTTGAACTAAATAATTGGATAAAAATAACATTTTCGCTCGCAAAAAACAGAGTTTTTTTATAATTACAAACACAATACTGCTGAATTGAATTTGTGAGGAAAAAATGTCAAAATCAAATGTTAACTGTAGCTGACCGGAACGAAACTTCTGTATTAATCGAGAATTAATGATCGAACCCTATTTTTTCTCCTAATTTTCCGAAGATAATTTTATCCTCTTGATTTATTAATTAAGAGTCTGTTTCGCTAAGAACTCCATCCTTTCATCAGCAGTAACTTGACAATGATGTGTGTGAGAGGTGAGGTAATCTGAAAGTCATTTCATTGCCATTAACGCTTTTTATGATGTGGTTAGCTGTTTTTAATTAAAAATGGTTATTTTCATGGCGTATTTATTGAACCAAGTGCTTTGAATAGGCACGGACGTGTCGAAGTGCCTGCCTGACCTGCTTTGATACTGGTACTTTGCGTGTTTGTTTTGGATGTAAAAAAGTGCGCTTTGCATGAAGTTTATTTGATGTTGGGATTTATTTTTATTAGGTTTTTATTCTGGGTTGTTGCTTAATTTTCGAGTTTCATTACAGGAAAGGAAAATATATTTACATTCGTAATTTTTTCTTGAATTTCACTTGTGTTTTGCTTTTTTCGATAGTGCTGAAAAACAAATCAAGAACTTCTATGTACATCTACAAAAGGTCGAGTTAAAGAAACAGATACAGAAATTTTACTTATTGTTCATGGCTCAGCATTAATGGTAATACATTCTAAGAAATGAAATGAAATTCTCAGACAATAAACAAAATTCAATATCATGCGTAATAAATTCTAAAATGTTAAAGAAATTTAGCTTAAATTATAATGTATTAAACGAAATATAGTATCATCTATATAAATAAGAATGGAGTGTTTGTTTGTACATTGAATATTTTAATTGATAATATGTTGATCGCAAAGTCATCACCAATTATTTTTCGTAAAAAATGTTAGTATGATTAAAGGGTACGGTCCCTTTTTACTTTTCCATTGCTTCTGCAATTTACTTCGGACGCAAATATGCATACATATTTTATCCATCCATATTATCCATTTCATATTCGTCGCACTTTTGTTGAAAGCTTTTTCTCTGACTACCGAATTTGATTTTGAGTTTTCAGATGACTACGAACATTTCCGTGCATTCATTTTCAGTAAAAATGGCAATTTTCGGCGGATAGTCTTGCACTAGGAATATGTTTTACTTGTGCCATTCTTGCACCTAGTATGCAATGTTTTCGAAATGTATCATCAAGATGAAGATGGTAAATTAAATTGTTGCAGCATTCGTGACTAATTTTGTTTGCCGCAAACGCAATTTTTCTTGAAAATTTCATTCAGCGGCAGGTGGAATAACGGAACTTCTGTTAGATATATAAAGCAGAGCAGGAGTTTCTCTGTTCTCTTTACAAATGTACACCATTTGACCAATCCACACATTTGGTATACTTATATTTTAGGATCATGTGGATATGATAGACTACATATTTACCAGCGTTATATTTGTCCCAGAGGGCTAAAATTTTACGGCATTCGTGACAAATTTAGTTTGAGTAAACGCACTTTTTCCTGAAAATTCCATTCTGTGGCATGTATACTAACCGAACTTTTGAAATAAATAAAAGGCATTATATTGTATTGTATTTGTATTTGTCTTTGCAATTGTACTGCTTTCCATTGGAAGTAAGAAAAAATGTCATCATAGAAAACAAATTAAACTCAATAGATTACATTTTTAATAAACATAAAGTTAATTTTACAGTGCCTTTATATATAAAGAAAACCACTGCTTTCAACGAAATATTCACATGTATATACAAATTTAACACGTACAATCATGTGCAATGTCAACTCGTAAGAACCAGACAATATATGAGACCTAAATACTAGCAACGTTCTAACAGTTTCGAAAATAATCGATTTTTCAGAGATAACAAATGCTTTTCGAGTCGCTTAATTTTTCTTGTAGCTTTTGTTTGCCAGCTGTGCACCCAAATATTTTCTTAGGAGAAAATCATATTTTTTATTTAACACTAGAATGAGAGGAACTTTGGTGTTAGACGGTCTGTGAATATTTTACTCCTGCTGCTCAAATGCTCTACAAATAGTACTTATAGGGATTACCTTAACCCGTCCAGTGTTTTGATAATATATCTTGTCTAAGATGTGGTCAATTTTGTTGTGTTGGAGATACATCAAAGACAATGCTGCCCAAGGAGAATGTAAGATTAAGGAAGAATTGGTGACAGTTTTGAACACGTTTTCCACCATGATGGATACTACAAGGCTGTATGGACACGAAGATAGAACACCAAGAGAGTTAATCTTCGTAATTATCACAGTTTTGGTAACGTTGGGAATTTAGTATAATTGCCACTAACCAATCAGCTATGGTATGTTAATACGGAATTATTTCTTTGAATTTTCACTGCTGAAAGACTGAAATCGTATTAAAAAAACTTCTGACATCACTTTCAGAATACTTACTGGAAACACGTATCGCCATATAAACACTACCATCACCTATAGCTTGACAGAAAATGCATCTCAGTGATTCCAGGATGACGATTGTTGCATATAACTACAAAAAAAAGAACGATGATTTGAAATTGTGAGTAAATATATTCTATTTCATTTGACTTCTCGATTACCAAGTATTGACTATATTTTTTTCAAATAAAAATTCCGAAATTGTATTATTACTCAGACTGCTTAACAAGAGAGGAAATGTTTAGTATGACAGAAACTCTTTCTTGTATGACAACTGGAGTTGACTTACAACGACCTTCAATGGAATAGAAGGATTACGTGTAAAAGAAGTGCGGATTATTTCTTCTTGTCGCTTGGATTACTTATCTTCCAATTGAGTTCGTTTACTTATCTTCCAATAATCAACAGTTGAGAAAAGCTTGAATTCTTATACAGGGCATATTTTTGATTGTTTAAAGTGGTTATCCAGCGTGATTAAAAACATTAGTCATCCGATAACCAATCGGTCCAAGTCGATCTAGATCACGTGGGTAAGCAGTTATCTTACGACATCGACTCCGTCTGTATATTTCACTAGAAGGTCAATGTTGCTTTTATTGTAGCAACCAAAGTCGCTGTAAATGTTAAGAATTTAAATCAAGTAATTAGTGATTATTCGGTACAGCTACAATCTACGATTCTGAGCGGTGACAGAGGCCTTGGCGATCTTTTGGTCATACTTCTAGTATCGAGTTATGTAGATTAAGGCAACCCATGCGTCTGTACGGTTAGTTTGTTTTCATGGCAACCTCGGCAAACGGTAACTAGGTTGTATTATTTCATGCTTTTTTTTCTTTTAGAAAAACCTTTTTCTTTTCAAAAACTTTACTATATTTAGTGTAATTGATATGTTTCTGGGTATTCTTACCCAACATTCGCAGGAACATTCTGCTGGTTCACAAATGTGTTTAAGCTTACTTCTCTTTGTGAAAGTTTTTTTTAAATATACTTTTCAAATGTGTTTTCACTTTCATTTTCCTTTGTAAAAAGAAAAATATTTTTCAAAGAAAAAGTGTTTTGAAATAATTCTTTTCTTGGTGACTTTAGAAAGTCGCAAAAAAAAATACGCCAAGGCAGTAGCCACCGCTCATAAACGCAGACTGTAGCTGTACCGATTATTTTCAAAGGTTGAGTTCACCTTTTTGCAGCTTGAAAACTTTGTATTTAATTGTTGCGACCTGTGATTGATTAAATACACAATTGAAAATAATATAGTTCTGATATTACTCTTCAAACGCTTTATCAACCTTTACGCTTCGGCAAGTAGACAATTGTTACCATTGCAATTTCGTTAACACCAGAGGCATGCTATAGATCTGTGTACTGTGAATGTTTTCCCTTTTTGAGTGGCCACTGGCATCGATCACCATTTACGAGCTGTCACCGACTGACCTTCTAGAGGATTCCTTCTCTTGATCGGTACCCTTGCCTGTCCACAGTGAGGTGTGAACGCTTTGGGGGAAGGGCAGAATGTCGCTCCAGTGGTATCTATCTCAACTCAAACGATACACCACACAATACTATGAAAGGAAAGCGTCAAACGTAAATGCTACTCAAGGCTCTATAGCTCAAGTTATGTAATTAGGTAAGGGGGAGGGTTGGACATGCAGGCGAAAGAGCTGTTCCTGGAAACGATTAATAAAAGCGTAGCATCGTAAAGTTTATGTCTTGTTTCTGCTTGCATAATTTATGTTGGTTCTAAAAGTCTTGATCTTTTTTCAACAATATATTTTACCTCAATGTTTTGCGTTCCTTTTTTTTTACAATTAACAAACAGCTTCACTGTAAATAATTCAAATCATAAGTATTGAAGTTAAATATTATTTTATATCAAGACATGTAATGGATTAGAATCGTATTTTGAATTTATAATGAATGAAATGATATAAAATTGCAAATTCTAAAAATAATGCATTGTACTAAGCACTTCAAGTAACTGCATATATTGTCTCTAAATATTAGCATTGGAAAATTATCTTTGCACTTGAATAATAGAAAATTTCTACAATTTAATCATATGCTATTTTAATATTTAAGATGATTAGGACAGAAGCTCACCAAAATTACTGAATGCCTAAATTATTATTCCCATTCTAAGCTCCCTACTTTCATTCTGAATAAATTAAACTTACGAATTTAAAATTAGCTTTTCCTTGGTTTACTGTTGCGCAGTTGCAAACTGATGCTCGTATGTTTACTGTTGACTTTAACTGATTACTTGATTCTGCTTATTTTTGATTTATTGAATGACTGGCAAAAGCCTAGAGAAGCCTTAAGAACTAGTGTTCTTAATGAATACTATTTACCCATATGTATACTGGATTTATAACACTTTTTTTAAATATACACATATAATAGTAAATTAAAGATTGTTTAAGTTACCTAATGGTCAATTATGGTAAACGTTTGCTCGTACTCATTGGTAAATAATTACTTTAGACAATTAAAAGATAAGTTATAATCGAATCTTAATAAGCCATAGTGATTAAAATTTTCATAAATTAAAAATTTTCATAAAATAAAATTTTCAGAAATTAAATTTTTTCAGATATTAAAATTATTAAAAAATAAAAAAATTTAAAATTAAAATTTTCAAAAATTAAAATGTTTAAAAATTAAAATTTTTAGAAATTAATATTTTTTTGAAATTATACAAATATAACTCTGATATTTTAATACAGTAAAAATCTCAATCTGATATTTTTTTTTTACTTTTAGGAAAAAAGAAAAATTATACTGTTTATTATTCTGTTTAAATTTAAAACTATGTACCCTGTACCATTTTGCACTTTCTTGTCTTCTTATCTATACTAAACTCCTCAGGCTACTGTTTTGGCATAACGATTCCTCAACTCAAGATTATAGCACAAAACAAAGGGACCCAACAAACCGGCTTACCAAGCTTATCTTCTTGGATGTTGGTGAAGAATGTAGTATCTGCTCTGGTAGCATAACATCGGTTCTCTTCGTAAGAATGTATGGATCTATTTAGCACCTTTGGTAAGAAACCCACAACATACCAAAAGGAATTTCTACCTGAGGGTTAATCCTTCTTAGTGGTTTATCTTTGCATCGAACTGCCTTGCAGTGTCCAACCACTGGCATAAGAACCTTGCCTCGGTAGTCCAGTTGCAAGAATAACTGATTAGTAACAGGATCGTTGAAAGTTAGAAACTCGGTCCATCCAAAGAACATCGCCGTGTATACGGAGGCAGGAGCATGTTAATCTGTCGTGGCTTCAAATGTCATTACTTTGGTGTGCTGTGTATGTTTGGAGAATGAGGTGTCCAGCTTAGGTGTTACCTCGTCATCTGACCATGGTTCAAAAGTGTTTGGTTTGGTCCTTGGATCTGGCCCTTTGGCATTTCTACTAGACGTTCATTGAAAGCCCCTTGTGTTGCTCCAGTGTGTCGTTAATTAGCCTGTCGTACTAAACTGTCACCTGTTATGGGCAAGATATATTTTGTCTTTCCTACTTGGGTCTACATTTTCTCCTAGAGTAACAGGGCAGTTTTGCACGGCTGTATGTCTTGTTTTTACTGAAATTGACCAGATCTTGAACGAGATCTCTCGCTGAAAAACTTGCAGGGTTAACAGGCATATCAACCTTTCAAGGGTCCTGACGAGACCAAGGGTTGAGTATACAGAAGACTGTGTAACTGTAATTTAGTGTATTGTGTAGAATGGCACATATGATTACATATGGTTACATACATATGGTTGATCCTTTACGATTTTTCTACCTACATTTTAGGTCCTGACATTTGAAGAACCCCAATCCACTAACTTTACGATACTGTCTGTGCACCACGATAACTACACCAGACCCACAGTCTGTCATTGTCCGTTGCCTTAGAAACGATACAGATTCCATTATTTGGGAGGGGGTTGAAGATATGTATTCACGTTAGTCGCATTGGCGCACTTGATTACAAACTGAAAACACATATTTTAAGGTTTCTGCTTGTCATCGAGAAGATCGCTACTACTAGTATACAACCTTTTCTCTTTCTCCGGCATTAGAGAAAAAAAAAGTTAAGTTACCCCCGAGGATCACCCTTATTCTAAATGAACGAGTCTCGTTTCTATAGCGACCGCCACCATTCAGACGTGGAGTAGGGAGAAGTTCTAGTGATTCAAGACAGTAGAAGCCCTACTATTTTTCAATTTTATAGAATGCCCCATGCGTAAGATCTATGATAGCTGGCAAAAATAAGTGGCCTTTGAATCCCGGTTTTATAAGAACATATTAAGACTTATGTTCTCGAATTTAAAATTCAACAGGGTAAAATGTAAACTTGCGACGGTCGAAACAGAATATGATGGAGGCTATTATGTTCCCAAACAATTTTATTTCTCTTTACCCCAAAATAGATAACAAAACCAAATGTAATTTAATTTACTCAGGGCTGACTTTCATAGATTCGTTCAAATTATTTCTTGCTTTGATAAAATATATATCTGGTTTTTTAAAACCAAACGTCTCATGAACCTCCCAGAACTTCTGCACTAGAGAATCTAAATATACTTGTTTCTGAGAAACCGTCAACAAATGAAAGATATTTTCAGTGTATGAAATATTTACAGTGTATAAAAGAGATGTTCAGTGTATGAAAGAGATTTTCAGTGTATGAAAAAGATTTTTCAGTGTATGAAAGAGATTTTAAGAGCATTAAAAAGATTTTCAATGTAAAGAAGTCACAGTAAATTCAGTGTCTTGCTTCTGGTCATAAAATATAGAATATAAATAAGAAGATAGGTCTATATCTTAGATACTAGCGTCATCAACATTTATGTGTCAAGAAAACCTCTCATAATGATAGATTTTCCTGTGATGTAAGTTGTGTATGAGGTGGAATACGAATAGATATATTAAGCAACTGATCAAATACGATAACAGTTCGTTGAAAAACGGCGAAATCAGCGAGGGAAACTGAATTGGCAGAGTTTATTGGCTTAAAACGACTTGTTAGACACGTTGAACGCCTAATGTCTGATGTCTAAATGTCTGATGTCAAGGTCCTAAATTGCCCAGATGGTAGAGTCGCTGATAAGCAACAGGTGAATTTCAAGTTCGAAACATTCGGAGGGGTGCGAGTTCGTATCAATCAAAGAACGTCATGTACAAAGGAGGGTGGTGGAAGTTTTTCGTGACCTCAAATGTTCTCATGCTGGCGTGGTGTTGACGTTCGGAGGGTGGAGTGCCAGATCATCTGACCGTGAATCAAAATTACATGGTGTTTTCCTCCGATATTTCCGTTCGGGTTTGATCTCAGACCACTTCTAATAGCCCGCTGTGTTGCTTTAGTGCCTACGTGAGTTAAAAAACCTACCTATCTATCTAACCGGTTTCACCTTCTTGACTCTTGAGATCTTCCAAACAATTAAAGTGGTTATTTAATAAATTAATCTACATCTACTGTGGGGGTGGCATAGTACCAACAGTACACAATTTGGAAATCCATTAATGCTACTAGAGGGTTAATACGCAATTGATTTTTCTTGCAAAATCTTCACACCCAACGCAATACAAAATCGAAAGAATCAGAGGAGGATGAATAATTTCCGAAAATTCCGATTCTTATCTAGGATTTTTCTCATCCGCTGCAACCCGCTAAAACCGAGCTAAAAACAAACCTAAAAATCGATTTAAGTTAGGGATGAGCATTCATTTCCAGCCTTCGAAACATTTTTCATTTCTCCTCCTTACCTTCTCAGCCCAAACTGCGATGCATCCCAAATACACGAGATTTTCAATTTTGACCGGAATGATAAATGGTTATGCTCCCGCTTTGACGCATGTTTCGCGGCGGTTCATTATAATTGACAAACTACTGAATTTGGTCGAGCAGTTCTTGGGCCTATCACTTGGCTTCGGGTGTGCGGAGATGGACGATTCCGTGCAGTTTCGTTTTGTTTCTTCATTGGCAGTGGGGAATGAAATGATTAGGTTTGGTGATGTTTCATTTTATAGTGGGAATCGGGGGATGCATTTAATATTGTTGCGAGTGTATTGTAATAGTTAGTAAGATCATAAGTTACGTTTGGTCGTGAATAACTGAATTGGAGGACACTTGAGGAAGAAACTAACCAGATCATACATAAGAGAGTAAGCAATGGTAATTTTTGTACGTTTCCAAGAGCATGTGAACAAACCTAGCACTAACGTGACACTTAAAACGTATATTAATCATCAGATTGATCCATGGAAGGAGGAAAGACGCCAGTTCATTTATTCATTATATGATTGGTTCATTAAATATGGTATAGAATGGTGGTGATTTCATCATCTTTGTTGCCATAAGAATGCGAATTCATACATCTATCATGACATCAGATGATCTATCGCCTAAAGAGGCGATAAAATGCCAAAATGGCCAAACCAAGCCAATTTTTAAGTCCAGTCTTGTGATTACTGGTCGACATGTTGGTTGCACATTTTGATGCTCTTCTCAATAGCAATGCTCAATCTACTTACAATTCACTTCTATGATCCGAATCGCCAGTTTTTGCTGTACAATGTCCCTTAACACTTTCGAGGTGCGTGACGCTTTTCTATTTCTTTTCTTTATTAGCAGTAGGGAATGAAATTATAAGGTCTGGTAATGTTTCATTTTATGTTACGAATCGGGATGCTTTCTAATTTTATCGTCAATTGATAGTATCAAGGGTAATAGTAACTGGAATTATAAGATATGTTTGGTAGTAGGTAACTGTATTTTAGGGAAGCCTGCAGAAGTGAATGTCCGTAAATAATTTTTTGTATTGCATTACGGAATGTACTTGTATAATTGAGATGTACATGCTGTTTGATTTCGTTTCTTTATTCGTAGTTGGGAATGGAGTTATTATGTTTGGTAATGTTTTATTTTGCCAAGGGAATTAAAACGTGTTTTAATTCTAGAAATACAGGAAGTTACCACGTCTGTAACAAAATTCACATCACATGAATCTGTTTTTTTTTAATGGTATTTTAGTTTTTATATTCGTTAAAACAATTTGTGCATCTCACTTTAACTGGAGGCGCATTTTTAACGTATCGTTTTCTTGTGTAATCCGGACATATATCTGATGGGGATTATGTTTGCAAGATATTCTCACCTCTTCGCCATTTTATCTTTTACTGATGCCTTTCATACTGACAGTGTCGAAACCTTTTGTATTAGCTGCATTATCATTTATATGTTCCAGATGTTGAGGAGAAAGATTTTCTCGGAGTGGAATGGTGAAATTTCTCCCGCTAAGTATCTGACTCTTCCTCACTTTTTATACAATCCAAGCATTTACTACATATACATCTAAAATATTGTAAAAAATATGTGATTAAGCAGCCAAGGAGTTATTTTTCTCGATTTGACAGTAAGTAGGGGTACCATTTTTGTAGAACGTTAGCGCCATACATTGTCTAGTTATTTTAGGATTTCTGACAACCTCTAGTGAACTCTTGTCCACGGCTTTGTGAATTATTGGTACATGTACTAAACTGTAATCTAATTTAAACTTATCCATCATTAATTCTGCAATATTTAACATATTTATTAGAAAGGAAATATTTCTTATTTGGCAGAATAGTGAATTTGTTAATGTCATTAACCAATTTCATCCAATATTTGAAATCCAAAGGAATATATTTGTTAGTGAGACGATGGCTTCGAGCCATCTTCTCTATACTCTATCGTATAATAGACTAAACATAAGTCAGTATTCAATACATCCACTTGAGAAAATTATCAAAACTTTCCAAAGCCTGGAAAAAAATTAGTACTAGTCAGCTGACTATCTGTCGCGAAAACATTGTTCGATATGAGAAGAGACACACAATGTTTGTAAACATCATCCAAATAGAGATAAACAAGGTCAAACTATGCTAGATGTAGTTGGAACGTGTCCCACAAACGAGAATAATTTCGTAGTATCATTGCGGTACACCATACTGGTCACCCGGACTTTCTAGGTTTTTAAGGTCCAAAGTCACCAGTTAAATGTCAGCTGACCAAAACAAGTAAATACACAATAAGACCGGACGAAAAAATTAAAAGTCAGTAACAGGCTATTTAATTCATTAGCAAAGAACTACGGGTTTGCAAATAGCCGATGTCCACAGACTTCGTCCGTCTTTCAAGTGTTAACCTTTAACTGTTGTCATGGGTCTCACAGACCCCGAGTCATTTTTGACAGGTCGTTTCCACCCCTTAAAGTGAATAGCGGTCCCTGTCCTATTCAGTACCTTCCTACTACGTCCAACAGAAGCCACATTCCAAGACTGGTTTGGTTGCCGCAACTATTTCGTATTTCACACTATTTGCATTTCCCGCGTGGTCTCTTACACCCCTTCGCAGCATTTGCGTTACCATTCTTGTTGAATGAAATCGTCTAAGTTTGAGTAGGGAATTTCGGCAGAGAGCCTAAAATGGCAACAAACTTTGCTAAGAAACGACCTGTGTATATTACACAAAAAGACATTCAGGGTATTGTTGATAACTGGTCCCAAATAGCGTACTGGGACAGTGAAATTTCGGATAATATTATTAAAAGCGAATACGAAACGGATTCAGAAATTTATGCAGATGAAGACGGAATTTCTACGGAAAAAATAACTTCAAATGGGATGCCTGGGAGGGGGGAACCTAATTGTGCCGTTAGAACACCAAAACACAATAGTTTTACAGTTTCCAGGGTTGAAACGTCCTGCAAAATTAGGTCCGAAAGCTTTGCCTGAAGAGACATGGAATCTGCTTAACGTATATAGTAATATAAAATATATTTCATGTTAAGAATTGAATTACCTAAATTTAAAATGAATAAATAATAATTATCTAAGAATCTGTCACTAATATATTACATTAATCAACTTTATACACACTTTAGTGAGCGAGGTCTGAGAGACCCATCCACACTAGTTACGAGACGGTTTGTGACACAGCAGTTAGGGTTAAATTTGTAGAGAATTCATAGTTTTGATACTATGAGTAACTAAGTTTCTAGGATATGTAGAAATTTGATTTGTCGGTAAACTGATGAGAGCAGACATTATTTATAGTTAGATATGATTTAATTATAATGGAAAGGGGGAAAACTATTTACACACACTGGTATTATTGTCACATCACATGTTCATCGTGGTCTGTCGTATCATCCTGGTTTGATCACTTTCTGGATCTCAGGAAATTGCAGGTATTTCTCTGATAATTTATAAAGAGATATCCACATGTTTTGTTGCAGCTAACTGGGTTGGAGGTAACTTGTACGACTATCCAAATCAAAAAATTGCCTGTTATATCAGGAGGGAGTATCGTTTCATTGTGTTCTTTCATTGGAAGCAGGGAATGAATGATGTTTCATTTTATGGAGGTAATTGGGATGCATTTTAATTGTGTAGTGAATTTGTGGCATTGATGGCAAGGGTTACTGATATTGCCATCAATGCTAACTGGTTTGAGGGAAAGTTGAAGCAGTAAACTCCATCATACAACGCGGGTTTTATTTTTATTCCACAAAGCGGTCACTAGCGATCCGAATTCATCAATGTTAATGGAGAACTTGGGATCATTTTCAAAAGCATTTATTCTATACAAAGTCTTTGGGTAATTTTTTTCCATTCCCGAACGACAGGAAGCATTGTGTCCATGATCTCTACGATTTAAGGATCCCTTGTTGCTTATCTCGAACTTATTTTATGATCGGTGTAAATTTGCCTGGAAAATAATTGTTCCCCAAAGAACAATACAATCACTTTAATATTTGTACTTTACCAATAAGGAGGACAGAGTCCCTTACTACTGAAGAAAGGAATATGTTCTTTCTACTGCAAATAAGACAAAAACTTCTACTACTTAATCAATACACACCCAATACTGAAGATAATTATATACTCCATTTAGGATATTTATATACTTGTATTAATGAAGATAGCTATATACTCATGATAACTCAATATAGTTATATTCTCCTGCTAACTTAATATAGTAATATACTCCTGCTAACTGATTGTTTATCTACTCCTGCTAACTCAATATAGTTATATACTCCTGCTAACTCAATATAGTTATACTAGCCACTGCGTGGCTAGCCCGGCGTTGCCCGTTTGCTTCGCAAATAAACACCACGGACAACGATGTGATGTAAAATAGTAATATGTTGTAAATCTTTTTTTTCTCACAATCTCTTGCGGAAATATAAAAGATTCTCTCCCATTCTAGACGGGAGATGAAAAAATCTTGGTATTATTCCAAAGGCTGACGTCAAGGTGACGTGAGGGCGAAAAGCCTAAATTTTGATGCTTCTTCATTCCGCAGAAGAAGGACGAACGGTGAAAACAAACTACTAAATTCATTTTTAAATGATTTTGATTGAATTTTAAAATTCCTCGTGACCCTAAACTTGCAAAACATTCGGACTATTTGTGTGTCAAATCCCATTATTGTAAGTGCCAAAGATTCATCAGGACTTCGAGTGCAAGAAAACAAACAAACACTTCTTTTTATAATACTGAGATAATCCTGCTATCTCAATATAGTTATATACTTTTTGTAACTCGATTGCTCAAGATTGAACTGCACGGTTGCTACAGAAGAATACACTCCTAATGAATATAGGATTATACTCCTGCTACAAAAGTTAGGAGTACACTCTGATAAGAAGTATTCTACTGAAGATAATGATATACTCGTGTGCTACTGAATGTAGCTATAACTCTGAAGTCCTGCTATAACTATCTCTCTCTCTCTCTCAAGATGGAACTACATTCCTTCTTTTGAAGAATACACTCCTAATGAATATAGGAATACACACCTGCTACCAAGTTAGGAATACACTCTTACACAACGGACTTAACTGAAGATAATTATATACTCGTGCGCTACTGAAGATAACTATATACTCCTACAAACAGAACATAGTTATATACTCCTGCTCTATATATATCTCTCTCTTTCTCTTTCAGGATCGAACCACTCCTGCTAATGAAGGATGCACTCCTAATGAATATAGGAATATACTCCTGCTACTAAAGTTAGGAATTTCAACTAGTTACCACAGTCCTAGCCTAAGCCATTCGGTGTACCGCCACGTAATTTTGAACCACGATCAGATGACGAGGCAACATATGAGCTGTCCACTCTCCAAATTTTCACACCAACCCAACGTGAGGATTTTCGGCCACGACAGATTTAAGGTGTACCAGCAGCCTCTACACCATACGCTTACAAACATCCATTCCCTGACCCTGATTAGAACCAGGAACCTTTCTATAAAGAGGCTAAAACCTTAACCACTATACCGGTTGGTCGACAACTTCAGTTAGGAATGCACTCTGATACGAAATATAGAAACGCATTATTGCTATTGAAGATAGGAACACATTCCAGCTACGGGATATAGAAATACACGCTTGCTACATAACATAGTTATACACTATTGCTACTCAATATATTTATAGACACTGTTGCTACTAAATATAGCTATACACTGTTGCTACTAAATATAGCTAGACACTGTTGCTACAAAAGATAGAAAGACATTATTGCTACTGAAGATGGCAATATACTCCTGCTACACAAGATATGAATATACTCCTGCTACACAAGATATTAATAAATTCCTGTTACGAAAGATAGTAATATATTATTGCTAAAAAATTGCATTTTTATCCTGCTGCTGAAGATGTGAATGCAGTCTTGCTGTTAAGGATAGCAATACTTTCTTGCTGTTGAAGATATGGATACACTTCTGCTACTTAATAAAATCATGCTACTTTAGCAACCCTTTCTGTATTGCTGTTCACAAAGAGGAACCATTACAATTTTAATCTATTTGAATCAGTATCGGAAGGTAGTTAGTTAATTAACATCGCAATAGAGAAACGCAGCGAGCTGTTGGCGACGGTTCCGGATCAATCCCGAAGACAACACCATGTAATTTTGAACCAATTAGCATCCTATGGAAGAAAACGCTTTGGAAAGGAAGACCTGAAAAAAAGGTTATTTCAAATTAATTATTAAGTATATCTCAACAAGAATGCATTTATTGCTAAATGTGTATTTACTTACAATAAAAAAATTAATTTATATAATTAAAATAAAATGTATTAAATAAAAAGTAAGTAAAAAATAATTAATTTTAAACATCTGCCCAATATGTAATGTTGGCAAAATGAACTCAGAACACTTTCTCTGTTATTCAGGGCTGAAGGGAGATGCCCAGCAACAGGGCGATATCTTCAAACTGTACTGGGATGCAGAACTATGATGGACTGATAGATGTCTGCCCCCTCTTCACCTACTGATCCCTTGGGCTTTTTAGATATTTTCTCTGTATTCTTTTGTCTGTAGTGAATCTTTTATGCCTTATTTGCCTTTGTCAGTGATGCGATTTCAGTATTTTCATGGATTGAATTCCAATAAAGCCATATGTTACAACAACAACAACAGAATTAATTTGTGATCTACAGTTTACTAAATAATTGTACTTTATGAGTTGAGATTATTTGCTTTTAAATACTATATATATAGAAGATGCTGAGTACCTTGCATTTTTCTTTTAATCCTTAAAAACATTCATTGTATTCAAATTATTAAGAACTCTAAAGTATATCCCAAGTTTGTGATGTTTATCATTTACTTTTCATTCTAGTGCTTTTCTCAAGCTCTGTAATATTTTTAGACAGTCCAGGCTTTAATTCTTAGCATCCCAAGTAAGCCAAGATACAACATATATATTTGTTATGTTCATTTAAAAACGTGTTCAAGTACTGCTTGAGTTTACAGATACAAAAATCTCATTACCAGAAGATGGATTGACCAACTTTTAGTCTGCTTTTGTGACATTTCCAAAACTATCATTAGGCCGAGTTGAAATAAGTCTTTGCTACATTTCGACCAAATATATTGTTGCAATGATATACTTAGAGTTTCAATGTATCAGATTAGTAAGCTATAGTTTTGTTGGTATACTGGAATGAAAGACTACGTCTACTCTAATCGGAGATCACGTCACGCTTAGATTGTTTGTTTTAGTCGATTATCAAAAATAAACTTCACCATGACGTTATAGGATCACATTTTACACTGGCTCATTGGTTGAAGTCACATTTAAATTATTCTCGCTCTTTCATTGGATAAATTTATGTATCAATGCTTTCAATAATAGTTGATCGCGCAAGTAATCAAATATTAAATCATTATGTAAATGTATACACAAAGTAATACAAGCGATAATATTTGTGACAAAGTAGTAAAGCAAGCGATATTGCTTAAGAAACTTAATAAAAACGCGTACGTTAGATTTTGTAATAAAAGTAATAATAATTTTCCATACCTGGAAAAGCTAATACATTGTTTATTTTTTTAGTTCCATCAACTATTATGCAGTTTTGAGCTGTGCTTTAATCGAGAGTTTTGTATTACTGTGTTTTAGTGAGATTATTACTGAAACGGATGAAGTTTTGAGTCTTCTTACTTGATTTAATATTCTGAATGTATTGAATCGTAAATGTTCATCGGCAATAATACATATCATGGATATATTTCAATGTACCCTCATTTTTTTATGGTTACTTCGAAAAGTGCAAAAATAATAAGCACTCGAATAGAAATTAGTGATATTTCTAGAGCCTGTCGTATTGTTATCTAAATAAAATGTTTATTTTTTAGTTACATCTAATAATGTTTATTTTTTAGTTCCAACTAGTAATATGTTTATTTTTTAGTTCCATCAACTGTTATAACATCTCGAGCCGTGACTTTAAACGAGCTTTGTCTTACTAGGTCTTAGTCAGATGATTACTGAAATTGATGTATTCCTGTATTGTGAGCCTTATTACTTGATTTCCTGTTCGAGAATCGTAAATGTCCATGAACATACCAAGGTTATTTCAATGTGCCCTCATTTATTTAAGGTTATATATATATATATATATATATATATATATATATATATATATAACACAAACTGCTGGTCTGTTGTGAATACTCAGACCTATTGTTGGATTGTTGAATGAATGAAGCAGACAAAACAGGTTTCAATGATTGTTTATTGTGAGTATATTCAACAATTAATTTATAGTCTGAGTGATTGAAATGCAATTTGATATCAGTATTGAAGGATAATTTTATTGATGAAGGGTTTGGTGATTGTAGCGTCCACAATTCACGTTGGCTAAAGACCGTCGTGTTCACTAATGGTGTCTAGGGCACGTTAAATAGGTCGTGGTCACAAAGTCCCCCATGTTCCCATACCAAATCAATACCTCTGGGGGTACCTGATCAGGGGGTTATCGGCCTCTGATTGGGATCTAAATTACGAAATGTGTGAGTGAATGAATGTATGAAAGGGGCCTTCTTGTAAAACGAATGTGCCATGTATGTCGAGCAAAGACGGACTTCCTCCCAACGGGGCTCAATAACATGGAAGGCGCACCCCCTCGCCTCTTGCCGTCTTCGACGGGCCTGGCACTCCTCTGGCCTGCCAGTGTAGGCATGAGAAACAACAACAATTCACGTACGTTCAAGTTACACTGGCCTCAAACTCGCTCAACACTATAGAATTTCGACATATTTAGGTCTCCTTCTCATCTCTCAGTGTGCCTACGTATTAGGTCCGAAGGTCATGTTATGTACAGACATCTTTTGTCTAAACTATATTTATCTTCTGAATGTTTCTTCTAACTCTGAAATCATGAGGTAAAACAATTGAAACTTTTTTAACCCTATACTTTCGTATATGCTTCGATTTTTGACGCCTTAAAGTCAAAATAGTATCAATAGCAATGAGGAGGATCAGTATTAGATTAATGTTTTATACAGCTGCAATTCAGGGGTTTCATTTTTTGTAAATAAAAATATTCACAATTTTCTGTAAAATTAGGAAAATTTCACAGTAATACTAGCTGAATAATGTTAACTGTGTTTTCCAAGTAAACATATTTCATATTAATTCAACAAATTAACTTTGGAAGAAATTTATATATATAATACATATTTTATGTGTAAATTCGGTGTTAAATAATTAACGCAATAACAATAACACTAGACTTTCGACATGCTCTCAGTACTGCTTCGATTTTTTGACGCATTCAAATCAAAATAGTATCAATATCAATGACGAGGATCAGTATTAGATTAATTTTTTATACAGTTGCAATTCAGAGGAACCATTTCTTGTAAATAAAAATATTCACAATTTTTCTGTAAAATTAGAAAAACTTAAGAGTAATTCAAGCGGAATATAATGTTAACTGTGTTTTACAAGTAAAAATATTTCATATTAATTTAACAAATTAAATTTTGAATGAATTTATATCTAATATATATTTTATGTGTAGCTACAGTGGTAAATAAGTTAACATAATAACAATAACACTAGATTTTATTTCATACATGATCTCAGTACTGTTTCTATATTTTGACGCAATCAAGTCAAAAAAGTATTAATTGCAATGACAAAGATCAGCATTAGATTAACTGTTTATAGAATTACAAATTCAGGACATTTATTTCTTTTAAATAAAAATTATTCACAATTTTCTTCTAAATTAGGAAAACTTAATAGCGATTTTAGCGGAATAATTTTAACTGTTTTTTCCAAGTAAATATATTTCTTATTAATTTAACAAATAAAATTTGGAATTAATTCATGTATAATACATTTTCAAGTACAACGCTTCAGTGCTAAATATTTAATCGTAATAACTAGGATGACATAACTAAAGTGAAATATATTTTCAATTAGATATGGGTATTGCAAAATTATTGCTACACATATATTATCTGAATAATTTTCCATCTTATTTTATACCTTAGACCTCACAATTTTATCCAGTTTAAATCATGTTTATTTCCATAATGTTAACCTCTAAGGTTAATTTTGTTTTCAAATACCTTTGTGTTAGAAAATAAAAACTATTATTTAAAATATATTCATATTGCTGGTAATCTCCTGAATTAATGTATCCCTGAAGATTAGATTTCCTTTATTATACTGCGCATTTTTGCTACTTATTGAATTATGTTCGTGAATATTTATTTTTTCCATCAGAATTCAGCTATAAGTAATGGCTAAACAAGTTGACTGTGAATAATTCTCACATTGAAAACACAAATGCTCTATTTATGCAATTTTTCAAATAAAGTAGTATTTCAGTTTAAGATTTAAGGTTCAACATCAAAAGCTATTTCTTCAGATTCAATATGTTCAGTTTATAATTCTATCATTCCACGATAACTGTTTTCGATGGCAAATTTAAACATCACAACACACTGTAAAACGACACCCCGACAAATACAAATATGATTTTCTCGTTGAATACGTTCTTGAGAGCAAATTTAATCTCGCAAGTAAAGACTTAATCCCCTGAATTGTTACCTAAAGGCAGTATATCGGAACAAAAACAAACAGTCACGCGGTGATGAATGTGAAATTGGAGCAATAAACCTACACCATTTTGTATCTATCTGTGAGGAATGACGCAATCACCCTATTCATTCTGTTAAGCGCCTCAAGCTTGTCGTAAAAGTGACGGAACGAGGCATTTCAGATGGATTTCTCTTGTTTCTGATTGGAAGAAATTAGATTTATGCGTCTATCTTAAGAGTAAAGAGAAAGTGGTTATTTAAACAACTTTTCTCTTAAATGAACTGTTTGCGCTGTTAGATAAATGCGATTTTTTTCTGCAGCTTTGTTCTGGGCTTTGGAAAATGAAAAAGGGAAATCGGATGTCAGAAAATAAGGAAGATTGTCAGTTGTATCTGCCACTGATCTTGTGACAGGCAATTTATGCTGTTTAATGGAAGTGACAAATAAAATAGAGACACATTAGAAGAAACGCAATTTTTTGTAAATAAAAAAGTTGGTTTAATGGTAGGGATTTTTCTCTATTCATTTGAAGGACTTAGCCCTATATGTGTCATGAGATTTTTAAGCAGTGTACTACTGTTTTTACCCTCAGAAGGATTTTCAGTGCAAACAAATCAGAAGAAGAGTGAACATTTTATTATCATTATCCAAATGCTGTTGTATGTGTTATTGAATCTTGTGTGTGTTATTCTTTTATGTGCTGCTGAATCTTGTGCATGCTGTTCTTGTATGTGTTATGTAATCTTGTACGTGTTGCTCGTGAATGTGTTGCACTCTTGTTGAATCGCGAGCTTTATTAAATAAAAAGTTATGGTGACCGACTTTCAACAAACAAAACAGATGAAAAGTGAAGATTTTATTCGCACTATCCAAATAATGTAATATGTGTTGTTATTATATGTGTTGTTGAAAATTGTCTATGTTGTTGAATCTTGTATGTGTTGTTGAATCTTGTATATTTTGTTGAATCTTGTATGTGTTCTTGAATCTTGTATATTTTGTTGAATCTTGTATGTGTTCTTGAATCTTGAATATGTTGTTCTTATATGCATTGTTCTTGTACGCGTTGTTCTTGTATGCGTTATTCTTGTATGCGTTGTTCTTGTATGCGTTGTTCTTGTATGCGTTGGTCTTGAATGTATTGTTCTTGAATGTATTGTTCTTCTATGTGTTGTTCTTCTATGTGTTGTTCTTGCATGTGCTTTTCTTGTATGTATTGTGTAGTTGAATCGCCAGTTCTATTAAACAGAGAGCTTTTACTCTATCAGAAGAATTTTCAATGCAAACAAACCAGATGAAAAATGAAGATTTCATTCCCATTATCCAAATGCTCTTATATGCGATATTTTCCTATTGTTGAATCGAGGCTTTTTGAAGTAAAAAGCTTTTACTTCATGAGAGGGATGTTCACAAACAAACAGTTCAGACAAAAAGTGAATATTTAATTCCCATTATACAAATGCTGTGTTGTGTGATAAATTTCGCGGTTACCTTAAAATGCAGTTTACCTCCATTTTCATTTTGAGATGATTATCGTTTATTGTAATGCGTTGATGACCAACCAGCTATGACTTTTCTATTCTCAATTAATGTTTTGGAACTTTTAGTGGCAAACTGTTTAATTCCTATTTGAAGAACAAGTCATATGACGTCACGTTTGGATTGGAATGAGTACAGGAAACACGTTCAGCCTCAGAAAGGCTACTGCCAACACAGTTTAAATTTTATGCATTTACCTATCATACATCACACACGTGACTGAATGCATCCGAAATTTCTTTGACCGATCAATAAGAGGGACTTGCTTTCTAATTTTGTGTGCTGTGTTTCTAATGACGAGATATCTCGTCTATTAACCTTTTGACTACGGCTATTGATATAACTGAGGGGATTCTTTCTTGGAACGGGTTCAAGGTACTTTCGAGGAACAACTGGCTGTGTTGACCGTAGTCTAAACTCTTTGATTCTTGGTGTGATTCTGATAACTTTCAAGGCACAACTGCTGAACTGGCGGTAATCATAATTCTTCCTTGGAGCGATCACGATGCAACTGCTGTACCGGCCGTAGTCTAAAGGTTAAGATCTGGTTGTGATATTTTTGCCAATGATATAGTACACAGTCAAACAACACCAGGAGTGTTGGAATGTTTGTATAGGTTTTAGTTATGGCAAGGAAAGCAAAAATAAACCGTTCTAGCACAGGGCAATCCGCAAGCTTCCGTGGCTATACTAAAGGGTACATTAAGTTGCACAAATGAAAGACCGTAAGTATGTGATCAATTTCATCAATGACAGACTAACACTTCAATTGGTTGCGACAAGATATTCCGTACAATAAAATCTGCAAAAATTGCTACTGATGAGATATCTCGTCACCAAAATCTGACCAATATTGCTACTGACGAGTTATCTCGTCATCAAAATCTGACCAATATGCTAATAACGATGTATATCTTCATCAAAATCTGACCAATATTGCAAATGTCGATTTGATGACGAGATATCTCGTCATCAAATCTAATCAATATTGCTAATGACGTTATATCTCGTCATTAAAATCTGAATAAAATTGTTAGTGACGAGTTACCTCGTCATCAAAATACTGTCGCTTGTTTTGCGATGATGAAACACAAATCTGATCAGTTTTCTTCTAATGACTTAAGGCGAAAATAACTTGATGAACGAGATAGCTTGGTTATCAAGATCTTTTTTTTCTGCGAGGTATTTCATTGAGACACCAGCAATTAGGTTAATAACACATACCTTTCTGATGTAGATATTTTCATTAAAATGCAAATAATTTAATGCAGGCTGAATAAATGATGATAGCTGATTGATTGCCCGTTTATAAATTATTTAGGCACAAAGGTCACACGAGTTATACGTTGATAATTAAACCATGGTTTAGTACTTACAAAAAGTACTTGTCGTTAGAGAGCAACTTATAGTATATTATTAACACATATATGGTAGTTTAAGCTATTCAAATATTCCAGAATTAAAATAAGCAAAAACGAGGGTTCTTCTGAAGAAGCTTATAATTTTTAGGAAATTAAGAGCCTACTTTCCTAAAGATCCCCGTTTATTTTTGTTAGTTTTTTACTCATTATGATAGGATGCGTTGATAAAAAGTATTGCAAAATAATTTTATTTCTTAGAATTTTCAAACAGTTTTTATTATAAGGCAAAAAAATTGAGCATAAATGAAATTATATTTTGCTTCTAATTTAATCCCATCCGTTTTTAATTTTTTTATGATGTTTGAAGTTTTTTGTCCATTTTAATCTTTAAAATATGCTCTTATTAAAACTGTATTGGAAAAGTTTTCCATGTTCATTAGTTGAATACAAACATAGAAAGAATGTTAAGTAATTAAGAAATGTACTCTTTAGATGGATGTGAATAGTTTCTTTTAGAATATCAACTTAATACTAGGTATGTTTCCATTTTTACACTGGACTCATGATTCATTATTCGTCACACAGATTTCTAATGATCATTAGTTGATTGCAACTAACAGAAACATATTAATAAAGAATAGGATTTTTGCTCCATAGAATCCACATATTTTAATAACGTAGGCTCTCTTTGGACAAACACAAATTACTCAATAAAATTCATTTGTTTCTGCAAATTTATTGAATGTGAGTCCATCTTTTGTGCATTTAAGTTAGTGTTTGGAATACTTTAGTACCGTATCATGCATGTTAATTTAATCTGTACAGCTTTTAAATATATGAAAACGCAGGAATATCTTAAATAACAAGTGAAATACACAAGTTCTAAAATATATTTCTAAGAAAACGAAAGGAAAAACTTAAATATTTCAATACAACTCAAATATTGTAATTTGATCATTTTAACAATTACTTGCTATTCTTCTTATTTAATCAATTTATCAAATATTCACAGGTCGAATATACATTACCCTACAATAATGGACCGGCATGCACGATGTAATGGTATAAGGCAGGGGTGGCCAATATGTTGCTCGCAATTTTTTATGTTTGCAATTTATATTCTGTGTGATACGACGTACTTGTGATCTGTTTGTTCTTTTTCAAGATTTTTTGAACTATTTAATGGTTTTTTTTTACATTTATGTTATCTATCACTGTGCAAAAGAAAATGAGCAAAATAAGCGCAAAAAGTATAAGAAAAAATTTGAATTTATCGAACAGTCAGAAAATGAGTTATTTACAGCAAGTCCATCTTTTTTTGCATTGTTTGTGAAACTACTCTTTCACATAATAGAAGACCTGATCTTAATAAACACTATAAAACACATTATCAGGCTAACATAGAATGAACAGTTAAATTTGTTCTCGGGTCGGAGTTACGTAAAGAATATGTGAATAAAAAAAGAAAGAAATCAGAAGACAAAATGTTTTTGCTAATATAAGTTGTGAAGACGAGGCGATGACAGAAGCGTCCTATGAAGTTGCTTTAGCATTGACGAAAACAAAAGCTATTCTGACGGAGAAGCCTTGCTTCCAAATATTTGCACGCCATCTTGGTTATGAAGGTATTGAAAAGAAATCAGACGAAATTACTATACCAAGGCAGACTAATGCGAGATGTATCGTGGAACTCTCTCTGGATGTATTTCAATAACTGGAAGACTTTTCTCTAGCTTTGGATGAATCAATGGACATATTTGATGTAGTCCAGTTATAAGCATTTTTGTAAGAGGAATTGATTATAATTTTAATGTCTTTGAAGAACTTGCTAGTATGCAGTTATTGCATGATGAAACAAAAGGATCTGAGATATTTAAAATGTAAAATCATATCAATAAAATCTAAATTCGATTATTGTACTAATCAGTATGTGTACTGACAGTACGCCGTAAATGGCACTACTACTTTGCTTGGAAATTTTTTTAAATCGTACTGCACTAAAGTATCAATGTATTATACACCAAGAGGCACTGTGTGTAAAATTTAAAAAAATACAGCATGTTTTGTTACCGGTTGTGAAATGTGTGATTCAAATTAGAACAAGAGCATTAAACAGCCGATAGTTCAGAGAATATTAAATTATTAGATTTGGAATATGGTGAACCTTTTCTTTATTGTGAGGTGCACTGGCGTTCTAGAGGACAGGTTTTAAGTAGATTTTAGAAATTAAAAAATGCTATTTTTAATTATTTTCTGGCACAAAGGTCTTTTTTATTAAACCTTCTGAATACAGTCTGACGTGATACAACAATTCCCGTGACGGCTGCAAGCTCTGAACATAACTACCGCACAGTAGACTTCCTGTTATGACAGGCAGTTATCGTCATATATCGATCTTCTTCCTTACAAAAGTGCCAGAGTTCTAAAATTGTTTCTATGGCACATAGACTGTCTGTTTTGAAATAATCACATATCTCACTACTTCCATGATTGTGTGTCTTACTTCTACATGGCATATAATGCGCTACTTCAAAGATTCTTCCAAATGATACTTCGAGCCATGACAAACCGTTTTGAGTCCTTACACACCAAAATCAAACGCTGCATTGCAGAAATTCCCTCATAAATTAACTTTGTGTAAAGCGCTTGATTCACCGTCAGAAGACGTTATACCTTGATTTGCATATCAGAAACCGTTTGATCACTTTTGATTGGATAATGCTAATGAGTCTCATCTTTCACACATTCCCTGCAAAAATGGATTACATCGATTTGGTATTTCCTAGAATAATAACTTTTGTGTATGTAAAGGTAATTTTGGAATTGACTGTAGTTCTAGCCCTAGACCCAAAATAGCTTTGCATCGGTGGCGCCTCGCAAAACGGCATGATGGTCAAATGCCAAATTGTTCAGCTAATTGGTCGTACGTGTAGGCTGCAAATAAACTAATCCAAGATATAGGAATATAGAGTCCACTATATCTCTATAAAAGAGACGGCATATATTTCAAAATCATATTTCGTAAGATCACAAATGCTGCATAATTTGTCTGGAAGGAAGTTATCCATTTGGATCTAAATATTAAGTTCATTTCTGAATATTTACATCAGTTCTCTTCCGAAATTCTTTCTTAAAATACCTCAGGTGCCAAATGAAGCGCTACAGTCGCAACCACCGTATGACGCAATTGTTAGTATCTTGCAGCTACCACGAGTTATCCCTCACGAACACACACGACAGGAGAATATTGAGGCCACGACAGATTTAATGTTCCCCAGCAACCACATACACGAGAGCTTTGGTTGGATCAAATTTCGGACTCGAAACCTCTTCGATGCGTATTCGCCACTCTACCAACTGGAATACAGCGGCCCAGACTCATAAGGATCACAAGGTTTTTGAATTGCAATGTTCGTAGGTAGTTGAATTACCGTCGCACAGAAGCAAATGAACGGGCTATTCGGGAACAACCCCGCTTGGAAAGATCCGAGAAAAGCACCGTGTAATTTTGAAGAATGGTCAGATGAAGAGTATAATTAGATGGAGAGGTGTGAACTGATGAGAGAAAAACAGAAATTAAAAGATAAAAAGAAAAGATAATTCTTACAAGCAGCAATAAAACATGATCGTAATACAATTGATGTATTTTACAAATTAGGTCATTTACTCGGGACGAAAAACTAAAAGGAAGGTATCAATCATGCAGAATTTGTAAAGAATGTATTGTATAAGCCTGTTTTCTACATTCAAGAGTTCGTTTGATCTTCTTTGACATGACGGTCTGTTATGCAGACAGAATTAAAAAATATCGCTTCAAAATAGAAACAATTACCTATTTCAAATACAGCCATACCAGATAGGCATCATAAATCATCCTTCAACTTAATACAACAAATTCATGCAATACTGAAAAGGAAAATATATATTATTCAATCCATTTGGAAGAATCAATTGATACTTATGATTGAGCTGCCGGCTTTATACTTTATTCAGGCCATAACAAATTATGTAAAACGACATTAAATCTGTTTCTCTCTCAGTTTAATCAGGATATGATCTCAAATCAGGATATGAGTCAATTTCCACACTTGAAAGAGAAGAGGGGATGTGCAGCTGATAATAACAATTTGACCAAATATATTAAATTTAGTTATTACAAGGGTCATTTGAAAGTCGCTTTCTTGATTTGGGTACAGAAGAAAGCTACATGCTCGTATTAGTAAAGCATTTTCTCTTAGTGAACAAAACGTAATAAAGAAGCTTAGTAACATACAAATAGTACTTATTGATTTCAAAACAAATTCATTATTGAATTTGAAGTTTCAAGAGCTTTATTATTCAGATCAAAATGCTTCTGACATGATTAATTTATGGCGTTCATTACACTGTAAACACTTTCCGGAACTAAGAAAATTTGCATGAAGTTGTATATGTCGTGTTGGGAACGACATGCAGATGTGATCAAGCATTTTCATCCATGAAATTTATTAAAAGAAAAACGAGGTCGCGAATGACTGATTCCAATTTTGAAAAATTCTCTGTAATAGACATTGTTTTACATACACTATAGTTAAATCATTTATAAATGTTAATTATGTCCATAAACGTACTTTTATTAAAAAAGTTTCTAAGGATATGACAGGACCATGAACGTAAGGTAGAAAAGGTGCTTGAATTGTACTGCGCATCTGAACTCGTATGTGAGAAAAAAATGGCGCATGGTATATAAAAGGTTGGCCACCCCTGGTATAAGGGAAAGAATATATCCTTTAATAAGTGGATGTTATCCCACGTGCAACCCTTCTGGGCATACTTTCAACAATGTTTTGATACGTAGCTATATGTTTTTGTGTCTATTGCTGCCACAAGAATATCGCCAGCTCAGCTGTGGATTTCGGACGTGATTCCCGGGTTCGTAAGCGTCGCTTTAAAGCTTCGCTTTCCTACGAAAGTGGAACTGTTATCTAACAGCCATGATATGTCATTAAGCCACAGGCATAACTAGAAGTCCGTCTAAACAGAGTCCGGAGGTGTCAACTTGGCCGGAGAGAATACGGTGGAGAATAGGCAACACAGACGGCTGTCGTGGTTTATTTTATTCGAAACAAAACAAAGTGGCTTTTTTATTCTCTAGTCCAAAGTTTCTAACTTCAGGATCGTTGAAGATAGAGTGAAAATTTCAACGGATTTCAAATCAGCGTAAAATACTACGCCAGATAGATACCAAAACCAGTTTTATTATTCAATTATTTACCATTTGATTATTTAATTATTTATTAAATAATTAATGATTTATTTAAAAAAATCACATTTAAGGTATCGTTCTGATTTAAAATGTTCCGCAGATTTCAAATCCGTTGAAATTTTCATTCTGTGTGTAACGATCCCGATTTCACAAAAACGAACTAATCAATGGCAGTCAAATATGTTTGTTTGTTTTGCTCCCCATCCGCTCGAATCATTTGGCGCAGGAAATAAAATGTTGCCTCTACAAAAGAAAAACGTTCCCCAACTGTTTGAGACCGCCATGATGACAGTCATGGAAATGGCGGCTCCGATAATTATAGTTACGTTCACAATCAACGCTTCCTAGGAAACCAACACCATCTGTCAGTATAAACAACCCTTTAGTGACGTCAACCACAGCTACATCACGGCTAAGCTTCCTTAGGAAACTGAAGCTTAACACGTCCCAAAAATGTTCTATTGGGTTTAGATCGAGACTCTGAGCTGTCCAAGGACGACGTTTTACATCAATATCTTGATACCACTTCCAGACAGAGGATGCAGTATGACACGGAGCGTAGTGGTCCCGTAAGTAACATTCGTCCATTCCATAAAATTGACTGAGAGTAGCAAGAATCTGATTGTCCAAAATGTTCATGTAGGCGTCGGCGTTGAATTGACCAACCATACCACGAAAACCACCCCCAAACAAGTAGTCGGATTTCATGCAAATCCGCTGGCGTCCGGTCCATTAGTGTAGGGTAGAGTATGTCTCACTGGATTAACACGACCGGCAATTGGTGACGGTCCGGTATCAATCCCCGAGGGACAGATCCGACAACAACACCTGTAATTTTCAACCACAGTACCTATGACGAGAGTAACACATGAGCTGGCATCCCACTATTCAAACATCCAAACCACAACATCGTGTTTCATTATGGTAATGTATTGATGCAGAAAAATATCACTATAATTTAAAAAATTAATCTGCATTTCTGTGGTTCTCAAGATGAATTATATCTTTTATGCACAGAAATGATGAAACGGACATATACACATGTCAACCGTCTAACGATCACTACAATTTGGTTTAGAAAAACTATAAAACAAATATCTACAAATTTTGACTTGTGTATTTTACATGTATACAGATGGTATACTAATAAGAAGCCAACTTTAGAAAACTAAATTCTAAAACCAATTGAATCCCAAAGAGGTCTGTTAAACATGTGTATAGGATATACAAAAGTCACCAATCTATATAAATAAGAATGGAGTGTTTGTTTGTACATTCAATATTTTCGACCCATTTCAAGTTTTCTATCCGTTTTGGACCCTTCTGATGCCGAATCCGTTTTTTTCTCGTTTGGTGTCTGTCTGTCTGTCTGTCCGTCTGTCTGTCTGTCTGTCTGTCTGTCTATATGTTGTGCCCTATACACGTCCACGCGGTTTAAGATATTTTCATGAAAATTTGCATACAGTGAGTACTTATCTTCATTTAGTGAATGGCATTGGTTGCGAAAGTCTGTCTGTCCGTCTTTCTGTTCTATGCTCGATTTTGTGTTAGTGTGTTTGTGTAGACATCACATGAATTGTATTCCAGATATTTTATTGCATTGTATTTTATGTTATACATTATCTATTAGTTTAGTGAATGCAATATTAAACATTTCTTTATTGTTATATTTAGTTGAGTTTCATGCTAAAACACCTGAGTAAGTATACTTAAATCAACCATAATTTGGTAGTTTGGGAAAAATTGGAATGGCTATTGAATATTACGATTACTTCGATTGCTTTACCAGTACTGCTGAAAAAGTAATTATTCTTTAAAAAATTATTTTTTTTATGGAATTTCGTCTCTGATACTTCATTTATTTCGAGTCTTATTTTTATTCTTTGCGCAATGAAAACGATTTAAGAATATTTGGGACAGACGATATTTTTCAATGAAACGTGAATGAACAAGATCACGCGATCAGTGATATTTTTTCTGGTTCTTTCGCTCTGAATTAATTTCACATTTCTAAATTTTGTACACTTTTAGTTGTAAGTTGTGGCAACTGTGCGAGATCAAGAGATAAAATTGAATCACAAATTAATATCTTTAGAACAATTTTTTGCGACATCTTTTATTTTGTTTTGCTTCGCTGTTTCATGTTTCAAATATTTATTATTTTAATAAATGTGTTTTCCTTCTCATTACACGCAACAGCACCACAAAGTATTAGACTTAAAAATGTTAGGTAAGTCAGTATAAATTTTCAGTACATTTTAAGTGTAATACCATTATTGAAAGAATAATGCCGTTATTGAAAGAATAATGCCGTTATTGAAAGAATAATGCCGTTATTGAAAGAATAATAATGTTTATTAATCCAAACAGAAACTTTTTCCAACATTAAAAAATTCGTTGTAATAATGACAGGAGAAGATTGCAAAATTTCACAATGTCGCATACCGGAGGCAAGAATGCCACAAGTAAAAAAATATTGTTTTGTTGACTATGAGTGCGAGAGCACTCGCCGTAAATCGTAATTTAAATTAATTGAGTTGAACATGAAAAGTACTTAAGAAAAGGAATTCCAAATCTTCCTATAAATCGTCTTTTATAGTAGTAACCTTAGTATCACCTTTCGTCATTTTGTAGCTTTGTCATACAGCAATTGTGCGATGTATGTGAAATGTATTACATGAATGGATATGCATGTGTAGGACTTGTGTCCAAAGTAAGTTGTAGAAAATATAAAGATGGCGAAAGATGTTAAAATAAATTTTTATTCTACAAAAAACGTAAGTCATTATATATTTTGATTATCTCTTCAATCTAGAGTAAACCAATTCAAACCGAGTAAGGTCGGGTATTTTGCTAGTTAGTAATAAATTCAATTGTTTTATAAAAAAGTATTAGGCGAATATAATAAAACTACATTTTGTATTTGAACTGAAAGTGTCATTTGGGTCATTGGTATAATTTAGAATTAAGTATAGAATATGTTCAAAAATGAACTAAGATTATATGCTGTAATCTGGCAACGGCCTATTTGGTAAAATTAAGATATTGTGATCTGGAAACACTTCAGAGTTGTTCTATCAATTTTAAACTATTGTTTTTTAGACTTAAACTGTGGTGCCTGTCTTGTGTATTTGAACGTTTATGTAGTAATACATTGAACCTTTATATTAAACTGTCACAGCATTAAAATTCTATTAATTCACGTACAGTAGGTTACATCTCTGTTTGAAACTAAATCTTAATAGAATATTATTATAAAGTCTTAATACAAAGGTTGGTTAACCTGTCGCCTAAAGATCACATGTGGCCTTCTAGATCCTTAAATGTGGCCTTTCGACATAATACAAGTTTCACAGCTAAAGTCATTAATGTTTATTAATACATTTTTGTACGTCTCTGACACTTTGATAATTTTTTTAAAGAAAATTTGATTCAAATGCATAGGCGTAAAATCAGTTTCAATGAAATAATCCTCCCAATTTGACAGACAGAAGTTGAACGTTAGAACGCCTTAACAGTTTAATTGACTTTTGCTACTTTCATAGTGTAAGTTCCAATACCAGCTCAGGTGTTGCTCCATGATTTGATCGTAGTTCAAAATTACGAGGTGTTGTCCTCGAATCTTTCTCTTATAGGACTGATCCCGCACCGTCGTCAATAGCCCGCTGTGTTGCTCTGGTACGACGTTAACCTATAAATCCTGTTATGGGTCTCACGGACACCGAGTCATTTCTGACAGGTCGTTTCAACCCCTGAAATTGAATATTGGTCCCTGTCGTATTTAGTACCTTTCTACTACGTCCAATGGAAGCCACATTCTAACACTGGTTTGGTTTCTCTAGCTATTTCGTGTTTTACACTATTTGCATTTCCTACGTGGTCTCTTAGAGCCCTTCACAGCATTTGCGTACCGTTCGTGTTGAATGTAATCGTCTACGTTTGAGTAGTTAATTTTGGCAAAAAGCCTAAAATGGCAACAAACTTTACTAAAACACCACCTGTTTATCTTACACAAAAAGAAATTGAGGATATTTTTGATAATTGGTCGGAAATAGTGTAGTGAGACAGTGACATTTCGGATAATATTATTAAAAGCGAACACGAAACGGAATTGGAAATTTAGACAGGTGAAGATGAAGACATTTCAAGTGCGTCTTCACAAGAAGAATATTTCTTCAAAAAATTATTTGAAATGGGATGGCCGGAGGGGGGGGGGACCTAATCGTGCCGTTAGAACATTGAAACACAACATAGTTTTACAGTTTCCAGGGTTGAAACGTCCTACAAAGTTAGGTCCGAAAGCTGAGCCTGAAGATACATGGAATCTATTTAACTTATATAGCAGTATAAAATGTATTTCATGTTAAGAATTGAATTATCTGAATTTCAAATGTATGAATAATAATTATCTAAAGACTCTTTCAGTAATATTTAATATTAATCAACTTTATACGCACTTTAGTGAACGAGATCTGAGAAACCCCTCCACACTTGTTACGAGACGGTTTATGACACAGCAGTTAAGGGTTAACTATAATTACCATTACCATTACCCATGCGACTCTAAAGTGTCATAACGTCACCCGCCTGACCCTCATGTATATCGCGCATGGATGGTCGGCAATAGTTTATAGGGGATCGAGTACAAAACCTGTCGTCAGATTTTGACAACAGCGCACTGCGTTTCTGTTTGATGTGGAATTTGTGAATATTTTCCCAGCTCACACATGGTACTTTTAACCATATTACGCTGCACCGCTTAGATTTTTTTAATCATCTCAAGGAACGGCTTTTTCACCTGCATGTCCAACCCCCCTTACGTAATTTAAGCGATAGAGCCTTGAGTGGCATTTATGACTGACACTTTCCTTTCATAGTATTATGTGGCGTACCATTTGGCCGCTAGAGAGATATCACCAGAGATACATTCAGCATTTTCCCCAAAAGCGTTCACACCTCGCGGTCGCCAGGGAAGAGTATCGAACAAAAGGAGGAATCCTCTAGAAGACCAGTCGTTGACTACTCGTAAATGATGATCGATGCCAGCGGTAGTTTAAAAGGAGGATAATATCCACCATATTCAGATCTATACCATGCCGCAGGTGTAAACGAAAGTATAGTGGTAACAACTGTCTACCCGCCGCAGCGTAGAGGTTAAGTCTGGACTGTACACGACGTGTCATTTTAGAATCACCTGCTCCGAAGCAACTCACTCATCTCAACATAATAACTAGAAGAAATGTTTAAAATAAAGACTATTAATAGAAGGGTGAGTTAATTTAAAGAAAATGTCGATCTAGGAGAAGTGCCGAGTTGAATCCGAAATCCCCGCCCAATCACTAAAGACATAGGTCACATTCTCAATTGCCGACCACGACCAGCTTTCATTAGGTTTTGGCACAAAACCTCCATCCGGGGACTTGTCTCCTTATCTGCTGTTCGCTTAAACAGGTGGGCATTAGCATTTAAGACAGTAAGAAGGGAAATTTAACGTTACAGAGAAGTTAAAAGTTGTACCCAAAGAGAACGTCCACCACGTAATTTTGAACCACGATCATATGACGAGGTCACATCTGAACGGACACCCCACTATCGACTTTTCCTCGCCATGTCTATGTGAGGACATTTTTGTCCACGGCTGATTTAATTTGCACCAGCGCTCTTTGCACACGACGGTCTTTGGTCAAATTTGAGGTCGGAACCCTCAGGTTGCTAATCCCTAGCTCCTACAACCAGCTTATCACGGCCTCTTGACATCAGCTGTTAAGCAAACAAAACTGAAAAATTATAATTGGCGAATAAAAGGTAACACTTTGAATAGTGCGTGATAATCTTGAGACAATACAACCAATGCAGATTCAAGATGAACCTCCATAATCCAGAATATTTCGACATCCTCCATTTCTCGCTTTGGTACACCTATTTACTGGCTTCGCAGGTACAATTATCACCACTGGTGTCCAAAATTATCTTTACATGCATAGAATCACGGATTTCTCAGAAATTGTGAACTATAGTTTTATGAATTTGAGTAGAATGAGATAAAACATCAAAATACATAAATACAAAGGAAAACAATTATGAACAGTGCATATGATATAAGACTGTAGCATTAAACAATAAAAATGGCCACAATATGCGACAAAGAGAGTACAAAAAAGAAACAATTACTCAGAAAAAATTAAAGCTTATGAATTTAATATGGGATGTGATCACCCCTGACGTGTACATGTACACACATGTCGCAACGTGATTTCATGATGGCAATAATGTTGTTAACCACAGTTTGGGGAATTCAGTTCCACTTCTCCAACAATGCAGTCTTCAGGGAATTTATATCTCTAGGAGGTGGATGTCTTCGTGAAACTATTGTCCAGGGTAGTCCCATAAGTTCGCTATCGAGTTCCGATCAGGAGTGGCTACATAATTCACTCAATGGCTTCATTTTCAAGGAATTCTTCAACAAGGTCTGATCGATGTTGACGAGCATTATCGTCCATAAATAAAAAATCAGATCCTTATGCACCCATAAAAAGTCTTACATAACTTTCTATGACCTCATCCTTCTATCTATGGGCTGTCACAGATCCTCTGTTGAAAACGTGTAGGGTCGTACGTCCATCAATAGTTATTCCTCTCCACACCACCACATAAGCACTACCAAAACGATCACATTCCACTATGTTCCAAGGAAGATTTCGCATTCCTGACTATCTCCAGATGTAAAAACTCTTATAATCAGATGTTAAACTAAACCGCGACTCATCAGTACCGAAAACATGGGTCAATTGGTATTGACTCCAGTTCTGATGTTATTTGCACCAATTAAATCGTTCCTTCTTGTGTTGTGAAGACAGTGAAACACTTTCCCTTGACTTTCTGGCATAAAGATATTTTTCATTAAGCCTTCTGAATACAGTCTGACGTGATACAACAGTTCCCGTGACGGCTGCGAGCTCTGAACATAACTACCGCACAGTAGACTTCCTGTTATGACGGGCAGCTATCGTCATATATCGATTTTCTTCCTTACAAAAGTTCCAGAGTTCTGAAATTGTTTCTATGGCACAGAGACTGTCTGTTTTGAAATAATCACACGTCTCACTACTTCCATGATTGTGTGTCTTACTTCTACATGGCCTATAATGCGCTACTTCAAAGATTCTTCCAAATGATACTTCGAGCCATGACAAACCGTTTTGAGTCCTTACACACCAAAATCAAACGCTGTATTGCAGAAATTCCCTCATATATTAACTTTGTGTAAAGCGCTTGATTCACCGTCGGAAGACGTAATACCTTGATTTGTATATCAGAAACCGTTTGATCACTTTTGATTGGATAATGCTAATGAGTCTCATCTTTCACACATTCCCTGCAAAAATGGATTACATCGATTTGGTATTTCCTAGAATATAATAACTTTTGTGTATGTAAATGTAATTTTGGAATTAACTGTACTTCTAGCCCTAGACCCAAAATTACTTTGCATCGGTGGCGCCTCGCAAAACGGCATGATGGTCAAATGCCAAATTGTTTAGCTAATTGGTCGCAAATGTAGGCTGCAAATAAGCTAATAGAAGATATAGGAATCTATATATAGAGTCCACTATATCTCTATAAAAGAGACGGCATATATTTCAAAATCATATTTCGTAAGATCACAAATGCTGCATGATTTTTCTGGAAGGAAGTTATCAATTTGGGGATCTAAATATTAAGTTCATTTCTGAATATTTACAGCAGTTCTCTTCCATACACGAGGGCTTTGGTTGGATCAAATTTCGGACTCGAAACCTCTTCGATGCGTATTCGCCACTCTTCCAACTGGAATACAGCGGCCCAGACTCATAAGGATCACATGGTTTTTGAATTACAGGGTTCGTAGGTAGTTGAATTACCGTCGCACAGTAGCAAATGAACGGGCTATTGAACGGGCTATTCGGGAACAATCCCGCTTGGAAGGATCCGAGAAAAGCACCCTATAATTTTGAACAATGGTCAAATGAAGAGTATAATTAGATGGAGAGGTGTGAACGGATGTGTGTAATATAGAAATTAATAGATGAAAAAAAAAGGATAATTCTTACAAGCATCAATAAAACGTGATAGTAATGCAATTGATGCATTTTACAAATTAGGTTATGTACTCGGGACGAAAAAAAAATGCCATCAATCATGCATCATTTCTGAAAAAATGTATAGTCTAAGCCAGTTTTCTTTCTTCAAAAGTTCGCTTGATCTTCTTTGACATGACGGTCTGTTATGCAGACAGAATTAAAAAATATCGCTTCAAAATAGAAACAATTGTATATTTCAAATACAGCCATGCCAGATAGCCATCATAAATCATCCTTCAACATAATAGAACAAATTCATGCAATACTGAAAAGGAAAATATATATTATTCAATCCCTTTGGAAGAATCAACTGATACTTATGATTGAGCTGCCGGATTTATACTTTAGTCAGGCCATTACACAATATGTTCGTTGCTACGAGGAGTTACTCACCTTTCGCATTGTTGCTTACAAAATACTGGAATGGATGTCTTCAACAAGTTTTACGATAAAGTTCGTGAAGTTGGACTGAATTTGTGAGTGATTAAGCAGAACGCGAACCTCTCTCCCTTCTATAATGACAGGAATACGTGAAACGTTTATTTCATGTATAAAAAAGTTTTTTAATATCCAGATCCCTCATTTTTTTTTCATGGTATCTTCAATCAGTATAAACTCTGTTCAAAACTTACAAATTAAAGTGACATCAGGCCATTAAGTATAGTTAAATATATTTGTACAAATACAATACTGAATCAATAGTTTCACGAAATGAAGAATTGAAGAATGATCTATTATTCTAAAGAGCATTCGCTGTTGCCGGGAGAGTTGATATACGACATTTTTATTTCTGCGAACACTGAGTTACATTTTATAAAGAACCCAATAATCAATGTTAAGGGGTTAGGTACCTTTTAAATTTTCAAAAGAATCAAAACAATTATTATGATCTAATTTTAATGCTCTGTTTCGTAGCAACGTTTTAAAACAAACCTAGTGTAAAATTTCCCTCTAGAACGAAAGTTATGGTTAAAAGAGTGAAGACCTTAATCAAACATTTAGAGCCAAATGGTTTGTTTACATTTTGTACTTTGTCGATATCAGTGATCACAAAAATGTAATTTGACTACGCTATATATTGCTAAAGCCATCTGCATGTACATTGTTCAATTAATTATATTTTTTATCTGGGAACAATGTACTTTGACTTCTACTTTTAGTTTCATTTGGTTCCTTCCTTTAATGCGAAAGAATTTCACAAGCGAATTGTTTTTAACGACGATATCTCAAAACTCTGATTTTCCCACTTGGGCGCAAGATTTCTCTGGAATGGTTGGTTAGAATTACATGAAATTTTAATTGATTATGTAAACCATATATATGTTTAAAATGACCAACTTTTTTGACTATCCTGTTGAAAGTTTTTGAAAAAAGATTAAATTTGTGTTTAAAAACATTTTTAAATTTTTTTTATTAAAATTTTTTTTTATAAGAAATTAAAAAGAAATACAAGATTTTGTCTATGTAATTATATTATATATTTTTAAGTACATAAAAAAATTCAGCTCAGTATAATACATTTTTTGCCCAGAATGCTGCGTACAATGCACCATATTCTAACATTCTAACAACAAAAACAATGCATTTCATTTTGGTCCAATTTACAATATATTTAAGGGGTAGAAATTAAAAAAAAAATTGTTTACAAAAGATAAAGGTAGTTAAAATCTGCATACAAAATTTGATTTATGTAAATAATTTATTCATGGAGATATTAAGATTCGAAATGTAGTGATATTTTTGCATATTTTGAAATTTAAAAGGTATCTAACCCATTAATTATAGAACAAATATTTCCATATGAATGCTGCATTTGTGTTTCATATCATGTAAATTCAAAGCGACTGGCATATACTTGCAAGGTAAAACTGTGCCTATTTATGAGATAAGTGGCAAAAACTAAACAGTTCAAAATAAAATAGCTTTATTGAAAATCTTCATGAAAAGAATTTCGGATGCATATTTTTCCCAGTTAGCAAAGGTCATTGACCATCACGATGAAAATTTCGAATAATTTAAAGAATAAACACCTGTTACAGACCCTATTAATATTAGATATATAGATAATTGTAGAATATATTGAAAAGCTTACTGACTGAGATTCATAACATCGAATTCAAATTAGCATTTCATCCTCCCCTAGTTGGTGTCACAGATGCACCTAATGAACTCAGATGGAATTGATTGAGCTCCCAGTAAACGGCATTTTAATGTAATTGTTGTTAAGAACAACATGAGGTCCGGCGTTAGATAAAAAATTTTCGATCATTAGATCTCATTACATGTAGAAGAGTGGGTTCTAAATTACGCATCAAGATAAAAAATTATTACTAGTAGCAATTTTGAAGTATTTAAGGGGGTCCGGGACACAAAGATAGTCACATTTTCGAAATTTTTTAAAATTATTTTGAGAAATTCTCTGTGCTTTTCTGCTTAAAATGACGTTTAAATCATGTTTCTATCTTAATTAGAACAAGAGATGTAATAATTATTGTGGTGCGTTGTTTTGAAAATCTAACACTCTTGACAGTTGTTGTCATGGCAATAAGATCTGTCTTTAAAACTTTAAATGCGTTTTTCTCCATAATACATTTTTTTCAAGATTTCCTGTATTCAAATTGCTATAAGTCGAAAACCGATAAAGTTTAAGGGTTGAAATTTGGAATATATCTTTTTCAAACATTATACTTTAATTCTGATTCAGCAAATTTGAAACAAATATTTGCTTTTAAAAATATGACTTTTAAAAAAAAAGTACCTTAAAATTTTTCAAAATTTTCATTCGATTTTTTTTAAATTAAATTAATATTTTTTAAATTGCTGAATCAAAATTAAAGTTTATAAAATTGTGAATAATTTACTGCATGAATTTTGAAAATTGATCAAGAATATTTTGAGTTTTAGCAATTTAAATTAAATTTTAATTTAAAATTTTTAAAAACCTTTTGGGAAAAATGTTGTGTGGTGATTTTGCTTATTGCTTAGATGGGTAATCAGTACAAAAAAAATCAAAATTCTAAAATAATTAATAAAAGAAAATTCTAAAATAATTAATAAAAGAAAATTTTAAACATGTCCCGGACCCCCTTAAACGTGCATTGTGAATTTTAATTAAAAGATACCTGATCGATAGGATTTGTTGTGAAATTTCTTCTATGTTTAGCTACAGAGGTCAGAATATAAATATTAGGGAATAATACATATATCCAAGAAAACAACAACAATAAATTTCAATTTGAAATAATTGTAATTTGAATTAGATAATACCATATGAAATCGGTGGTCAAAAGACGAAAATTGGTGATACACGTCCTTGAAGCTGTCCATCATCACCCCCTCTGTAATTAAGCCCTATCTCCTGCATTGCAGTGTGAAAGTACCTTGTTTCCATTTACACAGTATTCCATTAACATTATTAAGATTAAAATTTATAAGTAACGATACTAAAATAACCATACACAATACTCCCCACAGATGGACCACACAGGAGACACTTAACATTCCAGAACAACTCCAATTTTCTTATCCTCTCACCCGAAAATATTTGTCTCACCACTGTATCTATATGTCCCAGTACGTCTTGTCACCCTACCAACCTTTTGATCTTTCCAACCTCGTTAATTATGATTCCAAACACACCCGATTACGCAAGTTTGTTTCTTTTTTCCCCTTCGTATCGCCGTTACATTACACCTCAGCACATGAGAAGCGGGTGAAACTTAATAGAAGTCCCTCCTTTACAGTAAATGAATTTAATTGGTGCATTTCTCCTCTTTCCCCCGTATCTTTAAACTTATTGGGGATAAGTATATAACTATGCATTATTTCGCACAAGTCCCTCAGAATGAGGATCTCAGCAATTCAAAACATCCAGTACATAATACCAAATAACCCCATGCACTGTGATATGTCACTATGTTACAACCTGCCAACTTTACTGAAAGATTTAATGAAAGATTTTCTGCGAATTTGTATGCCTATCCACTTGTCAAATTTCAAAACTTCACACATCAAGATGGAAACACTCGACCACTCCCTACAAGACCTTTAATTATTTTTATAACAACCCCCCCAAGTGGTTTCGAGGAGATATCTCGTCTATCAAAATCTAACCAATTTTACTAATGATGAGTTATATCGCCATCGAGAAATTGCCTATATTTTGACGATGAAAATATAATTATAGAGCCATTATTTCCAATCTATCTCTTATCCACTAATATCTAAAAAGGTTATTTCGTTACAAAATATCAATCATTTCAACTATCAGGATTGTTACGCATTTTTATAAAAATATTCACGATATTAGTCTATGAAGGATTGTTGT
The DNA here is from genome assembly GCA_947359465.1 of Metellina segmentata. NCBI lineage: Eukaryota > Metazoa > Arthropoda > Arachnida > Araneae > Tetragnathidae > Metellina > Metellina segmentata. Next base: position 60,289,127 of record OX375880.1, on the reverse strand, counting down.
TAATGCTTTTGCATTTGTAATTATCATCAAGTAATTTACATCAATTATTATCCAGATTTATTAAACGTCTCCTTAATTTCCAATTGGATTCGATTAGATATCTCGTCTATCAAAATCTAATCAATTTTACAAATGATGAGGTATCTTGTCATCGAGAAATTGCCTATATTTTAACGATGAAATATAATTATAGAGCTATTCTTTTCCCAATTTCTTATCCCCTAATATCTAAAAAGGTTATTTCATTACAAAATATCAATCATTTCAACCACTAGGAAGGTTATGTATAATTGTGCAAATACACAGTCCAGTCACATTAATGTGACCACCTGTCAAAAGCCAGAATAACCACCTTAGGCAGAGCGCACCGCTGTGAGACGTGCAGGAAGAGAGTCAATTAGGTTTTTGATGATGAGTAAACCCAGTGAATGCCAGGAAAACATTCCCCAAACCATAATGCTCCCTCCTCCAGCCCGGATCTATCCGGCAATTGTTGCAGGGTGTTTGCTTTCAGATGTTTCACGCCGTATACGCCAACGTCCATCTGTCCGATGGAGCGTGATTCATCGGAAAAAGCCACCTGTTGCCACTCTGTGGACGTCCAGTTGCGGTACTGGAGTGCAAATTCCGGCCTTCGTCGCCGATGAACAGCAGCCAGCATAGGTGCATTAACCAGACATCTGCTGCGGAGGCCCATGCGTAGCAACGTTAGCTAAACCGTTGTCGAGGATACACACTTGATAGCCCGATGGTTCATCTGGGCTGTCAGTTTCTCAACAGTTGCACGTCTATTCACCCGAACGTATCTCCTTAGCCTTCGTTCGCCTCTGTCATCTATAGCAGTGGTCCCCAACCCCCCGGTCCGTGGATCAAATGGTACCGGGCCGCCCAAGGAATATTAAATTATTTCCATTTTATTTATTGTGGTGTATTTATCTCGGGTTTGTGCGGTTCTTATCTATGAAATGTCCACTCAAATTAGGAGACGGTAAATCAGAACTTGAAATTTGTTCTGTTACTAGAGCTTCAATTATGATTTCTGAATTATGTATGTCTCTATTTTCCAATTTTGACAAATGTGATAGCCGTTTTCAAGTTGGCAGACAAAGTAGCTGCATTTAAAGCCAAACTGAATTTGTGGGAACGGCGCGTGAACAGAGGCATTTTGGACATGTTTCAGACATTAGCGGGGATTTTAGGCGAGACAGCCTAAACATTCATTCTCCTCCTAGTTGGTGCACGATCACCTGTCTTTGCTTTTAAAAGAGTTCGAGCGCTTCGTGGATATTTTGTGGTTGGGGAAACCACAAAATATCCACGAACTAGTAAGGAATGGATCCGCAACCCATTTGTCAACAAATCAGTCGAATCTAGCAATTCTGTGCAAGAAGAAGATCAACTGCTGGAGATTGCAAATGAAGGCGGCCTTAAAACTACGTTCGAGACAACTCTGTCGGTGTTCTGGATTAAAGTCATAACGGAATACCCTGAGATTGCCACCACAGCACATAAATCCCTATTGCCATATCCGACAACCTATCTGTGTGAAGCGGGATTTTCTGCAGTGACAGCAACCAAATCAAAACGACGGAATAAACTGGACATAAGCAACACTCTTCGGGTGTCATTGTCACCTATTATCCACAGATGAAACCGTCTCGTTGCAAAGAAACAAGCTCAGGGTTCTCATTGATTTAGCGTTCTAGCGAGTTAAAATGTTAAAGTCACATATATGGTCACATTTTTTGGTGTAACTGTATTTTATTTTGAAGGCATGTTTAAATACAATTAAATTAAAATTATTAAATAAAAACAATCTAAAATATAAGCAATCAATGTCTCCCTCCCCCCCCCTCAGCGGGCCGCGTTAAAATTATCAAACGTTGATCCGGTCGGCGGCGATAAAAAGGTTGGGGAGCACTGATCTATAGCCCGTGGTGCACCACATGTGCCACGCCGCTGATTTCGGATAGTGCCATTTTGCTATGCACGGTATACTTTTATCACGACGGCACGCGAACAGTTAAAAAATTAGCGTTTCCGAAATGCTTCCACCCTTGGCCCGATAGCCAATAATCATGACCTTTTGGACGTCGGATAAATCGCTACGTTTCTGCATTACGCCAACGATTGAAATGCTTCCCGATGCCCTATGACATGCTTTATATACACTCCACTGCAATGTGTTGCCACCTGCCTTTTGTGATTGGTTATTTCACGTTGACGTCGAAAGTAGCCACACGTGGTCACGTTAATGTGACTGGACTTTGTATTTACGAGATTTGTCTTTAAAGGTCATTGTAAATGCTTTGTATTTGCAATAATCATAAAATAATGTACATCAAAGTTAATCCAGATTTATTAAACAAGTCTTAACCATCCAAGTGTATTCTACAAGATATCTCGTCCATAAAGACCGGAATTTTTTTCTAAGGACGTGATACTTCGTCATCAAAATATTGCCGATTTTTTTGACGGTGAGAAGATCAGGGTCTGGTCATTAATCTTCTAGTGAAGGGATACGGCGAGAGCTTAATAGACGATATAACTCGTACGATAATTTTGCTAATGACGAGATACCTCGTAGAGACGACCACCAGGAAGGTTATGTACTAGGTTTGATTTAATTGTCTATCAAATATTTAACTTTTATAACACAAGCCTTCACACCAATTCAGCAACAATCCACATCTCAAATGAATTGATAGTTACTTTCACTATTTAGTCTCAACAAAACACAAAGTAGTAGAAAAATTATCTTAACCAGTACACCGTTCATTCAGATGCAGGAATTTCATCCACCCATCTAAAGGTTTTGGGAATTCTTTACGAGGAACAGAAAACACGCAATTTCGAATACAAAAACCATTCTCGAAGAGGGATCTTGTAAAATTCAGTACCTTATTGAATTCCGCTAAAAGTTATACTGAACGGTAACTGCCCGGGGTTAGGGGAAAAATACTTTCCTTTGTTCTTATAACACTGAGTGAAATAGTATCATTTTCAAGTAGGTTGAGGAAATGGAAAAACTCGCTTTTCCTTACAGTTTCAGCCGAATAGACTATATCCGTCATGGTCTACATATTGGTATGATTTCGTTTTGGGACTGTGACTCTCGTGTGATTTTTACTACAAGGATATTTATATACGAAAGTTATATTTTAGGTGAATGACTGATTACATTTTTAATTTCTTCTATGGGGACAAATTGATTTAAACATTTTTTGTCAAGGAACAATGCATCTTTATAGGTAAGATATAAATTTTAAATAACAGATACGATCGGTTTAAACATCTTCAGGTTAATTTACAATAATATTCTTATTTTGGAACATGAATTCGACAAATATAAATGTGTTGGTTGTCAAATAATTGGTAGATTTTGAACTTATTCAGTCCAAATGTGTAGGCATTCTGGTATTTAATCATCTCAGTGTTATGAGATTTCTAGTAGCGGAGTACCGTTTTCACATATTACATACCTCAACACACATATTATTAAATAACCACATTTGCTGGATGGTAGAGTACTAGGAAAGATTCTAGTGATTAAAAAATCTTAAAAAAGAGTTGATTGGTTGAAAAAAAATATAGGAAAAATTCGATTGGTTGGAAAAAAACATAGAAAAATTCAATTGGTTGAAACAAGCCTAGGAAAAATTCAGTTGGTTGAAAAAAACGTAAGAAAAATTGGATTGGTTGAAAAAAAACCTAGGAAAAATTGGATTGGTTAAAAAAAAAACCTAGGAAAATTGGATTGGTTGAAAAAAACCGAGGAAAAATTCGATTTTGTTGAAAAAAACCTAGAAACAATTTTATTGGTTGAAAAAACCTAAGAAAAATTCGATTGGTTGAAATAACCTAGGAAAAATTCGCTTCAAAAATTGGATTGGCTGAAAAAAACCGAGGAAAAATTCGATTTTGTTGAAAAAAACCTAGGAACAATTTAATTAGTTGAAAAAACCTAAGAAAAATTCGATTGGTTGAAAAAACCTAGGAAAAATTCGATTGGTTGAAAAAAAATCCTACGAGAGATTATTTTTGTCAAGGTTGAACCTGGTTGGAAATCCTTAGATTGCAGGTTGCAGATAGCATATATACGTGTGAAACCCTCCTATATGCATGGAGCATTCCATTTCGGAAATTGTTAGGGAATTCAACATTCATCGATTCACAGTGTCAAGAGTGTGCCGATAAAATATAATTTCAGACTTACCTCCAACCCTGGACAACATAGTGATCGACCACGTCTACTTAACGACCGAGTCCAGCGACGCGTGCGTAGAAGTAGTAAGTGGTAACAGACAGCAACACTGCGTCAAATAACAGTAACAATCAATGTGGAATGTATGACAGACGTGTCCATGAGGATAGTACATAGAAATTTGGCGTAGATGGGATATGGCATCAGAAGACCGACTAGAGTGCCCATATAAACAACACGCCGCGCAGTGCGTCATTTTCGAAATCTAGGTGGACGAAATTCTTGCATCAAAAATACACTGGTTTTGGGTGATTAAAAGTGGCTGTGAGTTATAAAATGTTGATTTGGTGTATATTTAATGTTTCTGGTTATTATTTGGATGACGAAATATACTAAATTTAAAGAAATTTGTCAACTTCGCCCCATATATTAAATATATTTCAATCGATTATTAACTGGATATTTCGCAATTTTATATGAATATACACCTAAAAAATGGTCAGATATACCCATAACAGTTCCATTTAAAAATAAAGAGTAATGCAAAAATTAAGGGAGAAAATATTTGAAAAATATTGCAAAATTATATACTTGGAAACGAAACTGGAAAGTTCTTACAAAATTCAAACTTCTGGAAACATTTGCTGCGTTTAGTTTTACACTTTGTTTGAAACAACAAATAGTGGTAAACTTACAAATAGTGGATCTGAGGTAATGACTAATCTATTCCTATCAGGTTTTGACATTTTTGTAATAAATATTTTTCTTATCACTAATTGTGTTTATTCCTTGTCTTGCGCTTTTAAGAAGCGGACCAATTACCAAATGAAAGAATTCAAGAAGTGAAATAATATTTCTATGGACCATTATTTTATGTATAGTTTACGGGAACTAGAAAACCAAGGATACTTTCTGAGGTATACAGAAGTTGCACTTGCTTCGTGCTCAGAAAGATGATAAGTTTATCTATAAAATGGAATTTAAACATTGTAATATGACTTGGTAGAGCTTGATAACAAAGATAATGGTCATTTAAGCAGACTTATCAGCATTTCTAACAAAATCAACGAGCTGTGTTTCCATCGTTAGTATTCCCTGTTTGATCATATCTATCAAAACAACAAAATCAGCTTTAAAGTACCTTTCACATTATTAACTTCTCTTAAAGTTAAATCTACTAATTATTTGGCAAAAAAAATTTGATAGAACGACAAAGTCTAGTTGAAATTTTGACAAATAATAATTTTTTTAAACTTATTAGTACTAGTAATGGTATCAAAGAAATACTAAACACACTTAGTTTATAGTGATATGTTTCTGAAACAATTGCTGGAAAATTTTCTGTTCAGCGCCATCACAGCCCCTCATTATAATACTATTTCTGATATTCTCTTTCGACAAAATCAGAATGAAGGATTGTTCATATTGTATGTAACCGTTCAACAGAGCAGTTGACAAGTGACTAGTTTCCGTTATAATCATCCTAGAAGAGTAACAACCGTTTAGCTCATTTTTTTGTTTTATACGGAGTATACAAATTAGAGTTAATGTTCTTTATGTTGTTCATGTTATTTATATTGGTGCGTAGAAAGATTAATGTCAACTCTTATTCCATGATTTTCCCATAATTTTAATGACGTTTTACTAAGACACGGATCGTTTTCATAATTTTACCTCTTCCAGAAAGCAGCAAAGAGCTCTCTGATGATATGAAGTAGAATATCGTACACTTGACTTACGAATTTTACTTCAGTTGCCATTGACAATTCTTTTTGACTAGTTGTCTCTACAAGGTTACGGGTTTCGTTTTCTATACGTTGGAACTACAGGCTTAAAATTATTTTTGAGGCCTTCTAGGCCTATTTTTCAAACTTCCTTCTGAATTACTTGGTGGATCTTTAATCACAGTGGTTGAAAAGGTAAGTTTTCCTTGAAGTCAATAATACTTATTTCTGATGAATAGTTATTTGTGTCCGTTCATTTTACTACTCATTTGCTCAATTCTTTGGAGGGTAATTCGAAAATTTTCGCACTAATTGTATGTAAAATATTCAAAACAGTATTTGATAACAAATATTCAACCATTTCTTGAGAAATATGAGTTGAAATATTATCGATTTTTATTTGCTTCGAATTTATCACCCAAATATCAAAAGCAACTGACGAAAAATGTCCATAGTCATTCTGAAATTTAAGCACTATTTATCAGTTCCGCAAATTTCCGCAACAAATGTTTTGTTCTGAACACATCAAATGAGTCAGGCTGTGATGCATATGTAATGTGATATACGGTGGTATAATATGTTAAAAGTCTAATAAAAATTTGAAATCTGAAGCTGCGTAAGACGCATATTAGCTATAAATTCAAAAGGATCTTGCACATTAATGAAATTGTACCCGAGAAACTAAAAGCACGTAAACATACCTCGATGAACAGACGTTTATGATAGTATCTACTCAACATCGCAAAAAAATATGGACCTTTACTTTTCAGTTTTCCTCAAAGTACTAATACGCATTCGCCAGATTGGTTTTTCAGGCAACGCAGGAAATTCGACTTTGGACCCCTGTACATCTTGTCAAGAGGAATTATGTAGAAAAATAAATGAAAAAAATAATATTTAAATAAAAGTTAACTACCAAGAGGAATCTTCAAAGTATACCTAACATCAAGAATTTTTGTTGAGGCCATGTCACTCATTCTTCAAAACGTGAATTTAGTAACACGAATATTACACATTAAAAAATTAAATGGGCTTATTCATAAGTACATTACGACTTTTGATGTCACAAATATTTTCCCAGTAGCTTACAAATGTGCATTTAAATTCACGGAACTATGAATTATAAATGTCATACCGGATGTAAATAATAGATGTCATAAATGCTCCCGAAACCACATGTGTATACATATACTTAGAATAAAAGCATCCATTAATCACCAATTCAGAAAATTTATTTTATATTTGTCCGCTTATCATATTCACATTTATCATAACACAAGGAGTATCTAAACTATTCTACATTACTCAGACTTTAAATATTGAACATAAAAAGAATTCGTATATTAATTATTCGGGGTTCATGTGCATTGTTAATAGACCAAGGAAGGATAAAATTATTAGGAATCGCCGTAACGATGCTAACATAAAATACACATTATATATTTATGGGTATAAGATGAGATATATCTGTTCATTTACATTTATCTTATACATACCAAGCTACGTGTATGAAAATATTAAAACAAACGTTCTTGAAAAAGCTTCTGAGATTTGATCCGTCACGATCTGATTGATTTTGCTAATTACGAGACTTCTCATAATTAGCAAAGTCTTCTTAAAAATATCACAAAATATTTCCTAATCAGGACACTAACGATTTTTCGATGATTACAAGATCAATGTGAGGTCAGCTATTTCTAATGAAGACATCCTATCACATCCTATCCTATCATACATCCTATCGTCCTTTAACCCTTCTTTGCATAATGGTGGACATTTCCATCATAACATTGAATACCCAAAAATTATATAAAAGAACAAGTTCACTTTAAGTTGATCGTGTCTGGATACCTTTTTAATGTCCATTGCATAAAAAAAACATACCAGTCAAAAATAAGCAAGTGTCACTATTAGTAAAATGAGCTTTAAGTTGTCATTCCGCTGTTTGTTGTAGTTGCAATAAACGTATGATTTCGTCTTTAATTTTGTTTTATTATATTTGAGTTTCTATTGATAAAAAAGTGAAAATGAGTGGAAGAAAGGTTTGTAACATGTGTTTCTGTTACTTTTAGAGCAATTTCTGAAAAAGTTTGTGTTTAATTTAAAAAATACCACAGGATACCATCATATTGTTTTTTGCTAAATTTATACTATAAATATATACTAAGATTTTTTTAACCATTTTTGCTTTAATTTTGAACATGAATTATATCACCTTGATTTATTTCACCAATAAAGAAAAAATCATGCAAAGAAGGGTTAACATCCTATCACAAGATACCTCATCGATGGATACACCAATGAGGTTAATAGATTTATAAGTTTTATATCAAACTGAAAAACAGAATCTTACATGTATAGAGAGATTCATCCCATAAAAAAATTTACTTACACACAGATGTAATTAATTTATGTAAAAAAAAATTATCAGATAAAATAAGATAATAAATTAAATTTTAAGACGTGTGTGCATTTTGTTAAATATTAAATCAAACAAGAAAAAACTATTTCAGTTGACATTTTGTGAAATCGTAGCCCCAAAACGGTAGCTTGACAACACTACGAATCTTACAAAAAGAGAAGACAACCAAGAGCTTATGTATCCAAGTTCTTATTATTCCAAGAACAATAAGAATATATACATCATTTACAAAATCAAATTACCATCATTTCTACCATTCATCAAAGTTTATATCTCAGTCCAGCGTGGTGAACCTCGTCACACCAGCTGCTTCTCTCTCTCTCTCGCTAATCGTCTCTCACCGATGTCTGTGCCGCAGTCTAAAAATAATCCAACAGTAAAAGTCAAAAACCAATCAGAGATTATCTGGACGAAAATCACCTGTTCATCTCAAGTCGTTAGTACAGCGCGAGGCGGAAGAACAGCAACTGTCGCCAAGCAATCGAATATATTCGGCATTCCGATGACGCAATGGAGTAGGCACCTGCAAGTGACCCTTCCTAAAGGTCAAACCCAACTGAGTTTCACACGATGTCACAATTTATTACATTTAAAACTAATATCTGCAGTTTTACCAGTTTACGTGAGTTTGTTTAAATTCAAAAACAAATTCATCCCACTGTTTTTAAACCCTCTCCAATGATCCGATTCTCCTCGGTGACTAAAGCACACACCAGAAACAAATCCAAACTCCTGAATTACGAAACACCTAATGACACACGGAGTATCAGGAACATCTAAATCGCACTTTCCATTACAGCTATCACAGTCCGCCAGTTTTTAGCGCAAATATTTCGCAAAATCAGTGATGTATAAAAATTCCACCACTCCTTAATGGTTGGGAAATTGCTTTCCCTAAAGTTTCAGCCAGAGTAAAGGATAGGGGGAAAAGACAACCCAAAGAATCAGAGCGCTCACTTACTGGCAAAATCCTCCAGGGAGTAATTTCGAGGTGTTTATAGTCATCTTGGATTCGTTTAGGGAATTCCCTAGACAAGATGGACGTCACCACTCCAATTCCACTATTCGTATTAGGATATGAAGCTTTAATGGGGATGATTCAGATGGCATTCCTGTGTAGTTTCAAACTTAATCAATTAGGAGTTCGGTGACTGTTTTTCTATTAACTATATGATGAAATATTGATCCAGGAATGGAAGTATTAACTTCAGGTCTTTCCATTATAAACTAATGGTTAATGCTTCTGTAGTCATTCCACAAATTGGTTAAATATTCAAAATTAATTGGTTGAGATATATGCAATGTTCAGAAGGACATAAACTTTTCAAATACTGATGTAACGACTAAATCGCTATTGTGTTACATTAAAGTATTTGATAGAAGAATGGAGATAGTTTCCATTTATTTCACTTACTAATAGCTTAATTAGAGAATGTTTTTCAATGTAAAATAGGCAGACAAATATGATTGAATATCATTAGGACATGAAAAAAATTGATATTGTAACAATCAGGTTATATGACTAAATGTAAAATAAATAACAATTCTATAGACTTATTAATAGTTAACAATGCCAATTATCAATTATATAAATTAGATGTATACCCTTAAAAGAATACCAAAACTGGAAGCAGTAAACTAAGTATGTGATGCTCGAATAAGTAATCAGGCAATATTTTGTAATAACTAAAATAGATAGCAAATTTATGGACAAATAAGCAATTTAAAATTATAATTGCTAGTTATGTAAATAAAATTCATACACTAAAAACAATACCAAAATCGGTTGCAGTGAACTAAATATTTGTTGTACGAATATGTAAGCAACCAATACTTTAGAATAATTCTAAAAACTTTAAAGTTTATAGACTACTAAACAGTTAGCTGTGTCAATTGTCAATTATATAAATAAGATTTATACGAGTGTCTACACTCTTTATTTCACCAAGTATACTTCAGTTTTCTCAGCATGAGTCCTAATCAGTATTGAACTTCTTGACACTATAATCTTTTTAGGATTCTTTTAAACCAATATATGTGGATAGTTAGACATCATACGTAATGTTAATTAAAAGCTTATTATACACCACTAAAATATCTCGTACTGCTTGGAGTATTAAAAGCATAACAATTACTCGAACGTTAGGATTCCAAACATTTGAAATCCATTTTCGCAGAGGCTAGTATTTTAAATTTGAGAGCATCGAATTAATCATACTTTACACTAAAAGCTTTTTTCGTACTGATTTTGCTACGTTAAGAGATTTTTAAAATGTGATATATGTACTGCAGTTGACTAGTTTTGAACTAAATTAGACAAGTATGAAAGATGTTTAAAAAATTCTCACAATACAAATGTGTCGCACAGAAACATCCAAATTTTGTATCCATTAATACACAGTCTACATATATATTAAATATGTAAACATGTTATTAAGAAAATTTCACAGCAGTAATTAATTTAATACCTATATAAATGAAAAAGTTAAGATTTCACAAACTATATAATTTCGAAATCTTTAGTTCAAAAGTAATGAATTGAAAAAAATAAAAATTACATATTTGGCAAATTGAACGGATTTAAATTGCATTATTTAGATAACTTAATATTGTAGAACCAATTAAATTTTTGTTTGAGCATCATTTACGTTTTAAAGTTATTGCAAATATACAATTTAGTGACTCTATAAAAATGTGATAATTTGTCTTATTCATAAATTTGAACGTTGTGTAGAAAATATATATATAGATATACCTTTTTCTAATGCCTGGTCAATAGCACATTACTCATTATGAAATAAAATGGATGATTCGTGAAACACTTTGCTTTACCGTGATATACCACGAATCTCATGTATTCAAATCGAACTAACTAGCCATTACATTTTAATTATTTAAGGTAGGCACGTAGGACAATTCATTTCGTGCGGGAGAAAAGCTAAGGGCTATTAACAGTAGTCCAGGATAAATCCTGGGAAGGGAAACATGCGAGGTAAACATCTTAATTTTCAACAACGGTCCAATTACTAAATCAACACCAGAGTTGGCACACCTTTCTCAAAACATCCACACCACTACAACGTCAACATGAGAGATCACGACAATACGAACGACAGAACGACAGTCCCAAGTACACGACGGAGTTTGGATATATATATATATATATATATATATATATATATAATATACAATAATAGACGTGACAGCAAGATGTGATGGCATAGAGTAAATGATAAATGCTTTAATAGGGAGATGGTCCACCACGTACTGCAATTACACTAGCAACCCTTCTGGGCATGCTTTCAACAAGGTTTTGATACACAGCGATGGGTATTTGTGTCAATACCTGCTGCAAGAATGTAGCCAGCTCGGCTGTAGATTTATTTCGGACGTGGTTCCCTGGTCCGTAAGCGTTGCTCTAACTCGTTTCACAAATGTTCTGTGGGGTTTAGGTAGTGAGGATTATGAGCAGGTCAGGAAAGACGTTATACATTCATATCGTGATACTACTGCTTGACAGAGTCTCCAAGATGACATGGAGCGTTGTCGTCCTGGAATTAACATTCGTTCATTCTATAAAATTGTCAGAGCGTAGGAAGAACTTGACTGTCGAAATGTTCATATAGGTGTCAGAATTCAATTTACCAGGTACAACAAGCAAAGATCCGAGGCCATACTACGAAAAACACCACCTAACAAGTAGTCGGATTTTTCGCAAATCCGCTGGCTCCGATCCATTATTTTAGGGTATTGTATATAAACGGCAATAATTTGTATACGTTCTTAACAACCACGCGATGCACTAAAATGTAAAATATTAATGGGTATATAAAAACCTTTTTAACCCATTAACGCCGGAATTATTTCTGCTCAAAATATTTTCATAATTATCTCAAATCTATGTAATTATGACCCTCTGAATGCAAAGAACCTGAAATTCTATCAATTTGTGATTTAGTTTTAAAATTACAGCCCGTCTTCATTTGAGGACGCTGGACGTTCCGGTGAAAAAAAATCAAGAAATTCAGTGAAGTCAGAATATTCGAAAACAACATATAATATATGTAAAAACGAACTAGTTACAGTATTATATTAAATTTTAAAATAAAATTAATTTTAAATTGTTATTTACTTAACATTTAATGACAATTTATCTCAAACGGAGTAATGTTCAACCCTACAATTTCAGTTTTGTGGGAACTATGACAGTTGATAAAAAGGACAGTTTTTTTATGCAAGCACATATATGATAAATTAGCAAAATACATACACATTTGCATAAAATATGTATCAATTATTTGGTTTGGTATGATATATGGAGAAATGAGGAATGTAGAATCAATATGTTCAGAATTTGTTGCCAAAGTAACAGACTTATTGTTGTTCCATCTGACTATTAAAATTTAATTTTCCTTATCAAATTTATGCTTATAATACCCCCTTGTTTCTGTTTCTATTTCTTTCCGAGATTTCAGAGGACATCCTGCCATTCTGTTGTCTCTTTTAGTGACACAATTTAATTTTTTTAACACAATTCTAGTCAGAGGGCTTAGTTTCAAAGGAATTTCGATCTTCGGATATTTGGATTTCTGCTGTTCCTGCAATATCACGTACTTCTGCTAAAGCTGTACTTTCATCGTCAAGATCCTCTTCATCAATAAGCTCTATCTACGTTAGGTGGAATTCCGATATGTATCAATTTGTTCGGAAAATAAATATTCATGAGCTTCTGCAATCGTTAAGAACCTACGAACCATTATAATTACTTATACTTTGTTTTGCTTTAGGAATGTAATGACTATTTACCATATAAAAGTAGAAATAATTTTTAATTCAATTACTACACGAAAAAATACAAAAATTGTAGTGACTCTTGAAATTTGTATAAAAGTTGGCTGCAACGCCCAGCGTCGCTGGGCGTTACAGCCAACTTTTATACAAATTTCAAGAGTCACTACAATTTTTGTATTTTTTCGTGTGAATTGAGGACAGCAAAATTGGATGTCATTTTTGAAAACGAAATTTTTTTCAAAATAAATTATTTTCTATTATAAGTTTATATGGTACTTTAATTTGAAACACTAGTAAAAAGATAATGTTTTACTTAGAATTTAGGCGATATAGCTAGACAGAAAGCAAATGCAAATGTGAGGTATGAAAAAACATGAAATGGCGATCCATATCACGGAGTTCTAAACAACCACATGTACTTGTTAATCTGTGGGATTCTTTCTGGAAATACCATCTACCTTCGTGGAGAACAAACAATCGTTTCCGGAAAATATAGAGATTCTACACGCTCTTTTATCCACTGTCCTCAAATGAGGATGCTGGGCGTAAATGGGTTAATGGTTCGAAATTTCAAAATTTTACATTATTTTTCGATTAGAAAAGTTATGGATAAAAATATTTTTATGTAATATATAACATATTTAGGATATAAAACTTTTCCATATTGTTTATCGTACTGAAGCTGTTAAAATATTCCGTATTGTTTGAAGGTTTCTAAAACATTAAAATTCATTAATCTTATTAGTGGTTTAACGTAGCTTCGAAAATTGTGATGTTATTACAGCTTCTAGTACAAAAACTTGTTCCAAACTGTCACTAGTACTAGTCAAAAGACAATTTGTTTTTCTTACTTAGATCTTTATTCCTCTTGGAGTATCAGGAAAGTTATTTCTATCAGAGTTTTGCTTATTAAAAATTATTAGATTATATACTATATACCTCATTAAAAAACTTGATGTATTAATACAGTATTTGGACGTAAAATACGTCTTACCTTAGTAACCGGGATACCACACTTAATTTTTGAGTGTTCCTAAAAAGCGTCAGTGTGAAAAATGCAATAACTTGGCAAATTAATGATGCATAAATGACGGATATTGCGTTCAAAAAGCATTAAACAAAGAATGTTTCAAATGTTCATTAATATTATAATGATGTCATCGGCTGATTTAATCGCAAAGCGAAATTGAGTCTCGAAAATGCGCACTACCGCTCATATTAATTTAATCCATCATCGACCTCCTTGTGTGAGCACGATGTTTGAGATGTAATTTGTTTTGTCTCTTTGCGCTTTATAAATAATGATAGAAATAGAAACTTAAAATATTTTTTAATATCTGTTAATATATAGGGCTTAGTAAAGTAGAAGCTTTGAAATGTTTCTAAATGATCAAATACACTACCCTGCAATAATGGACCGGACGCCAGCGTATTTGTATAAAATTCAACCACTTGTTCAGGGGTGTTTTTCGTGGTATGGCCTGGCATGCATGCTTTTCCGTTGCATGTTTTTCCTGGTCAATTGAACGACGACGCCTACATGAACATTTTGGATAATCAGGTTCTTCCTATGGTCTGGCAATTAAATGAATAGACGAATGTTACTTACAGGATGACAACGCTCCATGTCCTGTTGCAGCCTCTACCAAGCATAGTGTCAAGATATAGATGTAAAACGTCTTCCCTGGCCTGATCACAGTCCCGACCTAAGCCCCATAGAGCATTTGCGGGACGAGTTTAAGCGACGTTTACGTACCAAGGAACCGTCTGAAATCTACAGCTGAGGTGGCGAAATTCTTGCAGCAGGAATGGACACAAATGCCTGCAGCTTTCTTTCGAAACCTTATTGAAAGTATGCCCAGAAGGGTTGCTAATGTAATAACAGCACGTGGGGAATCATCCCCCTGTTAAACGTATTAAAGCATGTATTCATTTTTTATACTATCACATCTTGCTGTCCGGTCCATTATTGTATGGAAATGTACATGCATAATAAACACTAGGATAAAATTATAGGAAATGTCAACAGGAAGAAAGTTTGAGAGATAGTGAATCGTATGAGATTCGGGAATCCGATGCTCAGTGTCAACGTACTTGAAGGGCGTACTTGGAAGTATAGGCGTCAATAGCATATCTGTTGATATAAACGTTTTATGATTGATGGAGTTCAACCTATAGTGGTCGGTAATGAGCCACAACCTTCAACATCAACAGCGAGTGCACCAGTTGTGATGGATGTGCTGAACGATGAGCATTTGATGCGTGAAATTAAAACAGTTTAGTACCAATTTATTTCATTCTCATTCACCATATGGGCTCATTAACATATTCTACACCTTAAGCCAAGCGAATTTGGTGGTACTTACATTTACAATAATTGTTGTCCTGTAACAATCCTTGGTGCTACTCTCTTATGATGATTAAATGTTGAAGAGAACATCTAAAATAACAATTAACAGTTTTAATTTCAATTATGTTAAGTTATTTATTTGAAATTTTGAACACACATTAATGAAGCTAGCCCTAATAATTCGGTACGCAATATAAATGACAATAAACTACACATGAAAGTCGTTTGATCCAGGACACATAGCCAAATATTCAACAATGTTTCAGTTTCAATTTTGTTTCATTATTTTAGTTGAAATTTCGAATACACGCCTAAATCAGCTAAACCTAATAAATCACTTCTCAATAAATAAGCTCGAATTCGTTGGAGTCGGGACAAATAGCCAAGTTTTCAACATTGTTAAAAGTTCGAATACACTCTTCAAGAAGCTAACCTCAACCAATCTGTTATAAACGACGATCGAATACAGTTGTGTAATTTGAAGCCAGAAAAAATTGCCAAGTGGTAAGTTTGATGTTTTATTTGTCAATTTCTTCACGTGCAAGGTACTCTTATTATTCTAAAAATCTGCTGTATATATTTTAATTTATTATTTTACCAGGTTACTCATATTGTACTTATTACTATGTGATCCATCTAAACGAGATTCCATGTAGAACATTCCATCTGAAATTCCAACTTGAATATTCCATTTAGAAGATCCCACATGTGTAAAACGAAAATGTGGTTGTTAAATAAAACCACTCCTACAACAACACCGATTGAGTATTATTATTTAAATATCAACTATGTTTTATTTTTTAAGTTGAAAATTCGAAAACACGCTTAAAGAAGCTAACCCTAATCAATCTGTACTCCTCAATAAATGACTATCGAATAAATCTGAAAGTCGTTGGAACCGGGACAAATAGATAAGTATTTAATGTTCACGCCATCATCAAAGTTGTATAACCGGCAGGGGACTGAAGAACACTTCCAATAAAACGGAATCGCTTTTCGATGCAGTCAAGGTGGATGATCGAACGAGTGAAGAAAGGAGGCATGTTTTGAGACACCGGATAGCTTTTCCTTACAGCTTCCGACACACACAGTGTTTTGCCTAAAATGAGATAATTACGAAGGCACTTCAAAGACTGTCGGAATCGATGTTATCATTAAATGTAAATACATTGTTTTGTTGGAATTGACTTTTACTAATCAACTTTTTAATTGAAATGAAGTATGTTAATTTTAGACTAAGAGCCGTGTGTTTGTTCTTTTTAGAGTAATTAAAATATAAATATTTTAACACTTTTTAATTACTTGAATACCATAGTTACTTAATATTATTGTTCTTACATATTCTACAATTCTTAAAACTAATTTTCCGAATTTTTGTAACTACTTATTTTTGCAGAAAATATTAAATGCCCACTTTTTATTTAGATGTAAGTAACAAGGTAATCAGAGCGTATTCTTTCTTATCCCAGTCATGGGTAAAGCGCATCTGCTAAGATCTGGAAACCATCTTTATAGCAGTCCGACATCGTATATTGCATCCCGCTGTCATACAATATCAATTAATAGACAGACATAATGAAAGTTTTACTAACCAAGAATAGAAGAAATATTGGGTCATCTTGAAAATTATGCGCGTTTTCAAATCGAAGCTAGCTTTATTGTTATTATTTTGCTACTGCTGATAAGGACTCTTTGGAGACTGACCAATCAGCACCTCGATAATGTCTTTACAAAGAAGCCTAGTGATTTTTTCAAAAAAGAATTTCCCAGCTGCGAGAAAGATAGCAAAAAGTTCTAAACAAAATGGTGCTTTTGTGATTCAATAAAATTGTCTTATGTTTTTGTGCTGCTTCGTTGGTATTTATCTTAAAAAACGTGCAGAACTTTCCGGATGACCAAATACATCCAGGTAGTAGTGACAAGAACAGAACCTGCTCCAAATACATCTCGAAGATTGCTCGCGCAGTAGACATACAAACTGAGCCATCCACGATGGTTCCGGAATTTCAGCTTGGAATAATAAACAAATTAATCTTTAAAAATAGTTTTAGAATTACAAACTGAAATTCAATAATTACAGTACGGTTATTACCGTACTGTAATTATTGAATTATTCGACTGTTTTTTCAGAAGTTTCACTTTTTTTAGTGTACCCATAATAATTTGATGATTGGAATTCAACTAAATACGAAGTAATTTTTGCGATAATACACAGTAAATTGCTGTAATTGCAATATGACATTCAACGAAATAGGCGAACAATCAATGATTCAGTGCACATCCAAATTGTTTTTAGGAATGAGACGTCGTTACCTTATGGCGTTTACATCTATCATTGCTGTATAAAATAATATGCATAGGTGCATGTGCACAAAATGACAAAATGTTTAGAATTGAACTAATTTGTTGCGCGGTTTTTATCTCGATTTAATACATTACATC
Source organism: Metellina segmentata (assembly GCA_947359465.1). NCBI lineage: Eukaryota > Metazoa > Arthropoda > Arachnida > Araneae > Tetragnathidae > Metellina > Metellina segmentata. The sequence continues at coordinate 60,271,194 of OX375880.1, read as the reverse complement.
TTTTTGTAGAAAAATTTCGAAGTTGAGATGTTCTGTTACAAATTAGGATGCAATGAAGCATGGGACTCTTTTCATTGGTGTGTGTACGTATTATTTTGTAAAGCAGTGTAAATTAAATGGAATGATATTAGAGTCAACAATGTTGTTGACAAATAACTGAAAAAATTACATTACTTCAGACGTATGTGTCGGATACTGGGAGATATATCTACTACTAAATTTTTTTTTTAACATTTCAGTCAAAATTGTGAAGTTAATTGAGAAAAAGCAATAAAACTTAAAAAGTAATATTAAAATTAAATTTATTTAAAGCGAGTCATTCCCCCACTTGATAAATTTAATGTTGAATTTCGCGAATATTGCATTGTATAATACATGACTTTTAAATTAATACACAAGCGATTTCTTAAAATTAAAATTGATTGATTAAAACATTTCCCTAAAGAAATGTCATATTTGTATTACATAATGAACTCTAAAAGGTATTTAAACGAAAAATATGTGAGTCTATTATTCGTTTGTTAACTTTTAATATTTTGATTTTACACGATAGATTTTTAGTAGCTTGTATATTAATACCTCAAACGATGTGATATACTTCTTCTAAGTACCAACCTGATTTTATCGAGATATGTCGTCTTTAAGATATCATCTCTTTTTATATGATGAGTGTTGTGTTCAGATTTGTGGACGAGATACCAGGAAAGATACCACACTAACCACTGGATAGGTTATTGTTTCTTATAGCAGTATTATTATAGATATAATATAATAATAATACCACTTGGATTTATTTTCATAATTTATTTTCAATATTTTTACGTACCTTTTCAAGATATAACTTTTTCTTTATGTACAAATTCTGATACATTCATTTGGGGGGAATTTGACATTACACTCTCAGAAAAACCACCGAATGTGAATTTCGAATTTCAGGACCGTATCTGTCCGACAGCAGAAAAACTTTTCCCGCAAACCTCGGCCTGCCGGACATCGCAGCCCCAAGAATCAGCCGGACACCCACTTCCCCATTCCGATGCATTCAAATCCGGACGCTAGATGGCACCCCTCTTACTTCAGTGGAACAACCCGCGTTCGATCACAGCAAAAATTCCCTTCCCATCCCATCGACAGTAGCCAGAAGAGCAGACTCCCGGACACAAGAGATGGCCGGACTCTCTCGTCCCTGAAAAAAAAAAGAAGGAACTAAAACAAGAGGATCTTTTTTTCTTTCTTTCTTGCTTCTTCTTCGTTCGGGCCATCCTCTCTCTCTCTCTCGGTGGACCAGCCGATCCCCATGCATGTCGACGCGTTGCCGGACGTTGGGGTCCGAGCGCTGCCGGATTGTTGTGGCCGTCTTTCACGCTTCTGATTTAATCAAATGTGCGAAGTGACTGAGGTATAATATGAACGGATTACGACAGTGCTGGAATTTAAGGTGGTGGATTATTTGCGTGCAAGGACTGTGGATGTATCTTCTGAACCTCAATCCTGTGATAGGTAGGTCGCGATTCTGTTCACTTCTTGATTAATTCATCGTTTAACAATGTGTCTTATTGGTAGGTGATAGTGCCATTGACAGAAATTGCAGAGGTACAGTAACTAACCCGTGTGTGCAGTTGTAATATCTACGGAGTATTAGATCATGCTTTCAATGAAAAATTATTAATTACATCAATGTTTCATGTTATCAGTGTTCCATTTTATCAATGAGGATTGATCAATTTGCATAAGAACATATTCATAACGTTAGATGACTGTATTTTACCAGAACTTACCCAGGTGTAGTGATTAACGTATAGGATCAATTAATGTTTAAGGGTATTAGTTTAGGCATTTGTTCAAAATTATTTGAAATATGTGGTAGTGTTTCGTGTAATTAGACGATGTTTCAAATTTCTGTGTGTTATTTTAACTAATAAGGACCGGTCAATTTGCAATGTAACATATTCATATTGTTATAAGATTGTGTCTTTTGCAACAATTACACAGGCGTAGTAATTAACGCATATGCACAAGTGTTAAATCGTGTATGCTCTTAATCGAAATTTAGTTTAGGCTCTTAGTTGAAATGTATTATTTGTGATAGTGTTTCGTGTTATTCGACAATGTTTCGGGTTACTATACTTTACATTTAACAATAAGACTTGTCCAACTAAAAAGGAAAACGTATTCGTATTGTTAGATTATTGTGACAATGCCAAAAATTTAACAGGTGCAGTAATTAACGCATATGTTCTATTAATGATTACGGATATTAGGTCAAGCTTTCGTTCGAAAATTATTAATTGAAGCTATGTTTATTTTATTTTAACCATTAAAGATTGACGAATTTTAAGGTAAATATATTCATACTATTACATTATTATATCATTGCAAATAATTACACACATGCCGGAATTAACGCAAATTAATATCTTCGGAATATTATATCATATTTTCATTCAAAAATTATTAATTTCGGAAATATTTTCATGTGTTACATTTTAACTAATAAGAACTGTCCAAATTACAGGAAGCTATTTATATTCTTAGATGATTGTACCGTTGCCAATTATTACATAGCTGAATTAATTAATATTCATTTTTCGTTACTGTTTACGGGGTATTAAGTCTTGCTTTTATTCAAAATTTATTATTTGTGGTAGTTTCCTCTTATACGTAATACATTCCAAGTATAGTTTTTCAGTTTGCCGCAAAATATATTCGTATCATCAATTTCGGAATAACATGAGAATTAATCTGGGGTTTCATTCAAGAATAAAATTCCTTCTTTGAATTATATTATTAAAAGCATGTCGTAAAAGATCAGCACTCAAACACTCAGCTATGGGAATAAAATATGGTACTAACATTTAGTTCAGATACAGATAAATGAAGAAAACATTCCGATTTTCCAATCTCATTTTATTATAGAGTAGGTATTTATAACTGATTTCGCCTTAGGCTATGTGATTTTATTTCAGCGTTTGCAATTATTCATCGGTACAACATGAATTCATGCGTGCAATATATCCGATGGGGTTTAATGCATTTATTTTATTTAACTTAAAGGGTACGAAACGTATAGAAATGAGATACGATATTTATACCTATTTTTGTGTTAGAGGGATATTTATATTCCTTCTAGACGGTCTATATATATACAATTATAATGTTTATTGGGGTTTTTTTATGTTTTAAAATAAAAGCTTCTGAGATTAATTCGGGGTTAGAATAATATTAACTTAATATATATATACTTCAAAAAATGCCTTATAGACCATTATAGCTAAGTCATGTAATAAAACTACTTTAAAGTCTTTAACAATTAGTATAGATAAAAAAAAGTTAAGTACTCGTAATCAATTTTTTTTTCGATCGAAAATAAAGGGGAGACTTTTCAATTACGAGTATAAGATTTTATTTCAAAGCTTGTACTTTATTTACACAAGGTCAGTTTCAATTAGTGCTGTTTATGTGATTGATTTTATTTCAAGTTAAGGTATGAAACACATGAGTGGGAGAAACTTCTGATTTGTGAGTTAAAGAGGTTCTATATTTATACTGTTTCTCTTTAGACTCTAATAGAGGGAGTCTACGTCTACTACTGGAATACATGATTGTGAGATTTTAATATATTGATATGAAAATGGATGTATATTTATAGATTCGAGGAATTATTTTTAGCGTCCATTACTGATAATATATATTTTATAAAACAGCTATTAATATATTATAAAAATTAATACAATTTTTGATGACGTAAAACATATTTATCTTCTTTTTTTTTTTTTTTTTTTTTTGCGATATGCATAAATTAATTGAATTCTTAGTGAACAAAATACATCTTGTATTATTGTTCAATACTTAAAGAATGATTTTATTAGTAAAATGGTGAAATGATTGAGATGGCCGGATAGTTGTAGTAATACATTTAAATAGTAATTCTTGAAGTACTAAATAAACCCACTGAAGAAATTGCGAATGCTACGACACATTGTATTTCATTTCACGTTTAATTAATAAAAACTTATCATAAGTAATATCACGTTGTATTAATAAAAACGTATTTAAATAATAAATTTTTATATTAATTTTCAAAATTTTGAACTTTACATAAAATTTCAATGAGCGTTACCTGACATTCATATCCGAATTTATATATAATTTACTTTGAAAATATTTAATATATTTCTGTATATGAAGTGAAGAGGGAAGAAAGTTTTGAATAGCACAAATTATATCCATATCGTTTTCACTTAGTGTTTTTATAATGGCAGATTTAGAAAAGAATAAACTGAATATTTACGGTATTTAAAAATAAATAAAATTTGGTTTGGGTAAGCGACGTATAATTCGTAATTATTGTTTACAAGCAAATAATCTATGTGAACATAAAAAATTAAGACTATACATAGGTCAAATTATTTTTTTAAATAACACTTCATGTTTATATAAGAAAACAATACATTAGGAAATTCTTTTAGTGAGAGAATTTTGGGAAGGATAAACATGAATTGCAAAATGTAAAATCATAAATTATTTCGTAGTAGTAATTATTTTACGAAAGTTACAGTTCATAATTTCATGTACTGAAAACATGAGAGCCTTATTCGATACAATAAATATGTTAAATAAGGCTTTTCTGCTTTTTCACTTAGAATATATTAAAAATGGAATTGTTTATGAATTAAAAACAGCTCTTGGTTTATTCCAAAATATCAAATTAAAGTTTCGTCTCATTAAATTTTCAAAGAATTCTAAAAATATACTTCAAAGTAAAACAGGAATTTATTATAATTTTACTGGCCACAAGATTTAGTCTCTATAATGATTTTTTTTTATTGTGAGAACAACAATAGGAATATGAAAGTGATAGTGTGAACAAATATATGAATATGGAAGTTTTTGTTTGAACAGTAATATGGATATGAAAGTGATTGTGTGAACGATAACATGGTATAGAAAATTCATTGAATAATATTTCTGCTATGAATAAGAAAAACAAATTTATGATTGATTAGTTTCTTACTTTTACTATTGCTTCACAACTTGCTCTTATTTCACTGCATCTCGAGTTAGTGATTGGGTATAGTTACATGAAATTATAATTTTTTGCGGACCAGTTGGAAAAGCAACGGGTTAGCAACAGGAGGGTTGCGAGTTCGAAACTCTGGCTAGTCAAATACCATCATGTACAAGGAGGCTGGCGTACGTTTAATCTGTCGTGGCCTTAAGTGTCCTCACTTTGACGTGATGTAGAAATTTGGAGAGATCGGTTCCAGCTCGGATTCAAAATTACACGGTATTGTCCTCGAAAGTTGCCTTTTGAGTTTCATCCCGTAGCGTCATAAATAGCCTGATGTGTTGTTCCATTCTGACTGTTCTTAACCACCTACCTACACAACAGATTCAAATTGGTGAAATTGCGTTTTATGAATGAAAATATTTTGTGTTCGATAATGTTATGTAGAATTACTGATTTAAATTTCATGTTTGCGAAGATGATTAATGCATGTTGTCTCTCCCATAGATATGATTCACACATGTACTGCTTTAATTTAAATGATAATTTTGGTTATTTTTAAACATGCTATGGATGAATACAAAACTGTTTATATGATTTTATAATTGGAATTAGTTCAAATAGTAAATTAGATGCAATTGCTGATTAAAACGCTTTAGAAAATTAACCGAGTATTTCTAATGCACGATGAATACTTTTTTAAATACAAATAATATAAACAGTAATTGGAAGGGTTCTATTTAATTAAGGATGTAAATTTTAGTGCATCATAATATATAAGTTCACATACAGTATATAAGTGTATTTTATTGGATATTATAAGCATCACTTTTATATGTTGTTGGTTTTCGTACATGCGCACCGAATTCATGTAATAACCGTAGATTCAAGGTATATGTAAAATATATTTTTAAATTACAAAAGCTAATCTTGAATTTAGGAGAAATAACCGCACCGCTATTTGTAACAAAAATATTAATTATAAAATTTCTAAATCTTAGGAAACATCTTGTTTTGATAGGATGTCCGCCAAGTCATGTAACTCTCCAAATCAACAACTTAATCTATATCCATAAAATACAAAATGGCAGTTTGGCGGTTGTTTAGAAAAATCGAAATGGGGAGAATTTGGGACGAAGAACTCCACGTCATTTGTGTGTGGACGTGAAATTGCATGTTGATTTAACCTTTCTGGTTGTTATCCTTACCTCTGTATTTCGTCATTAGCAAAACTGACCAGATATTGAAGAGTGCGATCTCTCGTCATTAGAAAAACTGACCAGATATTGATATCACCATTATAACGAAAATTGGCGTTATCTTGATGAATCACATCAAAAGCAAAATTTGTTAGACCGTGGTGGTCAAGGTATTTCATAAAAAAAACTATGTGTTAAATAAGTAAGTTCTAGCAAATGTTTCGAGAGGATTTCAGTCCATAAAACTTTCGAGACAGTGGCTTTATGCACTTTCGTCCATGATTTCAATGATACATAGAATACAATTATAAAATAGCTATTTAAAAACAAAATTTTAGGAACTTAAAAATAAAAATTATTAGAGAGTGGCTAATAATTAGAAAAATTGCAAACCTTATGCGAAAAGAAGAGTATTCATAATAGTTGTATATTTTTTTAATGTTAATATTTTATAAATTTTTATACTTGTTAAAAATCTTTTTTACCGAAACTGGCAACATAATCTGTACCCGTAGTTTCCGTAGTAATAGATAAATAAATAGAAAGGAATTACTCCATACATGCAGACAAATGATAGTTTTAATAGGGTTGAGAAATATACTTGTAAGAAGTTCTCGACGTGATTTTTACAACAAATTACCAGAAGACCAGGATTTTACTTCCGAGTATACAATGCTCTTGTTTTTCAGACCCGGAGTTACCTTATATGAAAATGCGAATGAGATGTCATTCCCAGAATAAGTAATGGAAACACTTTGGATCACAAAAACCCTAGCGCCATCTGCATTTGCACTTAACGAAAAATATTCACAGATAATATGATGGCATAATCAGAAGAACTTCAAGAATAACTTCTCAAGGTTGAAATGATCTCGATACTTATAGCTGTAATGAACTTACAACAAATAAATTCCTGGCATTCGGCCACTATTCGTCGATAAACCTTATTATCATGTTCATGCACGAACCACGATAATCACTCAACTCCTTCTAAACAACTGCATTGTTTCGTTTCTTGGGCCCGTAACCATCCTACATGTATCATTCCGAGGCTTGAGCAGTTAGTCCGAGTTTTAACGGTAAGAAAAAATCGATTCGTCTGGCCTGGAAGTGTTGTGATAAATACCTGTATAGTGGCTAAGACAAACACAAATTTCAACCACAGAGACTGCCATAAATGCAACCAAATAGAGTTATATCAAAAATGCAATGAGCCAATCTTTGTAGGAATCAGGAAATTGTTCCTAAATGGGATAACGGGCAGTACTGTTTCGGCAACTGTAGGAACAATATAAAAATAAGGATTGAGAAGAGGCACAAGCTATTTGATGAATTGTAGTTTAAGCTTTGTATGACCCTTTACATACCGAACTTCTTCACATCTGCCAATTTTCGAAGTATATTTATTATTTTATTCCAATTTTTTATTATATATTTTAATAGTTAATAAAGTTGTAACGATACGTTCTATGATTATTCTACTCCAATTTGGTATTTGTTTGAGATATTTAAAAAATATTTTGTATTATTTAATTCGAATATTCTATCCACATTTTGTACCGAATTTTCTAATTCTCAATATTTTATTCGATTATATCATTCCAAAGCGAAGCTTCACATTCGTATTACGATAAATCTATTTTTACTACATCATATTTTCTTTTATTGATTATTATTATATATTAATGAAATGTTTCATTTAAATCTTCAATCTTCAATCAGTCAAATTCTAAGTTAAACAAAAATCAATTCTTCTAGCCTGGAAGAGTTGAGATAAATACCTAGTGCCTAAAATAAACGTGCATTTAAACCAGAAAGACAGCTATAAATTTGCTGGATAAATACATTTACATAAATAATTTTTAAAAACCTTATATGTAGGAATCAAGGAATTGTTCCAAAATGAGTGATAATGAAGAATCCGTTTCGAATCCTATAAACTCTACAGTTAAATAATGTTTATGACATAGGTACGGTCATTTGACGAATTGTTGAGCCATTGACGAAGTTTTGTCTCTGAGATTTATTATACTTATCTACTATGTTTGAAATTGACTATGCAACTCGGTCAAAAGTTATCGTAATTGAAAGATTGCTTTCTCTGTGAATGCTACTTAAATTGATACATATATTAATTTTTAGAGATAAACTTAATATTTTGTGATTTTAAAAGTCCCTTTTCCCTTTGGCAGCAAGCCACTCTTTTAATATGTAACATTTAATCATTTTCAACTTTTTTTACGTATAAATCGTTTTTTTTCCATCCTTATTTCTAATGTGATAATTTCTGATTAAAATTTAAATGCTAAATGTAACTTATTTGCAGCGGTAATTTTTTATTTGAATATGTCATTCCGTGGAATGTTTCGATTTATAATTTATTTTTACTTCGATTTTGTTGATATTTTATTCGAATTATTATTTTATTCGAATATTTCATTTCTTCAGGTTTGAAAATTTGTTATTTTTAATGCTTCATTCGAATATTTTATTCCGTGACGAAGCTTCGAATTCTTGTCAAAACATTTCTATTTTATATTATTTCAGAGGGTTTTCTTATTTCGTATTTTATTTTTTCTTCAAATATTCCATTTCGAGTCTTTAGCAGAACCATACGAAATAGTTTTGTCTGGACTGGAAATTTAATGGACAAAAAATGCACAGTTCGGAAAACAAGAACTGCTATATTTCAACCGCAAAAGTTCACCTACATCAAAAGTTGCAACGTTCCAGTCTAACTTCGTACTGCAACAAAGGAGAAATTGCGATATTGTTCTTTAATGAGTGATAATGAGGAATCAGCATTTCGGCCTACAGGCGCAATGGTTAAATGAAGATCGAATCCGGTATTGGCATTTGACGAATTGTAGATTGAAGTCCGGTGCTTAGAAAGGTGAGCTATCTGAATAAGTTTCGAATTTATCTACGGTGTCGCGGTGTGTTTGCCACGTTTGTGATTTTATCTGTTCTAATGACGACTTAAGCTAGAGTGATGGTTAGCTTTAAACATGCACATTCACTGCATTGTTGTAAGGTGCTTCTAGTTGATAATTCATTTTTGACGTAGAATTACGTCTTGTGGTAGGACACAGATTAATGGTAGACGTGACATAATTGAGGGACCGATTTCAATCCCCAATAACCCCAAGGTTATCGAGGGAGAGGTGAAGGCTCTAGCAACGTTTGTAAGAGAATGGATATTTAGTGATGGTATGATCTCTGAAGGAAGGGTCAGCTTTCTGATAAGTTTCGAATTATTCACGGTGTCCTTGATTGAGTTCACCACGTTTGCAATACTGTCGGTTCTAAAGACGACTATAACTTGTGGAGATAAGTAGTTTGAAATATGCGCATTCACAACACTGTTGAAAGATTTCTTAGTTGATCATACATGTTTTGCATTATAACTTTTAGAAATGCGGTATAGATTAATGGTGGACGTATCATAACTGTGTAACCAATTCCAACTTACAAAACCTCCGGTGTTATCAAGAGTAGGCTAAAGGCACTAGTTATGCTTGAAAGAGTCTATATTACACATAGTGGTACCATGTGCAGTGATGGGTCATCGTTCTGAATGAGTTTAGAATTCATCCAAGCTGTTACTGTTTGGGTACGCTGCATTTGCGATATTGTCTGTTCCATCGACGAAAATGTATTCCGAATCACTACGATCGTCAATAGCCCGTTGTTTTCCTCCAGTAGGACGTTAATTAAAATACCTACCTATCGAATCATAACGAATAAAAATCAAGAGCAGAATGTATCTTCTTTGTTTCAAGGTCAGTAGTCAGCAGTCAGCTTAAATACTTAAGGTGGCATGACTCGTGCAAAAGTTTCTTCTGATGTAAAAATGCAGAAACTATCTATATTTACGTTTTCAATGTCTAAGTACATTTACATGCAGCAAAACATATAGTTAATTTATTTATGAAACTTTTGACTAAAACGTTTAAGCAAATCTTATTCCTCTCTCTTTTGTGGGATCTCCGTTGCTCAGTTGGGGGCCACGGTAGACCGGTTTGTGGAGTAACGGTTTGACAACCGGAGGGATGGCAGTTCGAGTATAACCAAAGACAATAGTGCACGAAGGAGGCTGGTGCACGTCAAAAATGAAGTGGTCTCAAATGTCCTCATGTTGACGTGGAATGAAAGTTTGGATTGTGACGTGCCAGCTCAAGAGTGACCACGTCATCGGAGCGTGGTGTTGTCGTCGGATCTTTCCATTCGGGTTTGATCCCGCACAGTATCCAATAGCCCGTTGTGTTCTTCCAATGAAACATTATTTTAAATATTTACCTAATTTTCTTCATTGAGTCTATAGTAATGAAGCTGAAAGTAATTGAGAAAAGGAATAGGGAATTAATCATTCACTTTGAAACGTTAGCATTAGTACATTTGGGATGAAGCATCAAATAGCTATCCATTTGGGCCACTGTAGCGTGGTTGGAAGATCTTCAGATTAGCAACCGGAGGGTTCAGCCAAAGACCGTTCTGCACACTGAGGGTTGGTGCACTTTAAATCTGCCGTGGTCTAAAATGTCATCATGTTGACACGGTGTGGAAGTTTGGAGAGTAAGGTGCTAGCTCAAATGTGACCTCGTCATCTGAGCGTGGTTCAAAACTTCGTGGTGTTGTTCCCGGGTTTGTTCCTGGACCATCGACAATAGTGCGTTGTGTTGCTCCAGTACGACGCTAACTAAAAGACTTACATACCTACCTTTTTTCATTGTATATTTATAGTAATGAAGTTAAAGTAGTAGAAAAAATAATCATTGTAATGTAAGCAATGAGCATTTTATGCAACGGATTAGCAACCCTTTTTGTGCATTCGAATCCAACCAAAGATCGTTGCATACACAGGGACTGATACAGATAAATTTACCATGGCATCAAATGTCCGAACGTTGGCATTGTGTGGAAATTTGAAGGGTGGGGTACCAGCTAAGGTGCAATCTTTCCGTGGTACAAAACTAGGAAGTGTTGGTGGATCTTTCCCTACGGATTTCATCCCAAACCAGTCGCCAATATACCAATATATCACGTACATTCAAGATCTGATCACTTTAGATGGTGACTTTCGTCAAGATCTGGCGATTTTGCTGATGGCAAGATAGCTTGTCGAGTCTCAGTAGGATGGTTAATAATATCTTTAAAAACGATTCTTCATTAAAACTATTACGAGTTGTATATATTAATAGACTTTAAATTGATCTTGAAAGTAAAATAGCGTAAATTGATGTGTGGGATTAAAATTTAAACTGTTTTTGGGTATTTGATAGTGGGAAAATGTGTCACGTTGAACAAGTATGTAAAATTAGATCCATTTCTCAGCTTTTCACACGAAGTAGATGTCTGTAACAACTATTACGTCGTTGCTAGCATTGGTTTGAAATAAAAATAAACCGTTCTCACAGTTAATACATAATTATCATAATCACGATTTGACAATTTGATGAATGGCAATAAGCGTAGAAATTATCATGATCACACGAGATTAACATATGGGTTCAAATGTATAATTTAATTCACATTTACATTTCAAATCCTTAAACCATATACTATATAACTAGTTGGTAATTTCTACCTCTTACACTCACTAACTCATCTATAGCCAGATAACGTTAAATACAAAGTTAGTATGTTTCGAGTACCGTAGACGGTATTTTGGGAATGCGTCATGAAACTCAAGAGAGCATGAAATTGACGAAGCTGTGATATTTTAAAGCACTTGGCCGTTATTAAATGTAATCATACGTAAGTCAGTCCAAAGTTAGTTCTCGATATAGAGTTGTTACTCAGATCATTAAGAATATGCTTCATTTATTCCCTTGGATTTAATTATTATTAATTGGTTAGTTACTAGCTTTATAGCAAATAGAGTTGAGTAAAGTAACTGCTTAATACCTAGAAAAGTTATTATATTATTACCTTGGGAAATTATTAATACAAAAGAACAAAAAGATAAGAACAGACGCTCTAGTTTCAAAAATGCCATTAGAATTTTATGGCAGACGATATCTCTTCGCAACATTTTTTAAATAAAAATTTTATTTTTAATAATATCATCGTAGAACTCTTACAAAAATCTTGTAACAAATCATAATTTTATTAGACTTTTATTTCAGTCGATATTTTCCTAAATTTTTAAAATTGAAATTTGTATCTTTGATAAGGATATTGTAGAACTATTTGGAACCATCATGTAGCAAATCGTAAAACTTCAAACGATGTTCATTATTTTATATTATGCCGAATAACTATTATGTTTAGTGTTCCTTTTTACTCCCGTTATGATTTCCTGTTTCTTTTTTCTCTCCAAATATATCTTTAAATTACCTTCTTTCGTGTGTAGTTATTTCTACGTATATATAGAGAAATCGCCATTACGCAATATTTTTCTTAGCCTTTCAAAAATAAAATTGAAGTTATAAAAGAATCAAATATAACACGATGGGACTAAATATTTGTAATACCAATTTAATATAATGAACAGACGAGCACAAAACCTGTTGATTCTCCACAGTAGTAATATCTACTCTCTATCTCTGTCTCACTCTGAATAGTTTAAGTATTCCTCATTATTGTTTTCAAATACTTTTTCGTCTTGAAACTCTTACCATCTTGAAATTTATATACTGCACTCTTCACAAATGATAGATAATTTAAAGAAAGAAAAGAAGTTCTAGGACGAAATGACATTAGACTTAAATATGTTTCCGAAAGTACTTTATTATGAAAATTTCAAAACATATTTTTTAGTATTTTTGGTAATGGCACTGTAGAATCTTCTATACGCATTTTATCATAGTATGTACTACAAACATTAAGCACTTAACAATATCTATTATCCAACATAATTTTAATTACTATTAATTTATCAATTTCGCTATTTATTTCATTATGCTTTGCTGTGTATATCTTTTCTAAACAGACCTTTATGTTTTCTTCCTTCAAAGTTTTATATATTGCTTCCCGAATATATGCTAAATGAATGTATTTCTCTTAGCGTTAGTTTAAATTGTAAATTTTCGAAGAATGCTATTGATAGATATCTCATGTTTGGAGTACAGAGCTGGTTTATGTTTGTTTGGTAGTATAACCCAAATATTCTAATTTCAATACATAAACTTCAAGTTGTTTCATATTTAATATTTAATTACATGGACCATCTATAAACTAATTAACCGTTATCTTTGTGCATACACATACGAGAAGAATATTTTCAAGTAGTATCATTTTTCACCACTTGTGTAAACGATGGCGGACTTTCATACCATTTTAAGTTTTGAATCCTTTTAACGCTTCAATTCAAAGACATTTGGATAAGGGAAGATGAAATATTTGTTTAGGAAGAATGTGTTTATTCTGCAATCTAAAATTCAGAGTGGTAATAGTACAAACTATAAAAAAAGCATTGAATTGAAGTGAAAAAATGAATCCAATATATTTATAGTTTGAATATGTTCTATACTTTGCCGCACTTGTCCAGATAGAGTCATGTGTTGACTTCGTCATCTGAATGCAGTTCTAAACTTCGAGGTGCTGTCCTTCAAATTTTCCTTTTAGGATTTATCTCGGATATAAGTGACCATTATGCCCTTGTGCCCTCCTAAAAAAAATCAAACAGTGAAACACAATCAAATTACACTCTAAAACAAATTAAAAAGCACAAATTGAAGTGTTATGGATCAAATTGTAATAAGCATCTAAATATGTCGAATAACAGTGAAAATTCACAAAGCGATGTCCATTTAGCTGTATGTTCTGTTAATTGGAATATAAAATCTGAACCGAAGATGTAAGCTGATTCGAAAGCGTACTTCTGAATACATTACTGATTTGAGATATCTAATGTCAATAAAATCAAAAATTCAATTTCGAATTACCGGATTTTCATCTTGCCACGATACTAATAACTATTACACTATTCCTCTTCCAATAAAAGAACGAATCCGAAATCATTTCCAAGCGAGCAAGCGGAGAGGTGAAAATATGAAAACTCTGATTTTGAGGATGATTGCTTAGGAAATTAATCTAAAGATTATAAAATGGCACTGTTACAAAACCTGCCGTGGCTTATACGATGACTAACAAATGATAGGGACGCTGATGAAGAAATTTACTGATGTATGAATGCTTTAAATTCTGATTAAAATGAAAAGATAGGAAATGAGTTAAGCCTCTGGGTGCAAAAATGTCCTAGAGCTGATGGTTTAAAAATTTCAAAGATTCATAGTCATAGGTGGATCGATAGGTGGTTGAATTTACGTCTCACCGGACTAACATTATGGTGTATGGGTGAGGGTCTAGGACCTATCCAAAGGGAATGATCCGAAGACTACACCTCGAAATCTTTAAAAACTGTCAGAAGATGTGGTCAGCAAACACTCTCCGTTATGCCACCGTGAGGATATTTGAGCCCATGGCAGATTTAACCGGCAACGATTACCATGTAGATGACGTTGTTTGATTAAAACGAGTGTCAAGGTCACAAATTGTGACTGTACCAACTGAGATACAGCGTTTCTTCTATTCATAGGATTTTTGAACTAATGTTTTTTTTTTTTTTTTTCCAATTTGTTTGTTCAGATTTTTTTGTGTGTTTTATAGTAAATAAACTCTGATAAATTAGAAATTGTCTAATTATTTATGTTAAAAATGACCAATATGGGATTGATTGAATTTAAAACATAAATGCGTTTTTTAAATAGGAACCTATCAAAATATTTGAACTATTTATGAGATAGTTAATTAATTTACGTCGCACTAGAGCAATACAATGAAGGGAAGGGAAAGTTCCGAGGAATATACCACCTAATTTGGAACCACATTCAGATTACGAGGCAACACCTGAGCTTGCACCCCACTCAAAACATCCTCACCACGCCAACGTGAGGGCATTTGAGACCAAAACAGATTTAACTTGCACCAAGTCCAACCAAGGCCGCGTACGATTGGTTAAACGACGGTATTGGTTGAAATTACGTTTTAAAATCGCAACTGTTCGATTGCTTATTGGTTACTCTTCAAACCGGGCTACCGCACACCAAACTATGACATGAAATAAAAGCAATAATATAATATAAATTAATTTGCGTCTTATGTATATTGGATAAAGTATGGCATAAAATAATTATTAAACTTAATGCAGATTATTAGCATGTGTTAAGTGAGTCTGTAATAATCTATGACGTAAAGCATGTTAAGTTGTTCAATCCAAGAGCAAAACTAAATTTTCGTATGAGCATCAAAAAAATATAACCTGCTCTTAATGACTTTTTATATTTCTCTGTACTAAATTTTTAGTATTAAGATGAGTTGATGTTTTCAAGCGTGGAAGCATCTCTAAATATACGGACTATCTATATGTTTCAATAATTAATATTTCTGATTTCCACAAATAAAAGTTCTATAACTATCATATATTTCCCTTTAGATACCATTTTAAGGATGTGTTCATATAACTGCTTTATTAATTGCATTAAAACATTTCAATATTTGAACGTGTCAGTTAAATCGTCAATAATATAAACGCGTAATGTGATCTAGACCTACAACTTCGTCAAACTGTTCATTTCAAGATATATATTGGCTTTAGAATTTTTACTTCAATTGTTTTTTCTTTATTTTTATAACAGCTTATATTACACCTCATAGTACACTGGAATTCGGCTCTAAATCTTTCAAAGTACACAAAGGTTTTGTTTGTTTTGTATTGTATATAAATGCAACTAGCGAGTATAAAATATCTGTTTTCCAGTTCATCCACCGAGTCACACATATGCCAGTATTTTACTGCAATTGTAATTTTGTAATATTAGTATCAAACAGTTACAGATAGACCTAATTTACTCATAGACTATCGATCCTTTGTTCCATGTCTTGGTGAACCTAAACGTTCCTAAGAGGAAGCAATGATTACGACATTCTTAAGATTTATGAAGCGGTTTGGATTAGTGAATTTATCAGAGTTGTAATCATTCAGGATGTCATTAAAACTTCTTTAGATCACAAAAAACAGCGTTTCATTGATAACAAAGTATGGTATGTTTTCAATAAATTAAAGGTTGGGACGCTGGTTGGTGTTTTTTATGGAGCAGGCCAAATCTGGTCAAGCTACACAAATCAATATTTTACCAGGCAACTAAATGTACATACCCACACGGAATAAAGACATACACCCAGGATAGTCTATACGTCTTATGTATACAGGATAGTCTATAGGTATCTACAGGTATAGGGTAGTCTATAGGTATCTACAGGTATAGGGTAGTCTATGGGTATCTACAGGTATAGGGTAGTCTATAGGTATCTACAGATATCCAGGATAGTCTACAGGTATTCAGGATAGTCTACAGGTATCCAGGATAGTCTACAGGTATCTGTAAGACTGCTAGAATCGCAGTGGAAATATGATTGTATAGTTAGTCATGGTGCTTTTTATGTGTCCAGGTTCATTTGACCAAAACTATTAGTAATAAGAACCTGACTACTTTTGTTTGCCAGGTGGAAACGAGAATCCATCATCTGATTGATCCACGTGCGGAAAAATATTCGTATCCATTGATTCATTCTTCACATTGGTCCGCCTGATATTGTAGTCCTATTTGGCGATTTTCAATGCTTATGCTGCCTCTCGATAAGAGTGCGCATTGACAGATCTACCCTGTTATGAGACTTTTTTATCGTCAAATGAATCAATAAGATGCTAAATTGGCCAACCAAATCAGTTCGCCTCTGAGGTAGCATTCACATGACAGAGAGTCACGTGATAAGAGATCGGACATGTTTGTCTTGTCTGTCTTTTTGAAGTTCATCTCAACAGCTATTATCAGTCAGTTTATATTTCATGTCTACTGTTAGAACAGTTGATGAACCTACTAAAAGCTACGATATTATGGCCCAGAAAATTACACCCAATAGAAGTTTAGACGCCTTAGGATTCCGCTTAATTTTCTCACTTAATTGAATTACAAAATTAGTTCAAGTTTATCTCTCATATGGAATTACCTGTGTAATAAAGTAATTAAAGTACTTAATTTCTTCATTTTTGATTTATTCACTCCCACCATTTAAGGGTTTAAGCAAATTATCATCAGACTAATTCCATTTCGTTTTTTTTATACGTCCAACTCATTAAAAATAAAATACATGCAATTAAATCGAATGGTTAAAGCAATTATTAATGTCAACTTACGATCACGAATAAAAGGTTTTTGAAATAGTACATAATGTGTACTTCTACATCAGAGGAATGTTTTATCGTTAGACAAATATGCATGTTTTAGCATAGATTATTCAAATATCCGACGCTACTGAGAGTTCAGTTTTATTCTTAGTTATCTTATACCAAAATTCTGACTCCAGTTTTTCTTTAATATTATCTCACCTTTCCTGCTCTGCATTTTACTTTTCAAGAAGTCAATAACCGTCAATTAGTTTTCACTCCACTTGCTCCGCTTCGTACGTTTGATATTAAAAAAATTGCTTTTTTTTTAGCCAAGCAACGAAAGAATTATGATAACTATTGGGGAGGGGGAGGGGGGGGGGCTATTATAAAGATTTTTTCACCTTTTTTTATTAACGAAAAAATCAATGCCTTGATTTTAATTACAAACTGGATTACCAGTTCCTCTCTGTAATTAGCTTTTTTTATAAATACTCGTATATGGGGTTGGAATTTCGTGTTTTTCTCCAAGCAGTTTTTTGTTCAACGAAAGTAAATGCTTTTCGAGTTTTTTTTTTTTCTTCGTTACTAAAAGTATGAGTTGAGATAAAAGAAGTGTGTGTGTGTGTAAAACTCATAGAAAGGGAAATATTCTTGCAAGATAATGCAGGTTTTTATGCTTTTCACATGGTATTGATCATTAACATGCGATAACTATGGTGTTGAAACAAGTTATCGAAAAGT